>SZWC01000505.1:101388-171312 GCA_023375785.1 Penium margaritaceum
TCCTGTGCCTCTGCGACACCTGCGTTTGCACCGCCGCCCTGCTGCACCCCAGCACCGTCGCTCTCCGAAGACTCTTTGTCAGTGTCGGCGTCCGCCGGCTCCTCCTCATTGGTTAGGAGCTGGAACCACTCCCCCTGCTTTGGAGAGTCCACCACGCCGATGTCACTGCTGCTGCTGCTCTAGGTCTGGTGCTCATCGAACTCAACGTCACGGCTGCTAAAGAGCTCCTCCTTGCTCACGTCGTAGAGCCGGTACGGCTTAAGCGCGCTCTCGTAGCCAAGGAAGAGACATGGCTTGGCGCGTGGGTCCAGTTTTCCGTCGCGCCGTTGTGCCGCCTGCACCATCGCGTGTGCCTTGCACCCGAAGACCTTCAGGTGTGCCACACTTGGCTTGCGCTCGCTCCATAGCTCCTGTGGCGTTTTTCAGCCGCTCTTCCCCTTCAGCACCGCTGTCGGGGTCAGGTTGATGGTGTAGCTTGCTGTACGCACCGCTTCCGCCCAGAAGCTCCGCGACAATCCCGCGTCCACAAGCATCGTGCGCACCATTGATGCCCAAAATTTTGCCACGCAATGCTCTCTTTCCGCGCTCTCTGGTTCCGCGCCAGGCCAGCTCCGCGTTTCTATCGTTCCGCGGTTCTGCGGTGCACCTGCTCAGTGGTCCTCTGCTGCTTCTCCTGGTCTTCCGCGGATGCCTCCCACCCTCAGGACTAAGGCTGCACACGAATCCTTGGATTCGTGAATCTGGTTCACGAATCCCGAACCCGAACCCGGATTCACGAATCCGGATCCAGGGTCGGGTCTCATATGGGGATTCGGGAATCCACTCACGAATCTTTGGGGAGGGGGGGGGNCCGCGTCCACGAGCATCGTGCGCACCATTGATGCCCCCAATTTTGCCACGCAATGCTCTCTTTCCGTGCTCTCTGGTTCCGCGCCAGGCCAGCTCTGCGTTTCTATCGTTCCGCGGTTCCGCGATGCACCTGCTCAGTGGTCCTCTGCTGCTTCTCCTGGTCTTCCGCGGATGCCTCCCACCCTCAGGACTAAGGCTGCACACGAATCCTTGGATTCGTGAATCTGGTTCACGAATCCCGAATCCGAACCCGGATTCACGAATCCGGATCCAGGGTCGGGTCTCATATGGGGATTCGGGAATCCACTCACGAATCTTTGGGGAGGGGGGGGGTCATAAATCCATACGCCAGCCAGTTCAAATCCGACAATCGGACTCATTGTTTGGTGTTTCAAAAATTGCTCTCTCAGAGGGTCGCATGCCGACCCTCCACGCCCGTCATTCCCAAGCACGTTTTGCGCGTGTGCCAGGTCTGTGACCTGGCACATGCGCCAAGCCTCAGAAGCTGACAGCTGCGCTAACTAGCGCAAATCATGCATGTGCCAGGTCAACTTCCTGACACATACATGATGTGGCATTCGCCACTCGCTCGCACGTTCTCCACGAGCGAGCGGCGATTCTAGGTTTAGTTGGATTGCGTCACACAACCGTGCGACGTCCTCCAGCTGCCCACGGGCGCACAACGTGAGCATTACTCAAATCGCACAACCGTGCGATCGAGCGTCCGCGCAAAACTCGAGGACAGCCACCGGACGTATGACTTCCGCGGTCGCACACGCGAGACAGAACGCCGAACTGGACGTCACACAGAATTCAAGGACAGTAGGGCCAATGCGACGTAATCCAAACGGACCCTCATTCTGGGACTTGCAGCAAATGCGGCGGACATGCGATGACCTGACTGACATACTTTGGGCAAGCCAGGTCATCAAAGCCTGGCATCGAGCCAGTCAGGGGTCCGACCTGACTGGCAGGCTTGGCTTCCGTATCGAGCGGGACACAGCCACATCCCACATGAAAAGATCGGGAGTTGAACAAGGTGTCATCCTTTTTTTTTTCAAGGAGCCGTATACTGTCTTGGCTATATTCAAGACTAAGACAAAATACAAGGATTTGCCAAGATTCGTGAATCCACAAGGATTCGCGAATCTTGGATTCGGATTCGCGAATCCGGATCCAGCACTGGATTCGGACTCGCAAATCCGAATCCAGCTTCAGATTCGCGAACCGGATTCGGTGTGCAGCCTTACTCAGGACTCCGCACGCGTGTGGTGCTCCGCGGCTCACTCCTTGCCGACACGAGAGTCCGCCACCTTGTGGCCTTTGACTCCTTTGCCCGCGGAACCCCGTTCCGCTGCTGTGTGCAAGGCTGCGACGTCGCCGGCAGCACCCTTCACCTTGCTTGCGTTCCTTGGTGGTGATGGTTTCTAGCGGAGTTCTTGTTGAACCCAAGATCAGAAGAGCTACCAGTAGGAAAAACATACACCCAGAGAAGATTTCGTCTTCCGCGGAGTGCCTCCCAGGAGCACACTCTTCCTGTTCTCAGGCGGGGGCGGATCTCAGATGGGAAGCGGGAGTGGAGGTAGGAACTTGATTGACAAATACGCGGATCAAGAATGCATGTGGCGGTACTCTGGATCACAATGAGTCAGAGCTTGAATCTTTCAGCTGGAAACGACACTTGCATTAAGTCAGATAGTACAAGATCAGATCAAGAGCACATCGTCCTCTCAGTTCCTCCGCTACACCGCTTCTTTATATTCACCCAACCTAGCTCTCTAAGTCTCTTCCTACCACACTCTTTCCTCTACTTCGGACTCCGCGCGGTGCGTTACGCGCACCGCGGGTCTCGTCCTTGATCACACAAAAGACAACTTCTTCTACAACTCTTTGCCCTACTACCGCTTCTTCCTCTACTCCGCGGCTTGGGTGCGCGCGGTCTTGTGTTCTTCCTTGAATCTTCGTCTTCACGTGGTGCGTTCTCCCGGCCCTCCTCCTTGATTACCGCTGCCAACCCTGGGTTTTCATTGGCCGAGCTCCTGCCGCCCTCTTCCTGACGTTCGGTTCTGCCGGTGGATGTCTTGCACGTCCGACGCTCCTGCTTCACTCCCACTTCTCCGCGAATCGGCACATGTTCTCTTTTCACCGCGGATTATCACCCTGCCATTCCCGCCCCTTCTTGCCTCCTCCGCGGCAATTGCTTCCAATAGCCGTAGAAAGGTCACCGTTGATTTTTGCTCCCTGGCGGCAACTTTTCCCCGCCTCTTTTCCTCCACCGCCACTGGATTCCGCGCCACCCCACGCTCTACCGCAATCTTATTGCGGGAGGCATCATGCCTTGCGCGTTCTCCGGTGTTCCGCGACCTCCCCTTCATCCTCCTCCGCGGATCTGTGGTCACGGTGACTTCCTTCCGCGGATCCATCTTCTTCCCAGCGGAGATGCGGTGGATCTTCGCCTGACACTGATGCCCCCAACCCCCCTTTTTCAAGACTTTGTCCCAGAGTCTTGTCAGCGCAGCAGGTGTGTGAACTTCCCTTGAGGACCCGGCCGCTGCCGTTGTTGGCAAGGGCGGCAGTATGTCTCCACCTCTCCGCCCTCACGTTGATATCTTGCGGAGCACTTCTGATGCACATACAGCTGGCACCCCTCACACCGGACTCCTGCAGTGATGTCTTCCGCGCCCAGTCTCTTTTCTCAGGTAGAGCAGTGCCGGATCCGTTCATACGTCCTGCAGCTGGTGCAGCGGTACACCATTTGCCCCTCCTCATTCCTTTCCACCTCTGTGACACAGTGCGCGTGGGCCCATCCTCCACAGTGCTCACAGTGGCATGCCGTCCGCGTGACGATCCCCATGCATCCGTTTCCGCAGCAGCGCAGCCCGGAGTTTTCTGCCCCCCAGTCCTCTTTTCTGGGCTGAGCAAGACAGCGGTGGCAGGTCCACACTCCTTCCTTGCCCCTCTTGCTGCAGCGCTGGTGGCACATCTTCAGGCACATGCCACATCCCTTCCCGAACTCCGCCATCCCTTTCCGGCAGGCAGCGCATGCGGGTTCTCGGGTATCCGCGATGAAGCTCAGGTAGCAGTCCGTCTCAAGGAGCTCATTACCCACACACTGGTGACATTGGCCCTTCCAGGCAGAGCTGCCTGTCACCAGGCATTCGCGGTGTGCAGACCTCGTGCAGACAGCACACCTTTCCCCATCCTGCACCGTTTTTAGGCATGTGGGACATGCCGCGGATCGGTGTCCTTCCTTTCCCGGTCCCTCATCCTCTTCCTCCAATTCTTCCTCTTCTTCCTCCTCGTTCAATCGAGGTGCCTTGCGGACACCTCGTTGTTTCTCGATCTCCTCCCTGCACCTCCTACACACAGCAGCCCCGCTTCGCCCTCCGCGCCCGTCACGAGGTGATGCCAGGCAACCAGTGCAGATTTTGCGGAGGCATCCGCCACAATCCTGCACCGCTACTCCCCACCATTGGCCGCATTGGGCACATTTCTTCTCTTCCAGCTCCTTCCTCCTTCTCTCTTCTGTCGCGACCCGTCCCTCCGCCTGCCACTGCCTCATCGTGGCTCCGGAAACGGTGCACGGGCCTTTCCTTCGCTCAGGGGGCCCGTCTTCTTCCTCTTCTTCCTCCTCCTCCTCCTCCTCTTCTGGGTCCCACCTTCCGCGGGGTGGTGCTCCCCCAGTGCCGGGTCCCAATCCTTCTTCCTCATTCTGTTCCTTCGCGGCCTCTTCCGCAGCGGCCTCCTTCAGGCACCGTAAGCAGGTGCAGTTTCGTCCGATGCAGGTTTTGGAGGTTCCGCCGGCATACTGGTGTGCGGGATTTCCGCACACCCGGCACACCACCTTTAGGTGTGGCTCAGCGGGGAGATTTTCTCCACACCATACGCTTGGGCCCATGTAGTTGGCCAGGGTCTTGGGGCTCATCGGCACCCTAGGCACCCTAGTCCGCGGTGGTGCTTTCTGGGATTGCTACTGGGCCACCCCCGCTGAGGTTTGCTCGGGCTGTTGCTCGATCCTTCCTTCGGGCTCCCCCCTCTTCCTCTGTTCCTACTGCTCCCTTTGTTCCTGCCGCCTTTCCTCCTGCTGCTCCCGCTGCTCTCGTGGCTGCTTGCGCCGTTGTTCCTTTCTCACCTCCTCCATGGCCAGTTCGCGGACATCGGACTCTTCCTCCTCCACCTCCTCTGGTTCCTGGCTCCACTCGTGCTCTTGCTGCGACACCTGCCCTTCACAGACGTCCAGCACCTCCTCCGCTCTCCATCCCCGCGAGCCCTTCCATTGTCTCAGAGGCAATAGGCGACCTCCCATCCCGGGGATGTGCGTTTGCCATGCTGGTGGCAGCAGCACAAACTCCGTGGCTGGATAACTGCGGTCGTTGAACCCCTCCGGCCCCTCCAGCCACACTTGCCCTGCCTCGACGCTGGCCACGCGGTACACCTCCCGCGGCTCCCCTGCCTCTCGCCCCGTATTGGGGAAGGGGCGGAGATACACCAAGTGGCCCTCTTTGATGGGCCCATGGTTCAGCCGTCGGTTGGCTGCATCGCATCCGCACCAGGCAGCGATAGAACCCCTCAACCGCGCCTCTGCTCGCATGGCCTTCATCCTTTCACAGTGCTCGCGGAACCATTTCGCAACCTCCTTGTCCTTCTCCTCCTCCGAGCGCTTCTCTTGTTCCTCCAGAGAGAGTGGTAGCCTCAGCGGCTTCTGGGGCATGCCCATCGCAGCTCGCGGTGGCTGACCGAAGAGCAGCATGTGGGGTGAGAAGGAGATTGCACGGCTGGGTGTTGTGTTGATGAAGTGCGCCGTCTTCTTCAGCTTCTCTGCCTAGCTGCTGCCCTCCGCGGTTGCCAATGCTCTCTCTAGTATTTCATGCACCCGCTCCACTTGCCCCTGGGATTCTGGCCTGTACCGCCCGGAGTGTACATGGCGGACCCCCCATTCCTCCAGCTCCTCTCTGAAGGCCCCCATGAATTCTGTGCCGTTGTCGCTGTGCACCACGCTGCATCCACCAAAACGGTAAAATATCTCCTCGTGGATGAACCTTGCCGCGGTGGCTGAGCTATTGTTGGGCACAGCGCGGACCCAGAGGAACTTCGTGAAGTGGTCCACTGCTGCAATCCAGTACCGATTCCCTTGGTCGCGGT
This sequence comes from Penium margaritaceum, assembly GCA_023375785.1. Classification (NCBI taxonomy): domain Eukaryota; kingdom Viridiplantae; phylum Streptophyta; class Zygnematophyceae; order Desmidiales; family Peniaceae; genus Penium; species Penium margaritaceum. Next base: position 107,380 of record SZWC01000505.1, read on the forward strand.
GCGCGCGGGGACCGTGGAAGTCGATGATGATCTTCTCTAGCGGCTCATCGATGGGGGAGGGTTGGAACAGCGGCTGGTCCCGTGGTGTGGTTTTCCGCGCTCCCTCACAGGGGGCGCAGTGCTGCACCACCTCCTTGATGAGAGCCGCCAGGTTCGGCACATGGATGATGGACGTGAGGCGGTCCTTGAGCGCCTGCGTGCCGGTGTGGTGATGGCGGTGGTAGGCCTCCACCACCGCCCTCTGCAGCGTGGGCGGGGGCACCCACAAGACGCGCGGAGTTAGTCTCCGGAGGCGGCCATCCTCCCACGCATAATGCTCACACAGACGGGCCAGGTCATCCTTCTTCCTCCGGTCGAACTCCACGCCCAGCCGTGTCTCAAGATCCGCGTACACCTTCTGCGCCTCCGCCTTCTGCTGCTCCTTGCTGCTGGCGCAGAGAAGGATGTGAGCGGTCTGCCAGATCCGCCAGTCCTGCATCTCCATAGGCCCCTTCCTCCCCTCTTTTTCTGCCCCCGCTTCCCCCGGCTTTCGCTTTGTTTCCGGCACTCTTGCAGGCAGTCCGCGCGCTCGCCTCCCATCCTGTTCCGCTTTCATGACCTCGAACTTCTTGCATTTGTCCTCGTCGTAGACCGGCGGCTCTCTGTCCCAGGAATCAGGTGCAGGGAACAGCCGAAGGATTCCAACCGCTCGAAGTTCCCCTTCATCCCACTGGTCTCGCAGCCTGGTTTCTGTGGGGCCACTAGGTCGTCTACCGCGTCCGCCACCGCGGTGCAGCTCAATCACTTCCTCTCTTCTCTGCGGGGCCGCTCCCGGAGCCTGTAGTAGTCCCTGGCTGCGTGTGATGGGCTGCTCCTCTTCTGAATCTTCCGGTGATTCACTGATCTCGGAGACCACCATTACCGCCGCCTCTTTCTCCGTGCGTCCTCTCTTTTCTGCCCCTTTGCGGACGGCTGCTGTAGCGGTTTCTCCCAAGACAGGCCGCAGTGAGGCCGGCACCATTTCCGCTGGTATCTGGACCTTGCGGAAAACTGCCATCAAGAGCTCTGCTGCTTGCGCGGCCTCCCGCTGGGCTTGCGCTAACTGCTCTGGAGTAACACTGGGGCTGGAGCTTTCATGTGTACGAGGCTGTTTCTCCCTCCGTGGCTCCGCGGCCGCTGCCTCTTCCGCCTTCCGCTTTCCTTTCGGGGCAGGAGTGGTCTCCTCCGGGAAAGTCTGCTCCGGCTCTTCGCTTTGGCTGGTGTCTGCTACCGGCGCTGCTGCTCTGGTCTGGCTTAGCGTTGCTGCTGCCTTTCGCACTACTGCCGCCGCTCGGGCCTGGAGTTGTGCCTTCCGCCGGAGGGAGCCAGCGGATGGCTCCGGGCGGTGGCGCTTGGCACCAACCTTGTACCTCTTCCCCATCTGCTCTTCTTGTTCCGCTGCTACCTGCCTCTCCGCTGCTCTGGCTATTGTCGTTTCCCTTACCACTGCCGCCTTCGCGGCTGTGCTACCTGCTCCTGCTCCGGCCGCCTCCGCGGCTGCTTGTGTTCTTATCGCTACCTATGCCTCTTCTGCTGCTGCTGTTGCTACCTCCTTTGTCGCTGCTGCCGTTACCTCCGCTGCCGCTACTCCTACCTCTTTCGCTTTTGCCATTGCTTCCGCTGCCGCTGCTGCTGCCACCTCTGCTTCCGCCACTGCTGCCGCTCCTTCTGCTTCCCTCATGATTTCCCTTATGAGCTACTCCGCAGCTTCCGTATCTGCCTTAGCTGCCGCTTCCCGCTCCTTGGCCAATCGGGCCTCTGTCGCCGCGGACTCTGCGGCCGCCCGACTTGCTTCGGCTGCCTCCTCCTCCCAGAATTTCCGCAGGCGTTCTTGCATCTGCTGCAACTGAGGGGTGGATTGGGTGTATTCACGGGCCTCTTCCACCTCCGCGTCCCTCCCGCTCTTGTCTTCTCGGCATATCTCCGCCGCCTCCTTGGCCCAGTGTCGCACCTCCTCTTGCTTGAGACGCAGTCCGTTTTCTTGCACCACGGCTCATTGTCCTTCCGCAACCGCTGTCGCCATCCTGGTGCGTGTCACATTCTTGAGCGTCAGCGTCCAACACATTTCCATAGCCTCCATCCAGCGTCCCTCAGGCACCTGAGTGTCAGCAAGCCGCGATCTCTCCTCTTGCGGGTACTGAACACTCCACTTGGCGTAGGCGAGGCTGAGCAAGTATCCCCACCTCCACTCATCCGCCGCGGATCTTCGTCGTGGTGCCTCCACCGATCCGGGTGCCTGGTTGTTCATGTGGTACAGAACGAGGGCTTTGGCCCTCTCCTGGAGCAGATGCACGTAACGCCTCTCCGGACTGCTCCGCTGGTCCCTCCGCACCCTGTTCCACCATACTCAAGCGGCCTCCAGTGATAGATCCGGCCGCTCGGTGTCCAATAGTTCCGCGACGCCTGTCATGTCACTGGCCAGCCCTGGTTTGATGCTCAGGCTGTCCCGCAACGCCAAAATGAGGCGTTCTGCGCCTGCTGTTTCCAGCAGTTGCACCTGCCTTTCGTGCAGTCCGAGGGCTAGCGCCCCCGTTGCCGCTCCCTTTAGCACCAAGTGCCACATTTTGCCAAACAGTGAATCCGCGAACTCCACGCGAATCACTTCCGAAATCTCCGTCACCAGTTGGAGCATGACGCTGCTCACGACTTCAAACAGCAAGGCTTCTTTGGGCTCCTCCCCGCTATCCCCCGAGCTTTCTTTGAGGTGCGTTCTTGTCCCTTCCATCACCGTTGCTGTACCCAGCAGGGGGCGTGCGGGTTGTCGAGGTGGGCAACCACGCGAGGTTGGCGGCGAGTGAGAGAGCGCCGTCGTAGCCGCGGAGGGGGCTGGGGCAGTCAGTGACCCGGCCCCATCTCGCGGGCTTGGTGTCGGTGTAGCGGTTGTTCTTGCCGCTGCTTGCATTGTTCCTGCCGCGGGCTCCGTGCGCCTGAGGACCCGCGTTGGTGGTGTGCTTGTGGCTGGGCTCTGTTGCGATGAGCCTGCCAATCTTGCCGCAAGCGGCGTGGCTTGTGTTGGTGTTCCTTCCACAGGGCTGGACCGTGGTGGGATTGCTGCTGCCGGTGTTGGGGTTCGTGTCAGGGTCGTCCCTGCGACGGGGCTGGGCCGCGGTGAGGCCGCGGCAGCTGCTGGCGTGGCCGTCACTGGTGTTGGAGGTGTTCTTGCCACAGGGCCAGGTCGGGACACGCCTGTCGCAGCCATGTGCGGTGCTGGTGTCCTTGCCGGTGGAGTTCTTGTCGAGGGACCCGGCCGCGGTAGGGCCGCTGCCCCTGTTGGTGGTGTCGGTGTCCGTGCCGGCCGGTGTCCCGCGCCCGTGTTAAGGACAGGCCGACGTAGCTGACGTCGGGAGGATCCACCCCCCCGCGACGGAGGCGCGGTCCCCGTGCCTTGGTTGCGTGCCATGTCGAGTGTTCCGCGGTCGAGAGCCCAGCTGCACGTGACCCGTCGAGTGTGTCGAGTGCCTGTGAGAGCAGAGTTGGAGGTGGGGAGGGACGGGCGGGGAGATGGTCGATGCGAAGTGAAGAGTGGAGTGAATGATCGAACACCAGAACTCGAAATGAGGCTGAGGATGCCTGCGCCGATCAATGTATCCGCTTGGCGCAGCGCGAGCCAGTCCGGCACGAGCAGGATGTCATACGTGCGGACGTTACAAACTTGGACAGTGTGCGTCGCATGTACATTTGCCACCTGCATGGGAAGACCCGCGATCTGTCCGAGCGGCGCGTCGATGTCCCCGGTGGAGATAGAGAAGCGGAGTCGAGTGGGCTGGATGAGGTGCTGCATGTGGAGCGAGCGGAACATCCGGAGCGCGATCGTGGTGTGTGTAGCGCCGGTGTCCACGATGGCCACGAACTTGCGTCCGCATATCCACACGTAACGCCACGCCATGTGGACCTCGAAGGGTGCGGGCGGTCCGGGGGTGAGGGCCGCGGGTGACCAGGTGCGTGAGGCATGTGCGGCGGTGTCGCGCGCACTAGAGTGAGTGAGGAGGATGCATCGGGATAGCAAGCGGATGCCGGTGATGCTGTCTCGCGTGCATGAGAGGCGGACGCCAAGAGGGGAAAGGGTGGGATTGTGAATAGTGAAGATGGCGCGGAGACTTTCTGCGGACTCAGGGGAGTGAAGAAGGAAGTCTACTAGGGTAAGGGGATGGCGGTTGTCGAGGAGTGGGATGGCGGGAACATGAGTGTGCGGGTTGCTTGTGGGGTAGGTCTGTGGTGTAGCAGCGGACGGTCGCGAGATTCGCTGGGGAGTATGTCGTGGGGGAAGATGGGGTGCGATCTCCTCCAGCGTCCAACCGCGAATAGTGGGGTTGTACCTGCGAGCAAGCTGTAGTCCAGGCATGGAGAGAGCTGGTAGGGTCTCCGCGAGTGCTAGATCCGCGGTGGGGTCGAGCTCATTCAGGAGTTGCAAGGCGACCTCCTGTTCCTCCTCCTCAAATTCTTGTGCCACTCCCTCCCATTGCGCTTCAGTGTCTGGTGGCGGTGTCAGGTCATCAGGGACATGCTCCGCGGCATCCAGAGGTGCATGGTCAGGCTCTGGCCAGTCAGGGCGCGGAAGTCGGCTCAGGGCATCCGCGTTGCGGTTGGCAACCGCAGGCTGGTACTTGATCTTCATATTGTAGCCCTGCAAGAGGAGTGCCCACTTGGCTAGGATGCCCTCATGGTTCTGAGTTGTGAGGAGCCATTGGAGAGCCTGATGGTCCGTGAAGACCGTGAATGGCTTGCCATTCTTTATGTAGTCGCGGAAGTGTTGAAGTGCCCAAAGGACAGCCAGGCACTCGCCCTTCACCGGCGGATACTTCCGCTCTCCTTCGGTGAGAGCACGACTGGCGTACGCAATCACCTTCTGGGTTGGTTCCTGTACCGTCTGGGAGAGGATAGCGCCTAGCCCGTTCCGCGACCAATCAGTGGTGATGGAAAATGGGAGGTTGAAGTCGGGGAACTCGAGCATGGGCGCGGTAACCAGGCGGTGTTTGATTTCCGTCCAGGCGTCCGCGCATTCTGATGTCTAGTCAAATGGTACATCCTGGTGCGTCAACTCCTGGAATGGCTTGATGATGCGTGCGTGGTCGCGGACAAACTTCCGGTAGAAGGAGACAAAGCCCAGGAAGAACTGGACTTGCCCCGCGTATGTGGGCTGACGCCACTCCTGCACTGTCGCGATCTTCTCCGGATCGGTCTTGATGCCATCCGCACTCATCACGAAGCCGAGGAACTCCATTTTCGTAGCTTTGATAGAGCACTTGGCTGCCTTGAGCTTGAGGTTAGCACTGCGGAGGGCAGCAAAGACAGCGGCCAGGGAGGAGACCAACTCCTCGAAGGTGTGGGCCGCGACCATGATGTCGTAAATGTAGCAACTGACATTGGGGATGCCGCGGAGGGTGGAGTCCATGACCCGCTGAAATGTCGCACTGGCATTGCGGAGTCCAAAGAGCATACGCGTGAACGCGTATAGTCCCTCTGGTGTCACGAACGCGGTCTTGGCAATGGAGTCTGGGTGCATGGGGACAGCATGGAAGGCAGCCTTGACGTCGAGTTTTGCGAACCATCCGCGATCCTGTTGTCGCTCCTGTATGTCGACGATCAGTGGCATGGGGTACGCATCCTCCTTAGTTACGCGGTTAAGGTCGCGGAAGTCAATGCAAAATTGTTTGGACCCATCCGGTTTTCCCACGATGACCAAGCTGGCACGCCAGGGGCTGACGATTGGGACGATCACCCCTTGCGCCTTGAGTTTCGCGAGCCCCTCTGTGATGATCTGCTCCTGCTCAGGGAGGATGCGGCACACTTTTTGTTTTGTGGGCGCGGAGTCCCCCGTGGAGATGACGTGGAAGGTTTCCACGGCCCCCAGATCAACCGCGGACCCAGCGAAGATGTCCGCGAATGCGTCCAGCAGGTCGTAGAAGTCCTGCTTTTGTGTGGGAGAAAGTCGTGAGTGGAGCATGTGATCCCATCGCGGTGGTGGTGGTGGTGCTGTTCCGCGGAGTGGGTAGAACTCCTCCTCCTCCTCGAGTGGATGTCCATCTCCTAAGACTTGCTGTCCCCTATGCCACAGCCCAAGGAGGTTGGTATGCACTCCGGGCTCAGTTGACTTCTCCGCGAGTTCCTGCCATTCGCCTGCTGTGACTTGCTCCCCGTCAGGCGAATCTGCTGAGAGAGGTTGCAACCCGCTTGTATGGGCCTGAGAGTCCTCTGCCGCAGCATCCAGGAGGGAGAAGGATTCGTCGCTGACTACAGTTACCGCTGCCCTATCGCCGATGGTGATGGGGCAAAATGCTTCCTCCCGAATGCAGAACTGAGTTGCATGATTCCAAGGGAGAAGAGAAGGTTGGCCTGCCGCGGCACCAAGTAATCCATGCCCAGGAGCACGTCATACGTTCTGGCTTGTGTGACTTGGACGTTCAATGGTTCATGAAGGGATCCCACCTTCACAGGGAGGCCGTGAACTTCCCCTTCTCCATAATCCATTCCGCCCGCCGAGTTGGTGAAAAGGCGGCGCGTTGGGAAGATGCGGTCTGCCCATCTGACCACCAGGAGGACGCGGAACGCCACGGTGGTGTGAGTGGCCCCTGTGTCGATGATAGCCAGGAACTTTCTTCCACAGATCCAAACCATACAGCAGGCGACCTCGTAATGGTTGTCGTCCGGTCGCGGTGGTTCCAAGGGTTGTGGTGCCCATCCCCACTCTCCTTCCGCGAGGCTTAATGCCAATGAAGTCTCGGACACCGCACGATGGGTGTTCTGTGTTCCGGATGTAGGCGTGGTACAGTTGAGGGAGATTCCCACAGCTTGGAGGCGTTGATTGGCCCTGGCGAACTCCTCCTTCAGTCGCGGTGCAATCTCGGGATGAATGCGAAGGAACTCAAAGAAGTTGACTTCCGCAATGGGGGTGGTAAAAAGGCGCTGGACGGGGTCAGTGCTTCTCTCCGCGACTGCTGGAGCTATTCTGGGTGTCTGCGAAGATGGGGCAGGTTGCTTCTCCACTGGGAGCGGTGGTTTCGTCTGTCGTCGTTTCTCACGCACGACGGTGCGGTTGACAACTGCCTCCTGGAATCGCTCCTCTGCGGCCTCTGCCTTGCGTCTCAGGTCCTCCTGTACTCTGGCTGCCACCTGTAGATCCCATCCGCGCAGGCCTAATTCTTGGGCTCGTGCAATGAGAGTCATCTCTTCAGTAGTGGGAGGCAATTCTGTGGTCTCGTCCTCCGCCATCGGCAGCCCCAGCTTGACATTGCGGGCTCCGCTTGCAGGGTTCGCGAATGCCTGTGGGTTGGGCAGAATACCTTGCCCACCCGGGGCAGCCTGGGGTTGATGATCCGGAGCTTGCGTCTGCTGCTGATGCTGCTGGTCCTGCCATGGTTGATTATAATGCCGTTGCCACTGTTGCACCATGGGGTCCTGCTGCATGGGGTCGGTGCGCGGAGCACCCTGTCGCTTGCGTGGGTAGTCCTGAGCGATGTGCTCCAGGCTCTGGTAGGTGTAACACGCCTTCGGCTTGGGTTGAGAGGCCTGTGTTGCTGGTGCTAGAGCATGCGAGTCTCCACCTTGATGCTGTCGCGTAGATTGCTGCCGCGTAGAAATGGCCGTGGCGTCCTACACCGCATCCTAAAGGGACTGGTAGCGCTCAGGGATCAACAGACTGCTGATCTCATCGGGGAGCGCGCGGATAAGATTCTGCGGTAGGACCCACAGCGGCAGTCCTTCCCCTTGAGGGCTCTTTGCGACTGATGCCCAAATGAGGAACTGATCCAAAAACCTACAGATGTCGGTGTCCTTCCGCATGACTTCCTTTTCAATCTTGCGGAGTGCCTCTTCCTTGGTCAGCCGCTTGAAACGCTCAATCAGCGCGTTGCCAAAGTCCTCGAAGGAGTTGAACGGCGCTCGCGCATTGTACGAGTCCTCTGCCGTGCCCTGTAGATGGAGCTCCGCAGTGGCCAGGCAAAGATCTGGTGGGATCCGCCCTATGCTGGCATGTATGGTGATCTGCTTCAACCAGGTCCATGGGTCCTCCTCAGGGGTTCCCTTGAAGATGTCCAGCCGCGGAATGTTGGCTGGTTGCGCACGCACGTACTGCAGCTGAGGCACAGTGTTCCGGTTAGCCATAGATTTCACCGGGGGAAGTGGATACGAGGTCGCAGCCGCCGAATAACCCACGTGGCTAGTTTGTGGCTGCCCCTGAGGTGCTGGTGTGGGGCCGCTCACTGGAGCTGCCGCCGGGAGGGCATAGTAATGAGTCACAGGGGTCGCTTGCGATGCGTAGGGTGCGGAATAAAAGGTAGTCCCAGGGGGCTGTGTCTGTGTGCTCGGTGCAACAGGGGCTGTAGGTCCTGGCAGCCAATAGTCCTGCGGTAGAGGGTGTGACACTGCAGAGTGGTAGAGCGGGGTGGTAGTAGGTGCTGCAGGGGTTACAGTGGTTCCTGGGTTCGGCGAGAGTGCAGGATAGGCGGAGTGGGGCACAGTCGTCTGTACCTGGGTGGTAGGTGGTGGTGCATGGACCGCGATTCCAGCTAGCACGGTACCCATCGGCTGCTGATGATAGACCGGGTGTCCAACCGTCACGGGCATCAGCTGCGCCGCCATGGGGATTGGCGGTTGCTGTGACGGTGTCTGTTGCATAGGGGCCTGCGGTGTTACTCCTGCCGCGGAGGGCGTGGCCCATGTGCCCATCATCATCCAACCCGGCGGGACTATGGCAGAGGAGGTTGTTAATGGCCCCGCTTACGGCAGAATCCCAGGCAATCCTAGGTTGGGATGAGGCTGAGGCCCTGTGAGGGGCTGCTGGGTTGCGTGCAGTGGCTGCGGAGCTAGAAGGGGTTGATGCACCATTCCCCCTCTCTGTTCCAACGGTGGTCTCCCTTGCCATCCCGTGGATTGTGGGTTCTGACTTGCCGTTGCCCTCACGCTTGGTGTCACTGGTGTATCCACAGTAGTCGACCTCGGATTCACCTGGAGAGATACATCTTTCGTCGCGATGGGCAGCCCAGCGCCAGCTGCCTGTCCCACTGCTGATCGTTCTGCTGCTTGTGGGAAGGGCTGCTGCTCCGCTTCTGGCATGTCAGACGGCATGCCCAATTGTTGGGTGAATTCTCCCTGCGGGGGCTGCCTCACCCCCCTCGTTCCCCTTGCTGAAGGTGAGTGTTCCGCCGGCATGTATCCCAGCTGCGGTTGGTGGCGGTGGGCAGCCTCCATGGTTGGCACCCTGGAGACATATGGAGCCGGGGAGGTTTCCAACCCTACTAGGGGCGCGGAGGGCTGGTAGTCCTCCTCTTCTACCCGTGGCGGCTGTCTTCCGTCGCGCCGCTAGTAGATTGGTCCTTGGTACGCCATGGACTTCCCGCTCTCGGAGAGTCCGTCTGCTGGCGGTGGCACATTGGAAAACCACCTCTGCTCCATAGAGACGTTGGCCTGGAGCTGGTGGGTCGCGCGCACATCTTGGCTGTGTACGCTTTCCACCTCCACGCGGTCTTGCAACGCGTCCATGATGCGCCGCCAGTGTAGCTGTTCCAGCCACTCGGTGACCCTTCGGTGCTGTACCAGTGGATCTGCGCCCGGCAACGAACTGACGGGCGTGCGAGAGGGCGTGGGCGAGGTAGCCCTACTGTCCGCCTCTGTGGCTGCATGACGCGGCAAGAAGTGGCGTACGGAAGTTTGCTGTGAATGCTGCTGGTGCCGCCTCCGCGTGTCCTGATGCACGAAGCTGGCCGCCAACATGTATGACTGAATCTGAAGGCACGTGCAGTTCTGCTGGCAAAGAGCAAAGAACTCTCCACACTCACCGCACCATGACACCCCCAATTTTTCCGCGCAATGCTCTCTTTCCGCGCTCTCTGGTTCCGCGCCAGGCCAGTTCTGCGTTTCTATCGTTCCGCGGTTCCGCGGTGCACCTGCTCAGTGGTCCTCTGCTGCTTCTCCTGGTCTTCAACGGATGCCTCCCACCCTCAGGACTCCGCACGCGTGTGGTGCTCCGCAGCTCACTCCTTGCCGACACGAGAGTCCATCACCTCGTGGCCTTTGACTCCTTTGCCCGCGGAATCCCGTTCTGCGGCTGTACGCAAGGCTGCGACGTCGCCGGCAGCACCCTTCACCCTGCTTGCGTTCCTTGGTGGTGATGGTTTCTAGCGGAGTTCTTGTTGAACCCAAGATCAGAAGAGCTACCAGTAGGACAGACATACACCCAGAGAAGATTTTGTCTTCCGCGGAGTACCTCCGCGGAGCACACTCTTTCTGTTCTCAGGCGGGGGCAGATCTCAGATGGGAAGCGGGAGTGGAGGTAGGAACTTGATTGACAAATACGCGGATCAAGAATGCATGTGGCGGCACTCCGGATCAGAATGAGTCAGAGCTTGAATCTTTCAGCTGGGTACGACACTTGCATTAAGTCAGATGGTACAAGATCAGATCAAGAGCACATCGTCCTCTCAGTTCCTCCGCTACACCGCTGCTTTATATTCACCCAACCTAGCTCTCTAAGTCTCTTCCTAACACACTCTTTCCTCTACTTCGGACTCCGCGCGGTGCGTTACGCGCACCGCGGGTCTCGTCCTTGATCACACAAAAGACTACTTCTTCTACATCTCTCTGCTCTTCTACCGCTTCTTCCTCTACTCCGCGGCTTGGGTGCGCGCGGTCTTGTGTTCTTCCTTGAATCTTTGTCTTCACGCGGTGCGTTCTCCCGGCCCTCCTCCTTGATTACCGCTGCCAACCCTGGGTTTTCATTGGCCGAGCTCCTGCCGCCCTCTTCCTGACGTTCGGTTCTGCCGGTGGATGTCTTGCACGTCCGACGCTCCTGCTTCACTCCCACTTCTTCGCGGCTCGGCACATGTTCTCTTTTCACCGCGGATTCTCACCCTGCCATTCTCGCCCCTTCTTGCCTCCTCCGCGACAATTGCTTCCAATAGCCATAGAAAGGTCGCCGTTGATTTTTGCTCCCTGGCAGCAAGTTTTCCCCGCCTCTTTTCCTCCACCGCCACTGGATTCCGCGCCACCCCATGCTCTACCGCAATCTTATTGCGGGAGCCATCATGCCTTGCGCGTTCTCCGGTGTTCCGCGGCCTCCCCTTCATCCTCCTCCGCGGATCTGTGGTCGCGGTGACTTCCTTCCGCGGATCCATCTTCTTCCCAGCAGAGATGTGGTGGATCTTCGCCTGACAACCATGTTCAGCAACGTGTGATTTGCTCGCTCTACCACGCCATTAGATTATGGCAAGTAGGGAGTTGTGTGCTCCCACTTGATGCCCTGCTCCTTTAGCCACCCACTGCAGCCCATGTACTCTCCGCCGTTGTCGCTGCGTAGTGCTCTGACCTTGCGGCCAGTTTGCTTCTCCACCGCGGCGACGTACTCCTTCACCCGGTCGAGCACCATGCCCTTCCGCTGCATGAAGTACACGTAGAGTTTTCTGTTGCAGTCATCGATGAAGGTAACAAAGTACCGCGCGCCGCCTTTTGATGGCATTTTGAACGGTCCGCACACATCACTGTGAACGATCTCCAGCAGGTCCTGGGCGCGCCCCACTTTCTCGTTGAACGGCTTGCGCCTCGCCTTGCCCAAAATGCAAGGCTCGCACTTTTTGTGCGCTGTTGCATCTGCTACCGTGTCTGTTGCACCGGTGATGTCGAGGCCGTGGACCATGTCGCGCTTCTCCATCTCCTTCACAACTGCGGGCGACGAATGCCCCAGCCGCCGGTGCCAGAGCTCCAGATCAGCTCCCCCTCCTTTGGCCAAGTTGACGGCACGTTCTTGCGAATCTGCTGCGTCTGCTGCTGCAGGGATCACCTTTGTCTCCACAATGTAGAGACCGCCCTTGCACTTTGCCTCAAGCACGACTTCACCGTCGCTGTCCATGCGCACCACTGCGCCTTTCCTGCGGAAGAGCACCTCATACCCCTTATCCGTCAAGCGACTAACACTTAGAATGTCAGCCAGGCCGGGGACATGTTGCACATCACGGATGACACGCAACATCTTCATACCGTTCATCTCCACCTCCATCTGAACGTCTCCTTGGCCGGCCGCCGGGTCGACTTTGTCGTTCGCGACCACCATAGACTTGGCAGATTTGGTGTAGCAGACGAATCCCACCTTCTTGACTTGGGTGTGCTCCTCGGCGTCGGAATCCAGGCACCGCCTGTTGGCCCCTTTGAGGTTGTGGTTTGTGGTGCCGTTGAGGAGCGCCTTCTTGCCTTTGACGTCCTTGACGCCGGCCTTTGCCTCCTGCAGGCACTCACGGGCCCAATGGCCCTCCTTGCCACAATTGTGGCACATATCTTTCTTGACGCCCTTCTTGCCGCCACCATTTCCGCCGCCTCCCTTGCCGCAACTGCTGCCACCATGCGTTTTGGTGATGAGGGCCGATGAGGATGACGAGGCCTCAACACCACTGCGACGTTGCGCCTCGTTGCGGATATACTCGGCGAATGCGCCATAGGTCAGCTTGTCCTCCGCCCATCTACCAAGGACGGTAATGAGGGGGCTCCAACTGTCAGGTAGAGCCATGAGGAGAGCCATCGCCTGCAATTGAGAGTCGACCTTCAACCCCACATCGTTGCATTGCAAGGCGAGCGACTCAATCTGCTGCATGGCAGCGAGGATGTCCTCGCCCTCCTCGATCCTTACCGTTAGAAGCCGCTTCATTGCGAAGATCCGGTTTGCAAGCGATTGGTGGATGGTGCAAAGCTTTTGCCATGCCTCGGAAGCCAGCGCGCTGCCTTGGAAGTAGCCTCACTGGTTCTTGGCAGTAGACGACAGCAAGAGCATGAGCGCCTTGGTATTTTTCTTTGCGAAGGCCAGCTTCTCTTCGTCGGTCGCGGTCTTCTTGTCGAGGACATCCGTGCCCTTCATCACGTCGAGTAGCCCCTTGTGTGCGAGGTAGATCTCAAAGTGCCACCTCCACAGCCCAAATCCAGGGCCACCCGCATACTTCTGGACCAGATGCGATTCCATTCTCAGCGCCATGTTGCGCTTCTGCTACCTGGGTCGTCAGACGTTGACAGCGAGGTTGTCCGAGACGCTCCTCCTGTCCGCCGCGGAAGCCGTGAATGTTTGGGACCGGTCAGGATTGTGGGCCCATAACCCTTTGTTGGAAATGTGGTTCCAACATGGCCTGACCAGGTCCTGAGGTTCACAGCTCTTTTGGGCAGCAGTCCTAGATGAAGTGTGTGCTTTCTGGTCACCGCACACTATGTGAGCAGAGTTCTGACGGAATTCAGCAACACCCAAAGTTCAAAGAGCTGGAGATCAATTTTGAGTGGATTACTGGACACAAACCACATCAGCAAAGTTTTATTGCTAGGTACAAGCTTTCCAACACATCAAACCGCGTGCGATCTGGACCATCGTAGCGCCCGAAATGCGATTCGGAGTGCATCATTGAGTCTTTGTCCCTGACAGAGCACTAGCGTGAGTGACGGGCACCCGAAGCGCCCTGGACCCCAATGAAGCATCAGACCGCCATTCCGAAGTGCACATGGCTCCAATGAACCATGAGATATTGCTAATAGCATCCCCCAAGGGGCGCCTCGGTCATGGTGTGCGTGGTGGGAGTCGAACTGGTCACCGCCGGATCGATTTTCCGGCCGGTACCAAGTCTGCCGTCAAAACCCGCACCGCCAGCACCACCTCCCAACTTTGACGGACCATAACTCACTCAATTCTTAGCCGATTGCTGTGATTCAAATTGCAGCTGGTCCAGCGTGTTCTCTAGTTTCTGAAACATGCATCTATGCATGAAAAAATTCTTTGTACAAGGATCTGGAGCCATCACCCTGAAAACGGCAACTCCAGAGCATGGCACGGGGCAATGTGTAACAGCCACATCAACCAAGGACATTGACGCTGAGCAATGGCTCCGGCAATCTGGCCACGTGGGTAATATCATGCTGCAGAAAATGCAGGAGCAAGATGTAGTCCGCGGAATGGAAGGGTGCGTCATGAAGCATGGAGAAGGGTGAACGTTGTGTGAACCATGCCTCCAAGCAAAGGCAAGGAAGAAGCCGTCTGGGAGTGGAGGTCAATGAGCGGAGAATGTCTTGGACCTGATCCATAGTGACATATGCGGACGCTTTTGCATGCCATCTAACGGAGGAAGCAAGTACTTCTTGACCTTCATCGACGACCACAGCCGCAAGTTGTGGATCTTCTTCCTCAAAACAAAGGGAGAGGTCAATGAGAAGCTCCTGGAGTTTGTCGCCATGGTAGAGCGGCAAACGTCCAAGAAGGTGAAGACGCTCCGCAGTGACAACGAGGGTGAGTATGAGGCATTCAATCCTCAAGCATCATGACATCCGCCATGAGCAAACCATTCCTTACAACCCCCAAAGCAATAGCGTGGCCGAGAGGATGAACCATACCCTACTCAACATGGTACGAAGCATGATCTTCGATGATAAACTCCCACCTTGCTTTTGGGCTGAAGCTGCAACAACGGCCTGCTACCTCTTGAACCTCACACTAGAAACTGCCTTGTAGAAGCGTGGAAAGTTGAAGGACAAGCACCTGAAGAAACCACAAGAAGCATGGTCGGGAAAGAAACCCAACGCCTATCATATGAAGGGGTTCGGGTCAACTGCATGGGTTAAGATCTAGTCGGGAGAGGGTCGAGGCAAGCTGGACGCACGTTCCAAAAAGTGCTTCATGGTTGGGTACGACACATCACACAAAGCCTATAGGCTTTGGGACAAGGCAGTAGGCAAGCTCTTGAGGAGTCACAACGTTGAGTTTGACAAACGCACACTTGGCAAGGGGGAGCTGCTGGAGCCGATCCTCGCTCCCAAGACGTTAAAGTGGATAGTGTTGCTTGAGTCCGGAGACCAAGCACCTAACAATTGGTTTGCTTTGCAAGCAGGTGGTGGGAATGGGAGAGCAGCTGCACAGGATGATGCAGCATCTGACATGGATGCAGATACCGAGACGTCCGGGGCTTCCGAGTCTGACTTGGAGTCTGATGACTCTTCAGATAACGATGACGACGACAACGACATGCCGCCACCTGTGGTAGCACCAGCAGCAAAACAGGAAGCCGCTTCGCACCCTGGCACAGTTTGCAACCAAAAAAAGAACCTTTGCGGTATGAGGACAATTGGACTGACCTTAGTTGATCGTGCATGGCTCAAGGAGAGCCATCCACAGTGACGGAGGCGATGAATGGCCTGGATATGGCCAAGTGGAAGGAGGCAGTGGACAACGAGCTCGCGTCTATTGCCAAGAATGGCACATGGATGCTAGTGGATGGACCCGACAAGGTCCACGTGGTGGGATCCAAGTGGATCCTCCGAGTGAAGAAGAAGCAAGATGGCAAAATTGAAAAGTTCAAGGCAAGGGTAGTGGCAAAGGGGTTTTCTCAACACCCGGGCTCTGAGTACAACGAGACGTTTGCACCCGTCGTGACCTTTGCCTCCATCCGCTCTCTCCTTGCCATCGCAGCCGCAAAGAACTTAGACATACACCAAATGGACGTCACGACAGCTTTTCTTTATGCGAAGCTCAACAAGGAAGTGCTGATGGAGGCACCCGAAGGAGTCAATGCTCCGAAGGGCAAGGTGTGCAAGTTGGTGAAAGCGCTCTACGGGCTGAAACAGGCCCCAAGGATATGGTACAAAGAGATGGACTGATTTATGACTGGTCTCTCCTTTGTGCATTGCCAAAATGACCCGAGCACGTATGTGTTTGATGATGGGAGTGGGCTCATTCTCGTTGTACTGTATGTGGATGATGTGATCATCTGCTCTTCTTTGGTCGAGCTCCTGGATGAGCTGACCTCAGCAAAAGGTTCAAAATGAAGGACATGGGTCCTCTCGAGTAATATCTTGGGATCGCCATCCACCGCCACAGAGCAGCAGGTGCCATTAAAATCAACCAAACCAGATACATTGGTGAGGTACTAAAGCGCTATTACATGGAGGAATGCAAACCTGTTGGAACCCCAATGACAACCGATGCAAAACTGAAGGCCACCATTTTGCCAAGGAATGAAACAAAACAAAGGGAGATGCAAGACATCCCCTACCAGTCCGCCGTGGGTAGTATCATGTACGCCATGGTAGGTACTCGTCCAGACATCTGCTATGCCGTGGGACAAGTGAGCAGGTTTGTGGCCAACCCAGGGCCACAATATTGGCAGGCAGTCAAGTTCATCTTGCGCTACCTTCAGAAGACACGTCACATGGGCCTCGTCCTTGGAGGCCAGGAAGGTACCGACCCCGTCTGCCTGAAGTACTACACCGAAGCCAACTGGGGAAGAAATCTTGACGACCGGAAATCCACCTCTAGATACGTGTGCATTTTGAATGGCGCTGCCATCTCATGGGCCAGCAGGAAGCAGGATTGTGTATCCGTGTCCACGGCTGAGGTAGAGTAAGTTGCTCTTTCTGAGTTAAACGAGGAGATTCAGTGGCTGCGCAGCCTGTTCGGCAAAATGACAGTGCCACAGAAGGATGCCATGGTCGTACACGTGGACGCCATGAGCGCCATCTCGATGCCTGAAGATGAGATCATCTCCCGGTGAACGAAGCACATCGACAAACGTTACCACTACTCATGTGACCTGGTCATGAAGAATGTGGTGGACTTGCAACACTGCGAAACAAAGAGCATTCTTGCTGAGTGCATGACCAAGCCACTGGAGAGCAACTTGCACTATGCAGGCATTCGTGGATTTGGCATGAGGAGTGCGACAGAGGAAGGGTGAGCCCCAAGGCATTGATGGAGCCCAGTGAGCAATAGATGGACACAGATGCAAGGGAGAAATCTGTTGAATGGTATGCACCTTGTCCACTGGCTAGATGGCTGGTTGCACGGAAAGACAAGGCATGCACTTCTCTACGGAGTATTTCCCCTTTGTCTGTTCTGAGATAGGCCAGGAATGCACTGCCCATAATGGGTATGTCCCCTGGAGAGCATCATAAGAAACATAACATTGTGGCCTGGGTGGGACAGGCGCCGGAGCTCATGGGTCGCGGGCTGAAACCCTGCGCCGGCCGCATTTTTCTTTGTGGCCCAGACTGGGAAAGGAATCTTCTAGACAGCTTACTTGAGCCTTACTTGAGGATGACACTTGGCAGTCTTAGGAAGCGCCAAGTAGGACTGTAGGCTGAGGTTGGCTCCTGTGGATCCACTACAAGCAGAAGCATTAGAAAAGCTCTACAAGTATAAAAGCCTGTACCTTGCATGCATCCATTTACAGTTCTTCCCTTTAAGACTCCTCATAGAGTGTTTAACCAAGGGTAGACACAAACGAACTTTATGCAAACTTCTTGAGGTTGTAAACTGAATGAACCTAAAGTGTGGATCCCGCGTTCGAGGTTGGCATGTTATCTTGGTTGAAATACCAAGAGCGGTTGGTGGCCTCCCATGTGAGGACCCGTTTTCTAAGACCATTGCTATCCGACCCATTGACATCTCTCTCCCCCACCTCTCTCTCTGTCTCCCTCTCTCTCCCTCTCTTCTCTCCTCCCCCCCTCTCTATCCCTGCCGTCTCTGCCCTCCCTACCCTCTCTCCTCTCTCTCTATCTCTCCCTTTCTCTCTCCCCTCTCCCTTCTCCACCTTCTCTCTCTCTCTCATTCTCTCTCTCTCTCTCTCTCCCTCTCTCTCTCTCCCTCCCTCTTCTCCCTCACCCTCTTTCTCTCTCTTAATTTCTCTCTATCTCTCTTCATCCTCTCCCCACTCTCTCTCTATCTCTCCATCCCTCTCTCTCTCTCTCTCCCTCTCTTTCTCTCTCTCTCCCTCCCTCTCTCCCTCTCTCCCGCGCTCTCTCTCTCTCTCGCTCTCTCTCTCCCTCTCTCCCGCGCTCTCTCTCTCTCTCGCTCTCTCTCTCCCTCTCTCCCGCGCTCTCTCTCTCTCTCGCTCTCTCTCTCCCTCTCTCCCGCGCTCTCTCTCTCTCTCGCTCTCTCTCTCCCTCTCTCCCGCGCTCTCTCTCTCTCTCGCTCTCTCTCTCCCTCTCTCCCGCGCTCTCTCTCTCTCTCGCTCTCTCTCTCCCTCTCTCCCGCGCTCTCTCTCTCTCTCGCTCTCTCTCTCCCTCTCTCCCGCGCTCTCTCTCTCTCTCGCTCTCTCTCTCCCTCTCTCCCGCGCTCTCTCTCTCTCTCGCTCTCTCTCTCCCTCTCTCCCGCGCTCTCTCTCTCTCTCGCTCTCTCTCTCCCTCTCTCCCGCGCTCTCTCTCTCTCTCGCTCTCTCTCTCCCTCTCTCCCGCGCTCTCTCTCTCTCTCGCTCTCTCTCTCCCTCTCTCCCGCGCTCTCTCTCTCTCTCGCTCTCTCTCTCCCTCTCTCCCGCGCTCTCTCTCTCTCTCGCTCTCTCTCTCCCTCTCTCCCGCGCTCTCTCTCTCTCTCGCTCTCTCTCTCCCTCTCTCCCGCGCTCTCTCTCTCTCTCGCTCTCTCTCTCCCTCTCTCCCGCGCTCTCTCTCTCTCTCGCTCTCTCTCTCCCTCTCTCCCGCGCTCTCTCTCTCTCTCGCTCTCTCTCTCCCTCTCTCCCGCGCTCTCTCTCTCTCTCGCTCTCTCTCTCCCTCTCTCCCGCGCTCTCTCTCTCTCTCGCTCTCTCTCTCCCTCTCTCCCGCGCTCTCTCTCTCTCTCGCTCTCTCTCTCCCTCTCTCCCGCGCTCTCTCTCTCTCTCGCTCTCTCTCTCCCTCTCTCCCGCGCTCTCTCTCTCTCTCGCTCTCTCTCTCCCTCTCTCCCGCGCTCTCTCTCTCTCTCGCTCTCTCTCTCCCTCTCTCCCGCGCTCTCTCTCTCTCTCGCTCTCTCTCTCCCTCTCTCCCGCGCTCTCTCTCTCTCTCGCTCTCTCTCTCCCTCTCTCCCGCGCTCTCTCTCTCTCTCGCTCTCTCTCTCCCTCTCTCCCGCGCTCTCTCTCTCTCTCGCTCTCTCTCTCCCTCTCTCCCGCGCTCTCTCTCTCTCTCGCTCTCTCTCTCCCTCTCTCCCGCGCTCTCTCTCTCTCTCGCTCTCTCTCTCCCTCTCTCCCGCGCTCTCTCTCTCTCTCGCTCTCTCTCTCCCTCTCTCCCGCGCTCTCTCTCTCTCTCGCTCTCTCTCTCCCTCTCTCCCGCGCTCTCTCTCTCTCTCGCTCTCTCTCTCCCTCTCTCCCGCGCTCTCTCTCTCTCTCGCTCTCTCTCTCCCTCTCTCCCGCGCTCTCTCTCTCTCTCGCTCTCTCTCTCCCTCTCTCCCGCGCTCTCTCTCTCTCTCGCTCTCTCTCTCCCTCTCTCCCGCGCTCTCTCTCTCTCTCGCTCTCTCTCTCCCTCTCTCCCGCGCTCTCTCTCTCTCTCGCTCTCTCTCTCCCTCTCTCCCGCGCTCTCTCTCTCTCTCGCTCTCTCTCTCCCTCTCTCCCGCGCTCTCTCTCTCTCTCGCTCTCTCTCTCCCTCTCTCCCGCGCTCTCTCTCTCTCTCGCTCTCTCTCTCCCTCTCTCCCGCGCTCTCTCTCTCTCTCGCTCTCTCTCTCCCTCTCTCCCGCGCTCTCTCTCTCTCTCGCTCTCTCTCTCCCTCTCTCCCGCGCTCTCTCTCTCTCTCGCTCTCTCTCTCCCTCTCTCCCGCGCTCTCTCTCTCTCTCGCTCTCTCTCTCCCTCTCTCCCGCGCTCTCTCTCTCTCTCGCTCTCTCTCTCCCTCTCTCCCGCGCTCTCTCTCTCTCTCGCTCTCTCTCTCCCTCTCTCCCGCGCTCTCTCTCTCTCTCGCTCTCTCTCTCCCTCTCTCCCGCGCTCTCTCTCTCTCTCGCTCTCTCTCTCCCTCTCTCCCGCGCTCTCTCTCTCTCTCGCTCTCTCTCTCCCTCTCTCCCGCGCTCTCTCTCTCTCTCGCTCTCTCTCTCCCTCTCTCCCGCGCTCTCTCTCTCTCTCGCTCTCTCTCTCCCTCTCTCCCGCGCTCTCTCTCTCTCTCGCTCTCTCTCTCCCTCTCTCCCGCGCTCTCTCTCTCTCTCGCTCTCTCTCTCCCTCTCTCCCGCGCTCTCTCTCTCTCTCGCTCTCTCTCTCCCTCTCTCCCGCGCTCTCTCTCTCTCTCGCTCTCTCTCTCCCTCTCTCCCGCGCTCTCTCTCTCTCTCGCTCTCTCTCTCCCTCTCTCCCGCGCTCTCTCTCTCTCTCGCTCTCTCTCTCCCTCTCTCCCGCGCTCTCTCTCTCTCTCGCTCTCTCTCTCCCTCTCTCCCGCGCTCTCTCTCTCTCTCGCTCTCTCTCTCCCTCTCTCCCGCGCTCTCTCTCTCTCTCGCTCTCTCTCTCCCTCTCTCCCGCGCTCTCTCTCTCTCTCGCTCTCTCTCTCCCTCTCTCCCGCGCTCTCTCTCTCTCTCGCTCTCTCTCTCCCTCTCTCCCGCGCTCTCTCTCTCTCTCGCTCTCTCTCTCCCTCTCTCCCGCGCTCTCTCTCTCTCTCGCTCTCTCTCTCCCTCTCTCCCGCGCTCTCTCTCTCTCTCGCTCTCTCTCTCCCTCTCTCCCGCGCTCTCTCTCTCTCTCGCTCTCTCTCTCCCTCTCTCCCGCGCTCTCTCTCTCTCTCGCTCTCTCTCTCCCTCTCTCCCGCGCTCTCTCTCTCTCTCGCTCTCTCTCTCCCTCTCTCCCGCGCTCTCTCTCTCTCTCGCTCTCTCTCTCCCTCTCTCCCGCGCTCTCTCTCTCTCTCGCTCTCTCTCTCCCTCTCTCCCGCGCTCTCTCTCTCTCTCGCTCTCTCTCTCCCTCTCTCCCGCGCTCTCTCTCTCTCTCGCTCTCTCTCTCCCTCTCTCCCGCGCTCTCTCTCTCTCTCGCTCTCTCTCTCCCTCTCTCCCGCGCTCTCTCTCTCTCTCGCTCTCTCTCTCCCTCTCTCCCGCGCTCTCTCTCTCTCTCGCTCTCTCTCTCCCTCTCTCCCGCGCTCTCTCTCTCTCTCGCTCTCTCTCTCCCTCTCTCCCGCGCTCTCTCTCTCTCTCGCTCTCTCTCTCCCTCTCTCCCGCGCTCTCTCTCTCTCTCGCTCTCTCTCTCCCTCTCTCCCGCGCTCTCTCTCTCTCTCGCTCTCTCTCTCCCTCTCTCCCGCGCTCTCTCTCTCTCTCTCTCTCTCTCTCTCTCTCTCTCTCTCTCTCTCTCTCTCTCTCTCTCTCTCTCTTTCTCCCTCTCTCCCTCTCTCTTTCCTCTCTTTTTCTCTCTCCTCCATTGCTCCCGTTCTTTTCTTTCCCTCCTTTCCCCGATTCCTCCCTTCATTATCCCTCTCTTCTCAACTTCCCTCATCCCTCTGTCGCTCTCTCCCATTTCTCTCTTCCCCCTTTTTCTCTTTCAGTCTGGGTCCATCCTCTCTTTTTCCTCTTTCTCCCTCTCGCATCAGCTCCCTTGTCCTGTCCTCTTCCTGCTCCTCCAGCTCCATCGTCACCGTCACTGCTCCATCGTCTCCATCGGTTGTGGCTCAGCGTCCGGCCCCAGTCCATCGCACCGTTGGGCTCTCCTCTGTCTCTTGGTCCTTCCCTTTTGTCTCCCATCTGCTGCCACATAGTGCTGCCCCACCTGTCTCCTCTTGGCCGTCCCCTCTGGCCCCTGGGAGTCCTTCCATCTCTTGGATTAGTCCCCATCGTTTCACTTGGTGTCTCTTGCTCTATGTCGTTCTTCACGACCATCTCCTCCCCCACTCCTCCCTTCCTCTCCTTCCGGCTCCGGCCCTGTCTATCCTTCTTCCGCTCCTCCTCTCACCTCTCTCCTCTTCCCCCTTCTCTCCCCTCTTCCCCCTCCCCTCCTTTCTCCACCCCTCTCCCCCCTTCTTTCTTGTCTCCCACTCTCTCTTCCTTTCTCCCTCTCTCTCTCTCCCTCTTCCTCTCTCTCTTCCCCTCTTTCCCCTCTGTCTCTAGGGCTATCTCCCCTTCCCTTCACCCTTCCCCTTCCCTCCCTCCCCACCCTGGTCCTTTGTCTCTCCCTTCCCTTCATCTGTCCTCTCCACCCCTGTCTCCCTCCCTCTCCCCTTCCCTCCACTCTCCCTCCTCTGTCTGGCTTCTCGCCNCCCTCTCCCTCTCTCTCTCTCTCTCTCTCTCTCTCTCTCTATCTCCCCTCTCATCCTCGCTTCTCTGTGCTCTCCCTTCTCTCTTTGCTTCTTTCTTTTCCTCTCTTTCTCCTCTCTATCTCCCCCCTCCATCCCTTCCTTCTTTTGTCTCTCTTGCTCCTTTCTCATTCCCTCACTTTCTCTCGTTCCACTCTCTTTTGTCTCCCTCTGTTGCTTCTGCCTTCCCCTCGCGCCCCCGTTGTTGTTTCTCTTCTCATATACTGTTGCAGTCCATGCTTTGTTCCTATGTCTTACGTGCTTGGTTGCGTCTCGTTGTCGTCCCATGTTTTGCTGCCTCCTTCTCCCCCCCTGCCATGTGTTTGGTGCATCTTGCCGGTTGGTCGGCAACCTCGGTTTCTCACCCAACTCGCTCTATCTTTTTTCCACTTTTCCTTCCCGGTTCCTCCCTTGAATAAACTCCCTTAAGCACACACTCCATTCAATGGTTTCTCCCTCACCTCCGCTCACGGTTTGGTCCTCCTAAAGCCATCTGCTCCTTTCCTCTGTTGCTCCGTCCCTCACCTCGTGTACCGCTATGCCTGAGCTCGGCCTTGTCGGTGCCCTGGCCGCTGCGATTGCTGCTGGAGCCGCCCGTGCGGAGGCACAGGTCGTTGATGCCTCCTCCCGTGCCCCTAGTCCTCCTGACTCTGGCATCTCAGGTCTCATGGACGAGTCCACCATTCTCTCGCCTCGGTCCGTTGCGGCTGCGGCTATCACTTCTGCCCTCACGGCTCTCCACAATCCTCTCACTCCGCCTCCGCCCCGCAACCTGCTCCCCCTTGTGATCCACACGCTCTCCTTTTGACTACCATCATTGATGCTCTTGCGGCCCGTCCAGTTCTTGACCACTCCTTCACCCCGACTCCCATTGGTGGTGATGTGGCTCATCCCCTCCCCGTTGGCATCACGTGTGGTCTTGCGGGGATGGGCAGCATCGTCGCTCCTGGTGGCATGATGGCTCCTGGTTGTGGTGCTCCCCCGGAGGTGCTACTACCGTTCCTTGTGCCTTCGGTGCTTTGGATGGTGCTGGTAGCACTGTTGCTGCTGGCGTCGGCGGTGGCGCCATGCCTGCTGGTCTCGCTGGTGGTCGTGCTGCTGTTGGTGGTGTTTTGCTTCGGGAGGTGTTGCTGCCGCCGGAGGTGCCGCTGCCGACGGTGGTGCTGTTGCTGTCGGGGGTGCTGCTGCTGCTGGGGTTGCTGTTGCCGTGGCTGGGGGTGGCGTCGGTGGTGGCAATCTTCTTGATTGTGGGGCTGTTCCTGCTGGCGGTCTCCCACCTGGTGATCCTCACGCGGCCCTGGCCTGAACCAAGGCTTGTCTCGACGCGTGACGCTTGCAGTCGCTCAGCTTGTTGGCCTCGCTCTCCGCCCATACACCTCACTGATGTCTCTTACCTCCACTCCTAGCCACGTTGTCGGCACGCCTTTTAGTGATTGTTCTGCTGACTTTGTCTCTTGGGCACATATGCACAGAGTCTAGGAGCACTACGATCCCGCTCCCATCCTCCCTCTCACGCACCCGGACTGTGCGCCCCTCGCCTTTCATCTTCTATACTCTGTTGCTCCTACCGTTGCTCTCCGCCTACTTCATTGCTTTTCCCCCACTCCCGCTCTTCCTCCTTGTCCTCACGAGGCTTGGGCCTTGCTTCTTGTGCTCTACTCCTCTGATTCTCTTCACTCTGACACCTCCCTTCGAGCTGACCTCTGCGCTCTCCGCCATCGTCTCGATGAATCTCTTGGGGCCTACCTAGGTCGCGCCAAGCTTCTCCTGAGCGAGCTACTCAGGCCGGGTGCCTCTCCCTTATGGACTAGACGTTTGTGACCTCCATCGTTTCTGGCCTCAGTCCTACCTCTGGAGTCTTACATCCTTCCGTCTTGCCCTGATCGTGTAGTACGCCCCTCAGACGCTGGGTACCGTCTAGCTTGCTCTCCTTGATAGTCTTGGAGTGTTCCAGATTGCATCCCAGCTTCTGCTACTCTTGCTGAGCCCATTTCTCCTGATGCTCTCCCTTGCTTCCTCCCGCCCTCGGCTGCCTATGCTCTTGCTGTCCGGGCTCCTGCTGGCAACAACGTTGGTCGCCCGCCCATCTGTTGGAACTGTGATGATGTGGGTCATCGCCATGACACCTGTCCCCTTCCCTCGGTTCCCAACCTTTGTGAGCTATTTGCTTGCCAACGTGCTCTTCTTTGTGGCCGTACACTTGGTGCTCCTCCTGTCCCACCCCCTGGGCCCCTTGGCGCCGCTCCTATCGACCGGCCTAGCGACCCCGCACCCCTTGCCACTACTGCTCCTCCTCTCACTGAGGATGCCATTGTTGTCTTGATTTCTGGCATGCTTGCGTAGGGTGTCCTCGGTGGTCCTCCCCTCGTCGGTATGTCCTCCTTGTTTGACTACATCGCTATCCCTATCTCATCCCCACTGCCTACTCCACTCTCCTTGTCGCTCCCTTTGTTTGAGAGTGTGTCACCTGGAACGACTGCCTATTGCATTATCTCTCGCACTTAGCATGTCCTCTCTCCGTCTTGGGTTTTTGACAGGGCCGCCATTGATCACATGTACCCTATACATGATCTTTTAACGTTGTTCAGTCTTGTATCTGTCATCACAATTGTTTTCACCGACAATGGTGCACCCTTACCTGTTCTTGGTGTTGGCACTGTCTCCTTGACATCCTGTACAGGTAACTTGTCCCTATCGTTTGTTCTCTATGTTCGTGTCCTTGACTTCTTCCTCCTCTCTATCCTAATGGTTTATACTTATGGTTTCTCTACAACTTATGCGCTTGGTCTCGTCGTTTTCACTGATCCCGCCAGTGGGCCTGTTGTCCTTCGCGGTTGCCGCCCCCTGGTGAGTACCTCTATCAGGTTCTTGGCCCCCACTCTGTCTCTGCCCATGCGGCTGATGCTATCGCACTTGTTGCCCGCTCTTGCTTTTCCCACTCACATCTCCTTCACTATCGTCTTTGTCATCTCCCAGCTTCTGCCGTCACCTCTCTTCTTTCTTCCCTCCCAGCCAATGGGTTGTTTGATCCCTCATTCCGTGCCCCTTTCGCTGCTAACTGCACCGTTTGTACGGTCGATAAGATGCATCACCTCCCTTTTCTGTCCCCCCCTCTCGTGCTTCTTGAACTGGTTCACGCCCATATCCTCGGTCCTCTCCAGGATGAGGCCCTTGTTGAGCATGCCACATACATAAATAGCCTGATAGATGACTACTCCCGATTTACGTGGGTCTTCTTGTTGAAGATTTGTCCCTCTGCATGCCCAAGTGCGGCGCCGGGAGGCACCGACGAGCCGCTAGAGAGAGGAAATTCCTTGAAGGCTGGATCTGGTGGCTCAAGGATTTCTCAGATCCTAAAATTGAGGATTGCCCCTAAAATGTGACAAGTCGCTGAATTTGGTGGAAGTTGTTTCACCGGGATCAGAAAAATAACGAGGGAGACAGGGGCTTCCAAAACTGGGGTGAGTGCAGTGGCTGTGGGAGTCGGCCACGGTTCTACTGCCGGTGAATAATCATCCGGGACAAAATACAAAATTCCATCTGGGGATTTTGCCCCGGAAGGCAACCGAGGCGTCCGGTGGATGATTTGCCGGATGTCAATAGTGTAGTTTATTGAGAGACTTAGTCAAACTCCTGGCTTGGAGTCCAAAACTCAATAATACTGTTTGTTACCCAAGGACTTCGTCAAATTTCTGATTGTAGGTCCGCGAACATCTTTTTAACCACATAAATCTCCATCACAAAACTGGATGTTGAACTCATCAAAGCAGACCTCAAAGGTGCAAGGGGCACCGCCACTACACTTAGGGACATCTTCACCTCCAGAATGGCATTTTGATGGGTCCTTGATGTGTGAGGGCGCCTTGGTGGGCGACGTGGTGCGTGCCGCCAACTGAGTAGCTAGTTTGGGATGCTGCACTTTGGATGACGTAGTGGAAGCTACGGTAATCGGAATCGTCCACGGTTTGGTGCATTCGAGAGCTCATGACTCTCCCTACAGATGTTGAGATCATGTTTATGGCCAAAAACTAATGCAAAATTGTGTTTTTCCTTTTACAAACGTGACTGTGTCGCTACTGTCTTTCACTCCCAGAAACATAGTGTCAGGCGACTAGGAAGCTTACACTTAGACTCAGAATCCCCACACCAAATCAGAGAAAGCCGTGAACACGTGTAGATACATCAGGATACGTTGGAATCGTCTCCACCAGGGGGCCGTTATCTTAGCAGAGGGTTATGGGTCCACGTCCCTGTCCAGTCAACAAATTGCTCAGGATTTTTGCGGTAGACGGAATTTTCGGCAAGGACGACATCGCCATCAAACTCTGAGGTCCCAGAATGGAATACTACACATTTTTTTTAGAAGAAGATGCAGCCCATCCAGAAATATGCAGGTGGGCCTTGTTACGGGCTATGGAGGTGGCACTTTGAGCTACACCTCACGCATAAGGGGCTGCTGGAGGTCATGAAGGGAACGGAAGTCCGGATGAAGCGACAGCAACAACGACAGAAGCGTAGAAGGAGACCTTTGCAAAGAAGAACAGTATGGCGCTCATGCTACTGGTTTCCGGGACAGTCGAGTCGTGATGGAGCTACTTCAAGGGCTGCAAGCTGGCAGCTGAGGCTAGGCAAAGACTCTACTCTACATCAATCCAGGTCACTGGGGAACAAATTGTTTGCGATGAAGCGACTCCTTATAGTGAGAATGGAGGAGGGAGATGATTTCACCTCCGCTAAGCAGCAGATCAAGTCGCTTGCCTCACAGTGTAATGACTTCGGGTGGAAGATTGGCACGTAGCTCCAGGTAATGACCCTCCTCATGGCCCTTCCTCATAGTAGGAGCCCTCTTATCAGAGTTTTGGGAGGATGGAAAGAGGACAAGCTCACCTATGACCCTGTCGCAGAGTACATCCGTAACGAGTCACAGCGGCGGAGCTGCGGGTAGTCCTCGTCCTCCTCATCAGCCCTCCTCACCTAAATGCATGGTGACAGAAGTGGGGGTAAGGGAGGTGGCACATATGGTGGCAGCAAGAAGAGGGTCAAGAAGGGTGCGTGCGGTAACTGCGGCAAGGAGGGCTATTGGGCCCGTGATTGCACCGAGGAGGCAAAGGCCGGTGGCAAGGACGCCAAAGGTAAGAATTCAGTCCTCAACGCCACTCAAACCATTACCTCAAGAAGACCAACCGGCGATGCCTTGAATCCAGAGCAGAGGAGCGTACCCAAGTCAGGAAGGTTGGTTCATCAACTACACCAAGCCCAGCAAGTCCATGGTGGTCACGAACGACAAGGTCTAACCTGCGGCTGGCCAAGGAGACGTGGACGTGGAGCTGGTGGTTGGTGGGAAGCGGGTGTAGTGCGTCATCAAGGACATGCAACACGTATGCCAAGGGCTGATATGCTAAGTGTTAGCCACTTGACGGACAAGGGATACGAGGTGCTTTTCAGGAGAAATGGGGCATTCGCGCGGAAGGACGGTGATGGTGAACCCATGGTGGAGGCTAAGCGCAAGGAAGGCCTCTACATTGTGGAGACCAAGGTGATCCCTACATTGATAGATTCAGTAGACTTGCAAGAACGCATTGTCAACCTGGCCAAAGGAGGGGGAGCTGCTCTGGAGCTTTGGCACCGACATTTTGGGCATTCCTCATCCGCAGTCATGAAGGAGATGGCTAAGTGTGAGCTGCTACGCGGCCTCGTCATTGATGGTGCGGAAGAGACGACAGATGCGGCAAAGCACAAAAATGCGAGCCTTGAATTTTGGGCAACTCACGGCGCAAACCGTTCAACGAGAACGTGAATCACGCCTCAGACCTACTGGAGGTCATCCACACGGACATGTGCGGATTATTTAAGACGACGTCAAAGAGCGGAGCGCAGTACTTTGTCACCTTCATAGATGACTACAACAGAAAAATCTATGTGTACTTCATGAAGCGCAAAGGCAAGGTCCTAGACCAGCTGAAGGAATGTGTCATGACGATGGAGAGGTAGACTTACTGGAAGGTTAGAGCGCTACGCAGTGAAAACGGCAGAGAGCACATGGGCTGTAGCGGGTGGATGAAGCAGTAGGGCATAAAATAGGAACGAACTACGCCATATTTTCCTTTGTCAAATTGCGTGGTGAAGCGAGCAAACCAAACACTGCTAAACATGGTACAAACCATGTTGGTGGACCCAGAATTGCCGCAAAGCTTCTGGACGGAAGCTGTGCATATGGCGAGCTACACAATCAACCTCACTCTTACTATGGTGCTGAAGGAGAACAGCAGTTGGAAGACACCGCAAGAGATTTGGATCGGGCGCAAGCCAAGAGGAGCACACCTGAAAGTTTTTGGGTGCAAGGCGCACGCGATGGTGCAGGTTGCACAGAGGCGCGATAGCAAGCTAGAGGCAAGGACAAAGTTGCACCTCTTTCTTGGCTATGAGAGCATGCATAAGGCGTACGCGCTCTAAGACCTGTGCATGGAGGAGGTAATCCGCAGCTGAGACGTGGAGCTTGACGAGCAGCAGAGCTACATTAGCAACAACGACGTGGATGTGGTGGACTATCCAAAGACGAGAGTGGTTCCAGCTTCTTGAATATGAGAAGGAGCCGGCGGACGCCAAAGTTGAGGATGTGACATCAGAGTGTGACGGTGCACCAGCAGTGCCAACCAGCACGGAGGACTCTAATGACGATCAAGCTGATGAGGACATCCACCGGAAGGATCCGGTGGATGATGCACCAAGGATGCCAAGGCGCATACTCTTGGTGGAGTGTGCATGGGTCGTTGGTGGAAAATCCATTGGATGTGCCGGTTGTTTGGGCAATGTTTCACTGGAGCAAGAGAGATTCTCGGGGGGCCGTCTGGTCTATTGTTCACTGGAGCGTGCAGAGTTGGAGGGACTGCAGCAAAGCGACGATGCACCACCAAAACTTCCTCGTCGCAGCTGGAGGCAGTGAAAAACGGGGAAACGCTTCCACGCAAGCACCGGTCGATGGATCGACATGACACGATGCATGCTGGCTGCATGAACAGAGCCAACTACTATGCAAGAGACGCTGGCATGGCTTTAAGGGGATGAATGGGACGGAACAATCAAATCGGAGCTGGCTTCCATCACGGAAAACAACACGTGGGAGCTGGTTGATAGGCCAAAAGATGCCAAGGTCATCGGCTCAAAGTGGGTCCTTAAGACAAAGTTCACAAAGCAAGGAATGGTTGACAAATACAAGGCGTGGCTGGTGACCAAGAGATAAGCAAAAGCGTATGGACGAGCACTACGATGGGACGTCTACTCCCGTCACCAAGTTTACAAGCATCCGGTTGATCGTTGTGGTGGCGGTCGCGAAGGACATGGAGCTCTACCAAATGGACGTAAAGACGGCATTCCTCAATGGCATCATAGAAAAAGCGATCCACATGGAGGTGTTAGAAGGGGTGGAGGTGGCAGAGTGCAAGGTATGCAAGCCGTGAAAGTCCTTGTACGGGCTTAAACAATTGTCCAGATACTAGTGCCAACAGATTGACAGATTCATGGCACAACTTGGCTTCAAGCGCTGTGAGTCAGATCAGAGTGTGTACTTGAGGCATGACAAGCAGCTCCACCAGATTCCTGCACTCTACGTGGACAACCTGACTTTCTGCTTGATGGATCTGTCAAGCCTAAAGCAGATGAAAGAGCACCTGAGCAGCCGATTCCAGATTTCAGACATGGGGGAGCTGGAGTACTACCTTGAAGTCAGCATCACGCGGAACTGGAGGGCGCACACGCTTGAGCTGGGACAGGCCAAATACGTCAAGGTGCTAAAGCGGTAGGGCATGGAGAATTGCAATCCAGTTGGTATTCTGGTCTCCATGACCTGAGTGCGGTAATGGTGCAACAGAAAAAAGAGGAGCGAGAGGATATGGGGGGGTGGGTGCCCTACCAATCGAAGGTGGGCAGCCTCATGTATGCCATGGTGGCGACTTGACCGGACCTGGGCTACGCGGTGGGCCAAGCTAGCAGGTACGTGGCCGATCTAGGGCTATTATACTGGTAGGTGGTCAAGCGCATCTTCCGCTACATGCAGATGATTCGGCATGCGCGTTTGAGGTTCGACGGCAAGGGCAGGTTGACTCCTGATGTGTGGTGTGCTACACAAATACAGACTACGCTAGCGGTGTGGACAAGCAGAAGTCCACATCTAGCTACATATTCTTCCTTGCTTGTGCAGCGGTCTCGTGGTGCATCACGAAGCAGGTCTATGTTGCCACTTCCACATGACGCTGGCTGAGGCAGTCAAGGAGGCAGAGTGGCTCTGCAGGTTGCTAGGGGATCTCATTGTGTCGAAGAAGAAGCCTACGATGGTGCAAAAGAACAACACTCGCTCCATCTCGCTGAACGACGACCCGACGCAGTACAGGAGGACAAAGCACATCACCGTGCATTATCACTACGCACGGGACATGGTTAAGGAGCAGGTGGTACTGCAGCACTACAGCACGCACAAAATGCTTGCCGATTGCTTGACCAAAGAGCAACCCGTGGACCGGCATGCAATGTGCGTGGCCGGGGTTGGGATGACCAGCCATGATGGGCTAGAGGAAGCAGCGGAAGATGAGTGAGAGAAAGCAGGATCAGCGGGCATGGCAGGTACAAGGGGGAGAATGATGAAGATTTGCCCTTCTGCATGACCAAGTGCGGTGCCGGGAGGCGCCAATGAGCCGCAAAAGAGAGAAATTCCTCACAGCTGGATCTGGCAACTTGAGGATTGCTTAGTGCCTAAAATGGAGGATTTCCCCTCAAAGTTGAGGAGTTGTTGAATCCGGTGGATGTTTTTTCACCGGAATCCGACAAGTAACGAGGGAGATATGAGCTTCCAAAGTTGGGGCGGCTTTGGGAATCGGTCGCGGTTTGACTACGGGTGAATAATCGACCGGAATGAGTAACAAAATTCCAACTGGGGATTTTTCTCAGGAAGGCTGCCAAGGCGTCCGTTGGATGATTTGCCGCATGTCAGTGGTGTGGTTTGTTCCTGAGGGACTTAGCCAAAACCCTGGCTCGGAGTCCGAAACTCGGAAGAAAAGTTTGTTACTCGTGGACTTGGTCAAAATTCCGACTGTAGGTCCGCGAACAGGTTTCAAACCATATCAATCCCCATCACCAAACTCGATGATCAACTCATCAAAACAGGCCCCAAAGGCGGTAGGGGCACCACCACTACGTGTAGGGACATTTGCGCCTCTAAAATACTGTTTTGATGGGTCCTTGATGTGTGAGGGCGCCTCGGCGGGCGACGTGGTGCGCGCCGCCAACTGAGTGGCTGGTTTGGGGTGGTGCACTTTGGCTGACGTAGCAGGAGCTACACTGTTTGTGATCCAAATCACAAACAGTTTGGTGCATTTGAGAGCTCATGATAAGCCCCAAAAACATTCAGATCATGTGTATGGCCAAACACAAATGCAAAATTGTGTTATTCCCTTTTCAAACGTGACTATGTCACAACTGTCTTTCACTTCTTGAAACATAGCCTGAGACGACCAGAAAGCTCACACTTAGACTCAGAAACCCCACGCCAAATCAGAGAAAGCCATGAATACGTGCAGACCCATCAGGGCACGTTGGAACTGCCTCCACTCCGGGGCCATTTTCTATCACTTATTTCTCCACACAAAGAGCGATGTTGCACCGACCATCCAGTTGTGGTACGCATCTGCCGAGCACAAGAGTCGTCACCAACTCCCCCACTTTCACTTTGATCGTGGCGTTGAGTTCATTGGCAATACCACGGTCTTTTTCAATTGTGAGGGATTTGTTCATGAGCTTTCCGGTCCCTATTCTCCTTAGCAGAATGGGACCGCGGAACGCTAGAACCACGCCCTTATTGAGGGTGTTCACACCATGATGGCAAAGGATGGTTTCCCTGACCGTGGTTGGAGTTTCTAGTCTCAAGCCGCACGCTACCGCACTTGGGTGTGGAACCGGATCCTGCACGGCCCTCTTACTCTGGAAACCACGCCATTCAAGCTCTTCTTTGGTCAGCGCACTGATCTTAGCCTGGCCTTTCTTTGGGGCACCATGGCCACTGTCTGTCTTGCCCCCTCTCTCAGTCCGGCAAGCTCAATCCGCCTGGTCATCTTTGTGTCACACTTGGTGTTGCTCCTCGCTCCCAAGCACATCATTTTTGGGATCTAGTTGTGCATCACATCGTCGAGTCGTGTCCTGCTCGCTTCTTTGAGCAGCTGACCTAAAGCGCATTCTGTACAGACCATACCCCCCCCCCTTTGACCTTCGCTACTTCCCACTCCACTGACGGTCTCGTCTGTGTAGGGATCCCACCGTCTCTCAATCCTCTTCTGCTATCTCCTGCCACTGTTTTTGTTTCCCTCGTTCCCCTTACTAGCCTCCCTTCCTCCTTTCCCCCTCCCTCTCACCTCCTTCCTCGTCTGTGTGTGTCCTTGTCCGCTGTGCCTGCTCCACCTCCCGTTCCCTTTCCATTCGTTGCGTTGGCTCCCTCTCCTTTCCCAATCCTGGCCCCCACCACTACCGGTCCCTCGATTTCCTCCCCGTCTTCTCTTCTCGCAACCGTCAAGCCCCCATCGCCCCCGCCTATGTCCCCTTCCTCCGAGCTCCCTACGCCTCCTGCGGCCGCTTCCATGCCCCTGGCTCCTCCCCCGTTTTTGCCTCCCGTGTCCTCCCCTCCACCTCTTCCTCCTTCACATCGCCGTGGCGTCCCGCCGTCCGTCTCCCCCCTTCCTGCCTTTTTGTTGTCGCCACTTCCCTCCCCCTTGGTTTCCCGCCTGTGCCCCCTGCCTGTTCCCCTTGCTTTGATTGTTACTTAGGCACTTGGATTCTCCGGAGTGCACGCCCTTGCTTGGTGCCCTGACCCCGTCCACCTCCAAATTGAGGACATTCCCGAGGATGATGCTCTGCTTCCTTCCTACTCGAGTGGCTCCCCACGTGACCCGGTTCCTCCCGCCCTCCTTTCACCTTGTTCCCCGGCCCTGCTTGCCCTACCTCTCCCTCGCCCCACACCCTTGTCTCCCCTCCTCAGTGTTCTTGCTCGTGAGACCCTTCACCCCCTTTGTGTTCTCTCCCCACATCCTCCCCCACTCACAGCTCTCCCTGCTCTTCCCTCCTCTCCTTGGCCGTCCGCCCCTGCCCCGTTCCCGCCGCCTCATGCTCGTGTTTTTCCCTCTTCGTGGATGCACAAACATGCTGCTTGGGCTCTCCCCCCCATTCTTCCCCTGCCTTCTCACGTTGGCCCCATTGGCCCCCTTCCTTCCTATTGCCCTCCCCTCCATACCCCTCCTTCCCCTTTCCTTCCTCCCCCCTCTTCCCTTCCTCCCTGTGACCCCGTGTTGGGCACTCCTCCCTCTCCTTCTCCTCTCTCTGCACTGCTTGTGCTCTTGCCTGTCGCTTTGTCCCTCTTCCCCCTCCCCCCTCCCCCTCCTCTTGTGGGTCCAGGGCTTCCTCCTCTCGCATCCCTTCCCTCTAGCTCATTTGACCCTCCTCTCCCTCCGGCACCCTTGCCCCCGCCCCCACCATCTTCTCCTCCTCCGTCAGCCTCTATATCTTGTCTTGCCTCCTCTCCTTCTTCAACGCTCTCTCCCGTCTCGCCCGTCACCCCGTCTCTTTTGGCTTCTATCCTGAACAGTCCCACTCCGGCCACATCTGCCTCCTGCCCGGAGTCTTTGGTAGTGATCTCGGTGTCCACGCCGTTTCCCCCCTTCCCCTCTCCCTCCCTTTGCCTAATTGACCACCCCATCTACCCTATCCCCCTTCCCGTCTTGTGTCTTTTCACTTCTCCATCATCAGCCTTTGCGCCCTGCCATCTCCTTCAGCACATCTTTCACCCAAGTCACGCCCATGGTTGTCACTTTTTTCACGTGGATTTTTTCCATGCGCTGGATGCTAGCACTGACCACCACTTTGTCAGTGCTCCCACAACTGTTACTTGCGCTCTTGCTGTCATTTCCGCCCCTCCTACGGTCTCTCCCCTCCGCCTGCTGACGACTCTGACCCTTTCACGCTTGCCACCGCCCTCTCCCATCCCAAGAACGCTGCCTAGTACGCAGCGTGCTTGGTGGAGTCAGCTGCGCTCTTCGACCACGGCGTCCTTGAGCTTGCTGAATTTCCCTCGAGTCGCACTGCGATCAAGGCCAAGTGGGTCCTCTGCAGAAATTTCACTGCCACCGGTGCTCTCGACCGGTGCAAGGCCCGCCTCACCGCAAAGGGATACTCCAAGATTCCTGGCGTTGACTTTGGCGACACCTACACCCCAGTCGATCGCTTTACGATGAGTTGCGTTGTCATCTGTGTGGCCGCTTCTTCCAGTGGGAGCTTCACCAGATAGACATGAACAATGCCTTTCTTCAGGACCATCTCGAGGAGGAGCTTGAAATGGTTCAGCTGCCTGGTTTTTTGGATGGCTCGCCAAAGGTGTGTCGCCTCAGTCGTGCGTCATCTGGTCTTCGTCAGTCATCTCGTTGGTAGAATAAGGAACTCTCCTCCACTCTTGTCCGTAGAGGCTTCCATCCAAGCCAGTCTGACCCTTCCCTCCTTGTTTGGGGGCAATTTTGCAATGCCCGCCTTCATTTTGGTGTACGGCGACGACCTCCTCATCATATCCCCGTCCTCCTATGCAATTGTCATGGCCAAGGACCTGTTTTCCTTGGCGTACCGCACAAAGGATCTTGGCCTTGCAACCATGTTTCTCAGGATGCAACACAAGCGTCTCTGTGGCTCTCTCCTTTTCCACCTAGAGTGCTATGTCCTCACTCTTGCTGATTGCTTCTCCTCTTTCGTTGACCTGTCGCAGCCCCTTCTCGCTGCCTCCTCTCCCATGCCGCCAGGCACCTAGCTTGTCCTCCTTGTTTTCCAACACACTGTGTTGGGTAACCCTGAGTCCGTCGTTGCTCTTCAATCCATCGTTGGGGTGCTCACGTACATGGCCAGTACCACCCGTTTGGACATTGTCTGTGCGGTAAATGTTCTTGCTCAGTACGCTTGGGATCCCTGTACGGCACACCTCCGTGTGGCTGCATATGTCTTGTGCTACGTCATTGGGTCTGCCCACACTGGCCTTGCCTTTCCGGCCGTATCCGGTGTGCCTTTTCTTGAAGGATACACAAACAACGATTACACCCGTGACGCGGATGCTCGGAGTCGTAGTGGCTTCGCCATCCTACTCAGGGCCGCTGCCATCTCCTGGCGTATCGGCAAGCAGGGCTTTCTTGCTCGCAGCACGGGCGAGGCCGAGTACATTGCCTTGGGTGGTGCAGCTGGTGAGGCTGTGTGGCTCCGCAGCCTCCTTGATGATTTTCGTCTCCCCACGCCGCGTTTGCCTCTCTACACTGATAGTGAGAGTGGTCTGGCTATTGCCAAGAATGCCATTGTGCTTCACTGCCGTACAGAGCTCGTCAATGTCGAGCACCACTACGTGCGTGATATCGTCGCCGCTCGCTATGTCTCTCTACACTTCATCACCGTTGAGTTTCATCTTGCTGACTTCCTCATCAAGGCTCTTCACTAGCCCGCCTTTTCCTATAGCATTACCGCGGTTGGTCTTGGCACCCTGCCCCCGGGCTGACTAATTATCCTCCCTCCCTCTGTCCTGCCCCTCATGCTGTTGTTTTGGCCATCACATGGTCATCTTCTTGATGATTGTCTCTCCTTTACCCTTGTATTTCCCCCCCTCCTCTTTCCGTGCAGGTTTCTCTGCTTGCCTACCTCACCGCCGGCTCTGCTCGCCTACCTGGCCCTTGTCCATGCCTCCGTGTCCCTCCCCCCGTCCCTCCCGTTCCTCTGATTTGTGGAGTGCAGGTCCTTGATTCCTTCGCCATGGCAGGGGGTGCCCGTTCCCGGGCAGACTGCGTGAGCTGGTTGGACGCTGGTGGCATTGTCCGAGCTTTTGTTGGAGTGCTTCTGGTGGGGTGCTTCTGGTGCGGTGCTTCTAGTGGGGTGCTCCCACTCTGATGCTTTAGGGGGTGCTTATGGCTGTGTGCACCGTGGCGGCTGCTTCTAAGGGTGCCCCTGGCCGGGTGCTTTTGGTGATGTTTTCCGGTCTTCTCGTGGGGTGCTTTTGGTGGGGTACTTCTTGTGGGCTGCTCCCGTTGCGGTTGCTTTCGAGGGTGCTCCCGGCTCGGTGCTTTTGGCGGCGTGCTGGTCATTGCTCTCAACGGGCCTTGCACGCTGTGCGTGGCCTCTCTCCGTATCAGGCAGCATGCGCTATGCCTCTACCGGCCGTCTCTCTCTCCGCTCATTGCTGCTAGTGCAATGGTGTTCAAGCTTTCTACTTGCAACACCTACCCTCGCTTGCACTATCGTGTTAAAGTAGCAAACATTTGTCGCTCCTTTGTTAGTGAGCCTAGATTAGTTCTACTGTTTTCCTTATGCTGTAGCCTAACCTGCGTGTTAATTTCACGTTAGCTGTAGATCTTGCTGTCTGCTTGTTTTCTGGGTTACGCTCGGCACTTTCCTCGAGCGATTTATGTGAGCTCTGTGCGGTTTGCCACGCTTAGTGGCAAGCCACGTGAGCAGTGTTGCACGACCCGATAGGGGTCAGTTGCACTCGCTCGATCCATTCATTCTTACCAACAAACTCACTCATTTCAACTCTTGATCCTCGCCCCACTCTAAATCCCCTCGCCTTGATCCCCCCTCAGCTATCAAGAGCACTCCCCCTCACAGCTCTTGAGAGCTCGTCTCCCCTCACAACACCAAGAGCCGGAGTCAGCCCCACGGCTAACTCTTGGCATCCCCCCTCACAGAGCCAAGAGCCACCCGGCTCTCGGCAGGAGCTAAGTGTTGAGCTGACACTTAGCTTTCGCTCCACCCACTCCGTGCTCAGCCTCCATCCACTCTGTCCTCCCCCTCCTGCTGCCCTATTCAACAAAACAGCCACTAATGGCAGCAGCTAAAGAAGCACCCGAATCCTCACAAAAGAAGAAACACCTCCAGTCGAATTGCGGCTAACTTTCCGAGCCGCCACGCACATCCCAACTTTGGAAGCCCATGTCTCCCTTATTACATTTTCAATTCCGGTTATTCAAGTTGCACTGGATGAAAAAACTCATCAAATTTCAGTAACATTTCTTTCACTCTGGATTTGGAGCACTCTGCAGGTAGCTTGAGTGAATTGTGAGGATTTTCCTGTTGACATGGTGTGCCCCTTGCCATGAGTGCCGTTGATCGTACTCCCTGGTTTGACCACTGAGGAGTGGTCGAACACCTGATCTGACTTTAGATTTGGATTCCTTGGAGTTTTCCATGTAGGATCGAGCTTGGAATTGCTCAATTTGAGTGAGTATTCAGAAAGTTAGCCTAGCCCGAAAATCGGGTGGTGGGCGTGTGGAATCTGGTACCCGTCATTGGTGGCGGGATAATCCACCACCAGTGATCCTAGTTCGTCTCTAATGGGCTCCAAAAGCACATGGGCCATGAAGGAATGAATGTGGATGGTCCCCTGGACCAAGGCATGCCCCTCCCCATGTTGGGATGACAGGAAGGGCGCTTCGACAGGCCACCGTCGAAGCGCCTCCCGTCACTCCCGTTCGTGGGCATGGAGGGCGGCTCGGCTCCACCGAGGGTTACTTCGACGGCTGTAGCAGGGGCCCTACTGCTCCGATTTGGGCGTGCTTGGATGCGTTGAAAAGCTAAGATCACAGGCTGTAAGAATCTGATGTAATATCACTATGCTAACTAACAAAAATGTGTTTTGATTCAGATCTACTGAATGCGACGTGTTCTGCCCACTCTTGCCCGTGATCCTTGTGCTCCACACTCTTCACAATTGGTGTCCATTGGCTGCCCAAACCTTGGTAGCGTGAACCAGTGAGAGGTAGGCATCCTTGAGAGTACCTCCACACCCACTAGAGCCAACAAAGGGTTATGGGCCCACGTGCTTAGACGGACCCTAGCTCTTCAAGCTTCACGCTACCGCCGCGCGCGATGGCAACGACCGAGCAAGAGAGCATCGGCGCCGTCTCCAAGTTTGATGGAAACGGCTTCCCCTTGTGGAGGTGGCAGTTTGAGGTCTACCTCGATGACAAGGGTCTTCTTGAGCTGGTTAACGGTGAAGAGACCGCGCCTCTGGATACCGCGACGCCGGAGGAAGTGGACAAGTACAAGAAGCGCAACAAGAAGGCGCTTGCATTGTTGGTGTTAGCGCTTGCACCGCCGCAGCGCGCACTGATTCAAGGATGCACGGAGGCCGCGGAGGCCTGGAAGAAACTCTGCACCATCTACCAGTCCACCAACCTTGCTAACCAACTCTTCGTCCTCAAGAGGCTCGTCACCCTTTGAGCCAACGAAGGCGACGACATCATGGAGATCCTGCAGCAGATTGAGTCCCTTACTGCCGAGTGCGTAGCCACTGGATGGAAGGTCGAACCTCAGCTGCAAGCCATGATCCTCCTTCTGGCCTTGCCGGAAAGTTGGAGTCCCATGATCACCATCGTAGGAGGCTGGCCGCCGATGAGCTGAAGTACCCGAAGGTGGCTGAGTACGTCCGCAATGAATGGATGCGGCGTGGTGGGAGAGAAAGCGGGACAACGTCAAGTTCCGCCTATGCCGTCCGCCCTCAAGGTGGAGGGGGAGGCAAGAAGGGGAAGGGTGCTAACCAGGGTACCAAGAGAGGTGACAACAAGGGGGAGTACTACAACTGTGGAAAACAGGGCCACTATGCACGCAACTGCCCCAACAAGAAGTCGGACCAGCCCGGGAAGGGCGGGAAGGACACCCAAGCCATGATGGCCAGGGAGTCTACCGACTTGACAGATCCGGAAGTCACTGTGATCGACTCCGGATCAGGCCGCCACACACAATGCAACCGGGCGGCATTCGTCACCTATGGCGCCACCGAGCGGCGCATGACAGTGGCCAACNAGGTGCTCTTCAACAAGAAGGAGGCCATCATCCGGAAGGAGGGAGATGGCGAGGTGATTGCGCGTGGCAAGAGGGAGGAGGACCTCTACCTTCTTCGCACCAAGGTCCTTGCCGATGCGGTAAGGACTGACGCCGTCAACCTCGTGACGAAGGATGAAGGAAATTTGGACCTGTGGCACCGTCGCCTATGTCACATCGCTCCCTCAACTGTGAGGGACATGGCAAAGAAGGAAGTGGTGCGGGGCCTTGAGGTCAAGGGCCTGGATACAACCAAGAATGCCGTGTGCGAGCCATGCGTGGTGGGCAAGGCGACACGGCAGCCGTTTGACGGCAAAGGGACGCGTGCATCGACAAAGTTGGAGGTGGTGCACACGGATGTGTGCGGACCGTTCGAGCCCTCCATTGGTGAAGATCGCTACTTCGTCACCTTCATCAACGACCACAGCCGCAAGCTCTACCTCTACATCATCAAGAGGAAGAGCGATGTCTTGTCGTGCATGCAGGAATTTGTGGCGGCTGTGGAGCGGCAAACGGAGTTGAAGGTGAAGGCGTTCCGGAGCGACAACGGTGGCGAGTACGAGGGCTGCTCGGCATGGATGAAGAGCAAGGGGATCGCATGGCAGAAAACTACGCCACACTCTCCGCAGCAGAATGGCGTCGCCGAGAGGGTGAACCACACCATCCTCAACATGGTCCGGTCCATGTTGAGCGATGCCGGCCTCGCGCAGCGCTACTGGGGCGAGGCGGCACGGACAGCGGCGTACATCATGAACCTGACGCCGACAAAGCCGCTAAAGGACGCAGAGTCCAAGGTGTGGAAGACGCCACAAGAAGTGTGGAGCAGGAGGAAGCCAACTGTGGCACACCTCCGCACGTTTGGTTGCGTTGCACATGCTGTTGTGCAGGTACGGGAGGGGCGGGGCAAGCTGGACCCGCGGACTCGCCGGTGCATCTTTGTCGGGTACGAGAGCAAGAGCAAGGCGTACCGGCTCTTTGACCCGCGGAGGCAGTAGATCGTGAAGAGTCACGACGTCACGTTTGACGAGGAGAGTTGATGGACGGACAAGGACGCGGGTCTCTCCAAGCGGGGGGAGTGGCTGCCACTCCTTAAGGGGGAGACGCCGGAGGACGCAAAAGAGGGTGACGTCCCATCGGCTCAAACCGGCGATAACCATCCTGGGGATGGGGGAGCGGCTGATTTGCATTCAGCCGATTTGGACAGTGAGTCCGAAGCGCCGGCAGCAGTGGAGCTAAACGAGGAGGCGGGGAATGAGCTCGCATCTCCACGGTCCCCGAGAGAGGGGGAGCAGGTCAGTGGTGCAAGTGGCGTCGCGAGAGGGCAGCAGCAGCAGCAGCAGCAGCAGTGGCAGTAGCAGCAGCAGCCTCAACAGCAGCAGCCCCGGAGAAGCGGACGCGCAAGAAGGACGGCAAAATGGTACGATGCTGCGCAGGGCACCTGGACTGGGTTTGCTCGAGCGTTCTTTGCGCAAGAGGAGCCCGAGACCATCAAGGAGGCGTTGCAGCAGAAGGATGGGGCTGAGTGGGAGGGAGCCATAAAATCTGAGCTTGCCTCCCACGAAGAGAACGGCACTTGGCAGCTGATTGACAGATCGGAAGGTGCAAAAATCATCCGCTCCAAGTGGATCTTCAAGAAGAAGCTCACTAAGGAGGGGAAGGCGGAGCGGTACAAGGCGCGGCTGGTGGCGAAGGGGTACGCCAAGCGAAAAGGTGAACACTACGATGAAACCTTCGCGCCGGTGGCGAAGTTCGCCTCCATCCGCTCCATCCTCTCGGTGGCGGCGGCGCGTGACTACGAAGTCCACCAAATGGACGTGAAAACCGCATTCCTCAACGGCGACCTGGACAAGGAGGTCTACATGGAGGTGCCGGAAGGGGTGGACGCGCCGCCGGACAAGGTGTGCCGGCTTCGCAAGGCGCTCTACGGGCTCAAGCAAGCGCCACTCATGTGGTACCTGAAAATGGACGGCTTCATGGCCGAGCTTGGCTTCAAGTGCTGCGAGGCAGATCACAGCGTGTACGTGCGAAAGCAGCCGGGGTTGCACCAGATTGTGGTCCTCTACGTGGATGACCTCATCCTCGTGTCATCGAACATGGAGGAGTTGGTGAACCTGAAGCGGCAGCTGGGCGGTCGGTTCAAAATGACCGACATGGGCGAGCTCGAGTACTACCTCGGCGTCGCCATCAAGAGGGACCGCAAAGCACGCACGCTTGAGATGGGGCAGGCAAAGCATGTGCAAGAGGTGCTCCGCTGCTACAACATGGAGGAGTGCAATCCCATCGGCACACCCATGACCACCACATGTGAGTTGAGCTCGAGCATGGACCCGAGCACGGACGAGGAGAAGGAGGAGATGGCAGGTGTGCCATACCAGTCCGCAGTGGGGAGCATCATGTACGCCATGGTGGCGACGCGGCCCGACCTGGCCTTCGCGGAGGGCCAAGTGAGCCGTTACGTTGCTGACCCCGGGCCGTTGCATTGGCAAGCGGTGAAGCAGATCCTCCGCTATCTCAAGGCGACAAAACAGTCGCGGCTCGTGTTCGGAGGGGGAGCGCGTGATGACTCCCTTGAGTTGGTCGGCTACTCGGATGCCGACTGGGCTGGTGATGTGGATGACAGAAAATCAACATCGGGATACGTGTTTGTGCTTGGTGGTGCAGCAGTTTCATGGGCAAGCAGGAAGCAGGACTGTGTTGCACTGTCCAGCACCGAAGCGGAGTACATTGTACTCGCAGAAGCTGCAAAGGAGGCGGTGTGGCTGCGGCGGC
This sequence comes from Penium margaritaceum, assembly GCA_023375785.1. Taxonomy (NCBI): domain Eukaryota; kingdom Viridiplantae; phylum Streptophyta; class Zygnematophyceae; order Desmidiales; family Peniaceae; genus Penium; species Penium margaritaceum. The sequence continues at coordinate 148,957 of SZWC01000505.1, forward strand.
TGCTAAAAGAGATCGGCGTGCCGCAAAAGAGGCCGACAATACTCAATGTGGAAAACATGAGTGCCATCAGTCTGACCCAGAACCCGGTGCTGTACAGGAGGACAAAGCACATCGAGATCCGACATCACTACGCGCGGGACTTGGTGGCGAAGGGAGATGCGACTATTGTGCATTGTGGCACTAAACGCATGCTCGCTAATGCCATGACCAAGGTACAGCCCAAGGACAGGCACGACACAAGCTGCATGGAGCTCGGTCTGCGCTGTGAAGTTTAAAATGCTACAGGTTCCAAGGACAGGGCATCAAGGCTGCGGTGCAAGGGGGAGATTGTTGACATGGTGTGCCCCTTGCCATGAGTGCCGTTGATCGTACTCCCTGGTTTGACCACTGAGGAGTAGTCGAACACCTGATCTGAATTTAGATTTGGATTGCTTGGATTTTTCCATGCAGGATCGAGCTTTGAATCGCTCGATTTGAGTGAGTATTCAGAAAGTTAGCCTAGCCCGAAAATCGGGTGGTGGGCGTGTGGAATCTGGTACTCGTCATTGGTGGCGGGAGAATCCACCGCCAGTGATCCTAGTTTGTCTCTAATGGGCTCCAAAAGCACATGGGCCATGAAGGAATGAATGTGGATGGTCCCCTGGACCAAAGCATGCCCCTCCCCAAGTTGGGATGACAGGAAGGGCGCTTCGACAGGCCACCGTCGAAGCGCCTCCCGTCACTCCCGTTCGTGGGCATGGAGGGCGGCTCGGCTCCACCAAGGGTTACTTCGACGGCCGTAGCAGGGGCCCTACTGCTCCGATTTGGGCGTGCTTGGATGCGTTGGAAAGCTAAGATCACAGGCTATAAGAATCTGATGTAATATCACTATGCTAACTAACAAAAACGTGTTTCGATTCAGATCTACTGAATGCGACGTGTTCTGCCCACTCTTGCCCGTGATCCTTGTGCTCCACACTCTTCACAATTGGTGTCCATTGGTTGCCCAAACCTTGGTAGCGTGAACCAGTGAGAGGCATCCTTGAGGGTGCCTCCAAACCCACTAGAACCAAAATTTACCCCCTCCAGCGGCTTGTCAACACCTCCTGGCACCGTTCTTGGACATGCTGAGGGGCCAAATACAACATCCTCCCTCTCACACCTACCATGCCCGCTGCTCCTCCTTGCTCTCACTCATCTTCCACTGCGTCCTCCAGTCTTTCAAAGCTGGTCACTCCAAGTCCGGTTACGCTCATGACGTGCCAATCCAATAGTTGCGCCATGTTCAAGCAATCCGCAAGCATGTGGCACGTGTTGTAGTGCTGCAGCACCTCCTGTCCCTTCTCCATCATATCCCGTACGCAATGGTAACGCACGTCAATGTGTACCATCCTCTTGTGCTACTTCGGGTTGTTGGTCGGCAAGATAGCATTGGTATTCTTCTCTTGCACTACCGTTGGCTCTTGCTGCCCCACGTCCAGCGCCCCCAACAACCTACATTGCCTCCTTGACTGTTTTGGCCAGTGCGATGTACTCCAACTCTAGTATGAAGGTGGTGATGCAGTCGTGCTTTCTGCTACACCATGAGATCGCTGCACAAGTGAGGCAGAACACAAAGCCGGATGTGGAATTCCACTTGTCCACATTGCCAGCGTAGTCTGCATCCGTATAGTAGACCAGACGCAAAGGGTCCAACTGTCCTTTGCCTTCAAACCTCAGGCATACGCTCCGCGTCATCTGCGGGTAGTGGATGATGCGCTTGACTGCCTTCCAGAGTAGTGGCCCTGGATGGGCCACATACGTGCTCACTTGGTCCACCGCATAGGTTGAGTCGCCACCATGGCGCACATGAGGCTGCCCACTACCAAATGGTAGGGCACTCTTGTCATATCCTCCCGTTTCTCTTTTGTTTACAACACCATTGCCACACTCAGTTCACAGGTTGTAGAGACCAGACTTCCAACTGGTTTGCAATCCTCCATGCCGTACCGCTTGAGCACCTCGGCCACGTACTTGGCCTGCTCCAGCTCAAGCATGCACTCCCTCCGGTTCCGCGTGATGCTAACCCTGAGGTAGTACTCCAACTCCCCTATGTCTGACATTTGGGAACTGTGTGATGATAGGACGGAGCTTCTTGTCATGCCACACAACCACGCTGTGATCCAACTCACAACGCTTGAAGCCGAGTTGTGCCATAAAGTTGTCCATCTGTTGGTCCCAACATCTGGGCGACAACATTATCCCATGCAAGGACTGCAGCTTGCACACTATACCCTCCGGTGCCTCCACCCCCTCAGGCACCTCCATGTAGATGTCTTTGTCTATGACACCTCTGACAAAGGCCGTCTTCATGTCCATTTGGTAGAGCTCCATGTCCTTTGCGGCTGCCACTACAAGGATCACCCGGATTCTTGTGAACTTGGCAATGGGAGCAAACGTCTCATCATAGTGCTTTCCCGTACACTGCGCGTATCCCTTTGCCACCAGCCGTGCCGTGTATTTTTCAAACACACCTTTCTTTATGAACTTGGTCTTGAAGACCCACTTTGAGCATGACCTTGGCATCTTTGGGCCTGTCAACAAGCTTTCACGTGTCATTTTTCGTGATGGATGCTAGTTCAATTGTAATGGATGTGTCCCATTGCTCCCCTTTGGCTGTGCAAGTGCCTTTTGTACAATTGTGAAATCCGTTGATGTAGCGATCATGCATCGCGTTTTTCCGATCAATCGAGTAGTGCTTGCGTCAAAGCACTTTTTGCTACCTCTTGCTTTGGCACGGCAGTTTTGGTGGTGCATAATTGCTCTACTGCGATCCCTCCAACTCCGCATGCTCTAGTGAATCATAGACAGGATGGCTACCTGAGGATCTCTCCCGCTCCAGCAAAACATTGCCCGGATAGGCGGCACTTCCAGTAGTTTTTCCACCGATGTCCGATGCATACTCCGCCGGGAGTGCACACCTTGACATCCTTTGTGCCTCATCCACCGGATCTTTCCAGTGGATCGCCTCATTAGCTTGATCTTCATCAGAGTCCTTCACGTTGGCTGCCACCGCTGGTGCATCACGGTGCTCCAATGTCGCATCCTCAACTTTGGTGTCTGCCGGCTTCTTCTTGTAGTCAAGGATCTAGATCCACTTGTTAGCTCCTGAGCTAACCACCTCTGGCAGAGAAGCCGCAAAACCCAAAAAATCTCATGAAGGTTCTTACACCTTCTTCCTTTGTTAACACGTGTCATGCACCCCAAATGTAATCAGTCATACACTTCACCTTCAAGAGTACTAACGCCTTAGCATTACATCTCAAGAAGAGCTCAAGTTGTCAATACACAAGAGAGAGTCAAGCAAGGGTTAATTGATCAGCATGCAAGACAAGTACTTTCATAGCTGTCTGTCCCATCCTATAACTCAAAAGCACATGCTTAGGAAGTGGCGTGAACCAACCATATCAACAATAGACTTGCATTGTGGGCTTCACACATAAGCATCCTAGTGTTAAGGTGACACACCAGCCATGTAGCTTCCAAGAAGTTACGGACTTCCTTTCTTGGAAGCTTCCATAGCAAACAAGATGTGCATTGGGCCAGGATCGGACTCACGACCTCTCACTTGGCCAAATCAGCAAAACGGCCAAGGTAACCACTCACCCACATGGTGTACTCACAGGTCACATGTCACACGACACAGAGCATAGTTGAGTCACACTACAATGGATCCAGGGTTCATACCTCCACAATGGGAAGAGCATTCCTGATCCCTCCTAAAACACTGAACAAGGGGCAAAAACATTCAACACCACTCCTCGGTCTTTGGAGATTCCACCACACCCACTTCATTGCTGCTATTTTAACTCTTTTGTTCTTCAAACTCAATATCTCGGTTGTGGATTACGTCTTTGTACATGTCGTAGAGCCGGTATGCCTTATGTGCACTCTCATAGCCAAGGAGGAGATACGACTTTGCCTGCAGCTCCAGCTTGCTATCACATCGTTGTCCAGCCTGCACCATCGCATGTACCTTGTCACCAAAAACTTTGAGGTGTGTCACAGTTGGCTTGTGTCCACTCCGAAAATCCTGTGGCATCTTCCAGCCCATCTTCCCCTTCAGCACCATGGTTGGGCTGAGGTTGATGGTGTAGCTTGATGTACGCACAGGTTCTACCCAAATGTTTTGCGACAATTTTGCTTCCACCAACATGGTCCGTACCATGTTTAGCAGTGTCTAGTTTGCCCGCTCACCCAAGCCATTAGATTGAGGTGGATATGGCATTTTTTGTCCCCATTTTTTGCCCTAATGCTTCAGTCACCTACTACAGCCCAAGTACTCTCCGCCATTGTTGCTGTGTAGTGCTTTCACCTTCGTCCAGTTTGCCTCTCCACTGCCGCGACATACTTCGTCCGTTGGTCCAGGACCTCGCCTTTCCGCTTCATCAAGCACACATAGAGTTTTCTACCTTAGTCATATATGAAGGTGACAAAGTAATGCATGCTTCTCTTTGACACCATCTTGACTGGTCGGCACACGTCACTATGCACGTCTACAAGTAGGTTCAATGCGCAACTCACGGTCTTGTTGAACGGTTTGCACTGCGCCTTGCCCAAAATGCAAGGCTTGAACATTTTTTGCGTTACTACATCTATTTCCTTTTCCGCATTGTCAATGAAGAGGCTGTGTACCAGTTCATGCTTCGCCATCGCCTTCATGAGTGCGGGTGAGGAATGCCCAAGTTATCGGTGCTAGAGCTCCAGATCAGCTCCCCCTCCTTTGGCTAGTGTTTTTGCCAAGCTTCAACTGTCGACGTGCAGCTCTGGAAGCCCCACTATGACTTGGCTGTCGTGGACACCACGAGCATGAGCGCCTCCATGTTCTTTTATGCAAAGGCCTACTTCTCCTCATCCCTAGCTGTTATCTCAACAAGCACTTTCCTTCTCTTCATGACCTCTAGCAGCCCCTTATGCATGAGGTGGAGCTTGAAGTGCCACCTCTCTAGCACAAAAGCAGGGCTGCCCACATACTTCTGGATTGGCTGCATCTCCTTCTGCGCCATTTGTGCAGTCTTCTACTCGGGATCCTCAGAGTTTGACGGCGACGTCGTCGGCGACGACAATCGTGTCCACTGCAAAAGTCGTGAGGTATGTGACGACTGGTCAGGACCATGGGCTCATAACCCTTCGTCAGAAAACAGTGTGGTGGCAGTTCCAACGTGGCCCGACGGATCTTCTCTCTGTTCACGGCTGTGCTTTGTGTGATTTCTGAGTCTAAGAGTGAGCTTTCTAGTCGCCTCATGCTTTGTTTGTGAGAGTTGGAGAATGTTGCAAGACAATCAGTTTTGCGAAGAGAAAAAGGGCATTTTGCATCAGTTTTTGGACATGGACCTGAGCAAAGGAGTTAATGGGCTAGTTTCAAGCTTTCTAACACACCAAACCGCGTGCAATTTGGTTAACCCTAGCTCTCGCCACATCAGCTGAAGCGCGACAAACCAACCCAGCTGCTCAGTTGGCGACGCACGTGGTTCCCGTCCGCCAAGGCACTCTCACACATCAAGGACCAATTAAATTGCCCTTCCATAGGCATAGATGTCCGTACACATAGTGGCAGTTCCCACTGCACTTTTGGGGTGTATTTGGATGAGTTAATCATTGAGTTTGGTGATGAGTATAGGCGCAGTTGGAAACCTGTCCCCGACCTGCACTAAAGTTTTGGACCAAGTCCCTGAGTAACAAACTATACTACTGAGTTTCAGAATCTGAGCCAGGATTTTGGTTGTGCCCCAGTAACAACCTGTACTACTGACTCTGGCAGATTATCCACCAGAATGACCAAGAAGTCTTCCAGGGATAACTTGCTAGGTGTACTTTTGTTGCTCACTCTGGCTAATTTTTTACCGGCAGTCAAATCGCGGCTAACTCCCCGAGCCACCGTGTACACCTCAACTTTGAAAGCTCGTATCTCCCTCCTCATTGTCCAATTCTGGCAAGATAGGGCAGAGTAGGGGCACAAAGACAGGGGGTAGGAGGGATAGGGCAGCGTGGGGGCACAAAGACAGGGGGCAGGAGGGAGAGAGAGGGAGAGAAGGAAGAGGAGAGAGAGGGAGATAGGGAGGCTGAGAGGACAGAAGGTGAGGGGGAGAGTGAAGACAGGCAGAGAGAGGTTGGACAGAGAGAAACAAGGTGGTGAGAGGCAGTGGATGTGGAGGACGGAGGAGAGATGGAGAGGGAGAGAGGGAGGGGAGTGCAAGCCGGGACGAGATCCAACAGGGGGGGGGGAGGAGGGGATCCCAGAGTGCCGTAGGGGTGGGGCCAACAGGCCGCAACGGCCGAAAGGCCGATTTAGGGGCAAGGGCCCCGGGCTCAGGGAGCCAAGCAAGAAAGGGACAGTGGAGGACGGGGGGGAGGGGGCGGTGTTTGCCAGAGGCTACAGGCAACGTTTGGGGCTGAGAGCCCAGAGTCCAGAGCCTACAGCCTAGAGCATAGAGCCTAGATCCTAGAGCCTAGAGCCTAGAGCATAGCGCCTAGACCATACCGCCTAGAGCCTAGAGCCCAGAACCTATAGCCGAGGGCTGTGATCCAAGGGCCGGGAGCCATTGGCGAAGAACAGAGGGCAGAAGGACGACAGCCTGTGGGGAATAGCTCGTGGGCAAGGGAGGCTGGGCCGGATCCAGAAGGAGAGAAGACGCACCTGCAAGGAAGAGAAATGAAAAGGGAGAGTGAAAAGGCAGAAAGAACAAAAGAGAAAAAGGGAAAAAAGAAATCAAGAGCAAGAGCAAGAACAATAACCAAGGCATGGTTAATCGAGGCCATTACATACACTGGTTCTTTAGTGTACCTTCAGTGTGCTCTCTCACAATGGAGTACGCTCTTTCCATAATGTATGTGAAGAGTGTACTTTTGTCCTATATGGCCTAAAGAATCTCTTATGCAGAAGGACTCCAGTGCATGGAGTTTGTGCATGTGGCAAGTGCATAAAAACACCATAGAGTACATTGAGAGTGCACTCAGTATGCTCATTTTTCTCATATGTCAAAGAAAATCTTCCATTTTGTCCTATATGGCAAAAAAAATCTCTTTTTAGAAAGGATCTCAGTGTGTGGAGCTAGTGTATGTGGCAAGTGCACTCTCTTATCAAAGAAAAGTACACTAAGAGCGCACTCAGTGTGCTAATTTGTCTCATATGTCCAACTGCACCTTGTGTTTTGTCCTATATGGTGTCACAGAAGTCAATGAAAAACCCAATCTCGATCGGTCGTATTGGAAGACAGATCACGATAATGTTGAGCAGCATGAAGTTTGTTTCATCTGTTTTTTTAAGCCTCTAAAAGCTATAATCGGCTCTACGGTGTATATATGTCCGGCGATTTTTGAAAGTGTTATCGCCATAGTAGAAGTCGAATGAAAGTTATGAACATTGTTTTTATTCCGCTATCTGAATTGTTCCTTGGAACCACCAGGTCGATTACTCCGAGCAGCTTAATCGCCATGCAGAAGTACACTAAGAGCACACTCTGTGCACTAATTTGTCTGATGTGTCTAGTCACATGTTGAATTTGGCCTTATTTGGCTGATTTTTTTTTTAAGAAAGAAATGCTATGAGTTTAAAAAACATCTCTTCGTTTCTTACAAGTATTGCCTAGTGTGTGCTCATGTTTTGTAGTTTGGGCCAATCATTGTGTGGTAAAAACCTTAGGAGGGTCCAAGTGCACCTTGTTTTTTGTTGACTTCTGTGACATGACTTATCCTTCACTTCAGTCATCGCAAGATGGTCCAGAGATGGCCTCAGTGTACGGGGGTAGCGCATGTGGCGAGTGCGCTCAAAATGAGTGTGAAAGTGCACTTATCATGCACTCAGTGTGCGACAGCCTTATTCCAAAATAGCTGCATTGCAAGGAATCCTGAATTTCAAAGACCAAACCATCAATGTTTTCAAGCTGATATCAACTTTAAGATACAGCGAACCTGGTTGCTGTGAGGTTTGAGAATCGACCAGGGAGATGCAATCAAAGGTCCCATTCTGTGTATGCAAACCTCGTAGATTGTTTCGTGAACAAGCTATAAAACAAAAAAAAAAAAATCGGAAGTATTATTTCATTGATGAACGTTATTGAATGGCAAGAAACAAAGTGTTGCTCAACATCGATTCAATGTTTACATCAAAGTGAACACAAATCCTTAACGTATTCATTCTCGAGAGAAAAACAAGATAATAGACTTGCCTTTCAACGTGAGGGTTCAGAAAGACTCCGACAATAATCTATACAATTTCAACAAAGTCAACGGTTTGGATTTTGCTATCGGTGTTCTCCACAAGAACTGTGGAACAATTACATTGTTTGTGAAAAAACAGTTCCTCAAACATTGTAGTATTCTGTCTCGGTTGAAACAGCTGCCTGCTCTTGAGAAACAACAAAGGCTATTCACTTTCTGAATCTTTTGCTCAACATGCGAGGTTGAAATGATTGCAAACCCAGTATCTCTGTCGATAGAAGACATCACAAACAGTTATGAATGAAAACTGTACAGGATCGCACACTGAGTGTGTGATAAGTGCACTTCGTCACACAAATTGATCGCACTGACTCATGTGCACTATGCCTCGCATTAGGGGGTCATAACAACGGGACAAGTTCTTCCTCGGACATCCAATGGCAATCGGGTAAGCGAGGCGACAGCTTACCAAGCTTTCTTCTGGCACATAATGACGGCCGTCATTATTCAACGCGAGAGAGGTATAGGTAATTGAGGCCATTTCATACACTGGTTTTTCAGTGTGTGCAATGAGTGTGCTTTCATCAAAGGGAGTTCTTTGCACTTCTTTGCCCACAATCCTTTCATTGTGTACTTTGATCTTATATGGCTGCCAGTTTCCCTTCTTAGGAGAGACCTCAGTACATGGGGTTAGTGTATGTGGCTAGTCCGCTTAGTCGCCATACAAAACTACACAAAGAGCGAACTTAGTGCGCTGCTTTGTCTCTTATGTCCTAGAATACCTTCCATTTTGTCCTACATGCCAGAGGTTTCTCTTCTTAGGAGGGACGTCAGCGCGTGGGGCTTGTGTATGTGCGAAATGCGCTCTGCCACCATAGAGAAGTATACTTTGAGCGCACTCAGTGTGTGAATTCATTTCATGTGTCCCAGAAAAATCTGGGTTTTGTCTTGTATGGCCAAAAATATTTTGTCTTAAGAGGTACATGAGTGCGTGGGGCTAGTGTATGTGGTGAGTGCGCTCAGTCACCACACAAAAGTACACCAAGAGCGCACTAAGTGCGGTGATTTTTCTCATGTGTCCTAGTCTAGAATGATCGTTTTCCTATGTGGCCAAAACATTCCCTTGCTATCGTTGTTCTGTACCTTTGGTATAAGCAAAGAATTCAGGCTTAAATCTACCTCCATATTTCTTATTACATTATGTGTTTCTATGTGTCTTAAGGGCCGATCCAAGTGTCACATTTATCAATTAGAAAAACATTACATCCTAAGATTTAACAGTCATACTTGTTGCAGTGTGAACGTCTTTTCTACGGATAATTTAGCATCTCTCTGATAGAATTGATTTTTGGACGTAGACATGTACAAAGTCTTTGTCCATGTTACATATATGTTAAATGTCAAAATAGTACTACGTCTTGCATTGCTCGCTTCCGCTCTCTGTTTTATGCTTTATTCCCATTGCATCACTTCGCAAACGTGACGACCGGCTACTTTACGACAACCGTTTACAATGAATCTAGCAAGAAGTTTTCTGCATGTTCCCTCACTTTGAATGCTTGCAGGGTGTTCTAGAGAAGCCCCCTAGTGAACGGGGGCAGTGCATGTTGAAAACCGCCTACCTCCTCCCTGGCTTCTCCAATGTGAGATCCAACGGCACCAATGGAAAGATCTCGGGATCAATATGCTTCGCTTCACATTTTAGCTCAATCCAATGGCTGGATCAAAAGCCAATGACAAAACAAAGAAAGTGTCATACCTTCTGCTACAACTGGAAACTAAAAGTAGCATACTTTATGTCTACCTACTTGGCACGGGAAAAACAGGAACTGCGGCGGAGGACCGAGGATCGGAAGGGGATATCTTGATCAAAGGAGATCCGACGGTGGAGGATCGCGGACCAAGAGTGCGAGTAAGAGCTCCTCTCGCGTCGACGTGGCTGAAGATCTTTTGTGATAGGCGATCGGGCGGTGGATGATTGCAGCTGGACACGATGGGCTGATTGCAGCCGTCGCATGGCCAAGAGTGCGAGCGACGGCTCCTCTTGCGTCGACGAGCACCAAGGGTGCTGGGCGTCCGCCAACCTTGGTTTGCTCAAGACCGGCATTCGGTACGGCCGTGACTGCCGAAGATCAGACACCGGAGTATCAGACAGTCTGAGGCTCGATAAGCATCTCGCTACTTTGTTTTTGCTGCTGCTTAGACTAGCATAAGTAGGTAGTAGTTGCATTTATAGATTGCTTTGTCTGTACTTCATCATTTCAGTAATACAGTACATCGTTGGATTTGGCAAGAGACGAGTCATCCAGTTGAATGCCTGGTTGAGGCTCTTGACAGCCGTGTCATAACTCAAACTGAGGACAAGAAGTTTGTCAGATCTGAACTGTGCAGGTTGTGCACAGTAATGCTTTGAGGCGTGTACTTCAAGTGACTAGCTGTTGTAAGAAGTATTGCGATGCATTCCTAAGGTATCTGGAGATCCTAATTTGAGCATTTGGTATCAGAGCAGGGGGTGCCTTCAAGGAAGGGCATCACCACTTTTGAATTATCATCATGGCAAGCGGCATCATGGGTGGACACGACCTTTTTCAAACTGCAACCATTCGATGGAGAAGACTACACCACCATCGCCTTCAACATGAAGATGGTATTTTTGAACAAAGGATTATGGGGTGTGGTGGAAGATCCACCCACCGATGCACCAGGAGCAGGTGCTACAGCAGAAGAACGCGTAGCATGGAAGCGCCTCTGTGATCAAGCCTTTTCGTTTTTGGCTATGCACCTTACCGAGCGCCTCAAATTAATTATTTGAGACAAGAATCCGACCCTCTGTCCCAGAACTGCATGGAAGGCTGTTGAAGTCTGATATGAGGGAACAAGTGACGGAGCACTCTGCAGTCTTCTCAAGGAATTTGATACTCAACAGATGGAAGAGGGAACACGTCTTGAAGACCACATTTCTCACCTCAAACATCTTGCTGATTGCATAAATGCACTTGGTGAACCCATTTCAAAGTGAGTACTCATTCCAACCCTTTTCAGTGGACTTCCAGCCAGGTTTTATGAAACCATCAACCGCCTTGAAACCTTCCAGAATCAAGGAAAGGATTTGATGATAATTTGGCACAAAATGCATCAGAAATGGCAGCAACAACAGCACAGCTGGCTTGCCTGGAATCTCTCCTGGCAAACCAAGGAGGAGCAAATGCTGGAGCAGCCACTGGAAACGCCGGTGCTGCCACCACTGCTGCTGCAGCCGCTGCTGCCGTGGCAGCCCCAGCCAACAATGCGGCTGCTCAATCACAGTGGAGAAGGCCATTCATGAGCTTATGATGACAAAAGACAAATACGTAAAGGAAAATGGCGGAGAATCCACCCTCGCAGCCAAGTATCCAGTGCAGCAAACGAAAAGGTTTGGATCATATGGTACTGGTGGCAACTATGAACAAGGACATATGGCTGGTTTTGGACATCGACATCACAGTCAACCAGCTGCCCATCCTCAACCATATGTAAATACAGAAGAACGCATGTGTTGGGGATGCAAGAGGCCAGGTCACGTTCAAAAAGACTGCCCTCAGCACAGAACCTTCTTCAACCAACGTCGACCCAATCACCAAGCTTTCTTCGCTGCTGAGCCAAAAGAGGCTGCCAACACTATAGTATCTAACCTCATCTCTTCCGTTACAGCCATGCTCTCAGGTTTCTCCAAAAATCAAAGGATCAGCCATTCTGAAATGGAGACAATTCCCACATCATCACAAGATGCGCTCATTCTCTACCGACGAGTCAGCCAATTCAGAAGCTGTGGCGATGGCCAATGACCAACTCTCCCTGGAAGAGCTGGCTTTTTTCTCCATTGACAGTACCTTTCTTCTTGCAGCAGGAGTCTTGGCCTGGATCATTGATTCTGGTTGCACCAAACATATGACTTGCAAGAAGGTCTGGTACACCAACTACACAGCTTTCGCAACTCCAAGACCAGTCAGAGTTGGAGATGGGCGCATCATCCCAGCATATGGTGAAGGCTCAGTTCAGGTTGGCATCTCTCTCTCTCGGGCAAGACAAAAACGTGGATTTTTACAAATGTCCTCTACGTTCCCGTCCCTCTACAATCTGGCAGCAAATCTTCTCTCAGTTACAAGGATGAATGACAAGGGACTGTAAGTGATTTTTTACGTTGAAAAAAACTGCCGCATCTTCAATGGGAAATCCCTGGCTGGTGTAGCCATGAGGACTGGCAGTATCACGGTTCTAAAAACCAAGAACTGACAGCTTCAACAACTCCAATGGAAGTTGTATTCGCAGCCAGTGATGGAGCCTCAAACTCAGATCCAGCAGCTAAACTCTGGCACAAGAGACTGGGGCATGTTGGCTTTGGTACACTTCAGAAGATGTCTACCCAACAACTAGTGAAGGATCTCCCCTCAACGCTACACCACCATGCCTCAGCTCCTCCATGTACAGGGTGCCTCACAGGTTAAGAACATCAAGCCAGTTTTCAGTCCTATTCGGAAATCACTACAACAGGACAACTGGAACTTCTACACATGGACCTGTGTTACATCAAGGAGCCGTCCATGTCCGGCAAGCACTACTTTCTGGTAATCCTCAATGACTACAGCCACATTGTACGGGTCAATGTGCTTCGCCACGAGTCTGAAGTTCCTGACATCCTCAATATCTGGATCACACAAGTCAAAAATGAGACCAACCTCACCGTCAAGAAGATCCGATCAGACAATGGACGAGAAATCGTCAATGGTCTTCTCAAGGCATACTTTGTCCGCAAAGACATTCAGCATCAAACCATTATTCCCAAGACTGCTCAACAAAATGGGAAAGCAGAGAGGATGAACCAGAAACTCCTTGATAAGACTCGTTGCATGCTGCACACAGCCGGAATCTCATCTGTTTTCTGGACTGAAGCACTTCTAACATCTGCCTACATCATCAATTGTCTTCCCACATCAAAGCTCCCTGCAAGCACGCATACACCATTTGAAGCATGGACGGGACATCCACCTCATCTTGGGCATGTACGCATCTTCGGCTGCACCGCCCATGCGTGAACTCACCCGACAGAACAATTCAAGCTGGAACCAAGAAGCCAGCCCTGCATTCTTCTCAGCTACAACGACCATGCCAACATCTACCGTCTCTGGGATCCATGCAGCAAACGGGTCGTTTGCAGCCGCCATCCCATTTTTGACGAGAGCTTCACCAAACACAATGTGCAAGGAACCTCAGCTTCAGTCACCACCACACTTCTGTCAACCGGCCTGAGGCAAACGGACTAGAAAACAGGGCCGACACAATAGCACCTGCCGTCCGCTCCTAGCATTTTAGCTAGGAGAAGATATCACCCTCAGGATCACGGTTCCACACTGAGCAGCTCCTAGGCAATCACTTGCTAGCAACTGTGTCCACTTAACACTTGGTCACTTTCGCGCGAGGTGCTAGTCAAAGACTAACTCCTGGGGCTTAGACCAACCAGTGTCTTCTTTATACTGTTCCTCAGTTGGCCAACTCTGTGAGGAGCATCTAAGGCCAGATTGTGTAATTAGAATGAGAAATGAGCCTGGCACATAGAGTCCTAGGCCTGGTTTCTATGGTATGTGGGTAGTGGCACTTTTGGGGTGGTCACTCCACACCACCTCACCAGTCCGCCAATTGGCGCATCCACTGACCGCCAAGTGGCACACTCTTCTCATGCATGGAGGAATGTCTAAGAAACTTCCCCCTTGTGCAGGAAGGTAAAAAAACCTCCTGCGCACATCAAGGCTCAATCGCAGGACCTGTTGTCCCTAAGTCCAATATGCTATCCGTTGCACTACACTTCTGGTGTCTCGCTTGGACTTGCACCACAAACAAGGTTTGGGGGACTTACTCCAAGGGAGCAGTGCATGCCCAACCTGTCTGTCAAGCCATAGCAGTGGCTATGGGGCATAGAAGAACAACAATCTCTCCCTTGCACCTTAGGCCACCTGCTGTGGTAGTTTTCTTCGGCATGAACCTGTAGCTCTAGGTTGTGTTTGTGCATGTCAATTTTCTTGATCTTTAGTTCTCATCTCTTGCATCCACCATGCCGGCTCCTCGAGCACCTGCAACATGCAAGTCGCTGTCTAGCGTCTTTGTCAAGAAGTTCGCAAGCATTTTCTTGGTTGCGACGTACTCCAGTTCCACGACACCCTTGGCAACAAGGTCACGTGAGTAGTGGTACCGAATATCAATGTGCTTTGTACGCCGGGAGATCATGTCGTCCTCTGCCATAGCGATAGAACTTTGGTTGTCGATGCGGATGACGGTTGCTTCCTCTTGTGGTGCTTTGATCTCATCATGCAAACTGCGAAGCCACTGTGTTGCCTTGCACACTTCGGAGAGTGCAATGTAATCCGCCTCCGCAGTAGAAAGTGAGACGCAGTCCTGCTTCGTGCTTGCCCATGAGACCGCACCACCGTTGAGAAGACAGACAAACCCTGAGGTTGACTTCCTATCATCAATCCGTCCCCCCCAGTCCGCGTCAGTCGTCCGCAGCAAGTCTGGTCCTTCTAGACCTCCAAACCGAAGTCCAACGTGCCGAGTCTTTTTGAGGTAGCAAAAAATCCGCTTCACCACTTGCCAATGCTCTGGCCTAGGGTTGGCCACAAACCTGCTCACCTGACCCACTGCATAAGCAATGTCAGGTCGCGTTCCCACCATTGCATACATGAGGCTCCCAACGGCGGACTGGTATGGAATGTTTTGCATCTCCCACCGGTCTGCCTCGTTGCTTGGTGACATGGAGGAGGAGAGCTTGCAGTCGGAGGGCATGGGGGTGCTGACGGGCTTGCAGTCCTCCATGTTGTACCACTTCAAGACGTCCATGATGTACTTTNAAAAATCCGCTTCACCACTTGCCAATGTTCTGGCCCAGGGTTGGCCACAAACCTGCTCACCTGACCCACTGCATAAGCAATGTCAGGTCGCGTTCCCACCATTGCATACATGAGGCTCCCAACGGCGGACTGGTATGGAATGTTTTGCATCTCCCACCGGTCTGCCTCGTTGCTTGGTGACATGGAGGAGGAGAGCTTGCAGTCGGAGGGCATGGGGGTGCTGACGGGCTTGCAGTCCTCCATGTTGTACCACTTCAAGACGTCCATGATGTACTTTGTCTGGTTGAGCTCGATGGTGCCTGCTTTGCGGTTGTGGTGAACAGAAATCCCGAGGTAGTACTCGAGAGGTCCCATGTCCTTCATCTTAAATCTTCTGGCCAGATTTTTCTTGAGGTCTGTGAGGGCCACCTGCGAGGAAGAACACATGATAAGATCATCCACGTACAATGCCACGAGTAGCAAGCCACATTCGTCCTCCCGCACATAGACGTTGGGGTCATTCTTACAATGTGCGAAGGTGATCTCAGCCATGAAGTTGTCCATCTCCTTGTACCAGATCTGTGGGGCATGTTTCAGCCCGTACAATGCATTCACCAGCTGCACACCTTACCCTCGGATGCTTTGACACCTTCCGGTACCTCCATTAGCACCTCCTTGTCCAGCTTCCCATAAAGGAAGGCTGTCTTCACATCCATCTGGTGGATCTCAAGGTCTTTGGCAGCAGCAACGGCAAGCAGGGACGTGATTGAGGCAAACGTGACAACCGGTGCGAATGTCTCATTGTACTCAGACCCTGCGCGCTGTGAGAATCCTTTCGCCACGACTCTTGCCTTGTACTTGTCGATGCTGTCATCTTGCTTCCGCTTCAACCTAATCACCCACTTTGAGCCCACCACGTGAGCGTTAGGGGGTCTGTCCACCAGCACCCATGTGCCATTTTCTTCGATGGACGCAAGCTCGCTGTCCACCGCCTACTTCCACTTGGCCGCATCGGGCCTTGCCAGTGCCTCAGCCACAGTGAGTGGCTCTCCTTGAGCCAAACAGGACCAGCTCAGTCCAGTCCAGCTTCCGGTGTCAGCGTCGTACTTTGGAGTTTGTTTTCTTTGTCGTGTGCTCCGACATTGCATTGCTGGTGGATGTTTGCAATGCTGTTTCTCCTGTGCTGTTGGCTGCCCTGGAGTTAAGTTTTCCTCTTTTGAAGAGCCACTGGCCTCCGAGCTGGTCTCAGAGGCCTCGGACGTCTCCAACTTTGTGTCCGAGCTCGCCGCTGCGTCAGCCTGCGCAGCCGCTCTCCCTGCCATACCACTGTTCTTCACGGCCTGCTGTACTGGCACCACTTGCCAGTTTTTGGGAGCTTGATCTCCTGACTCGAGCAGCACCAACCACTCTCCCTGTCTTGGGGCTTGCCTGGGATCAATCATCTCTTCCTTTCCTGGTTTCCTTTCATCAAAGATTACGTCCCGGCTGGTGATGAGTCTTCTTCCTTCCAGGTCCCACAAGCGGTATGTCTTGTGGGCCGTCTCATAGCCCACCATAACGCACTTTTGCGCTCTTGCATCCAGCTTGCCGGCACCCTCACCCGCCTGGACCTTTGCCCATGCGGTGCAACCGAATACTTTCAGGTGTGATACGTCCGGCTTCTTCCCTGACCAAACTTCTTGTGGCGTCATCTGTTGCTTTCCCTTCTTCTTTTCGCACCTGTCCAGAGCAGCCGCAGGAGTCAGGTTGACAAGATAGCATGTCATTCTTGCCGCTTTCACCCAGAACCGCGGTGGAAGCTTTGCATCAAAGAGCATGCTACGCACCATGCCGAGGATGGTCTGATTCATCCATTTGGCAACACCATTGCTCTGTGGCATGTAAGGCATTGTGGGCTGGTGGTTGATCCCATGTTGCCGCAGCCAGCCCTTGCATGCCTCGTACTCTCCACCGTTGTCGCTCCGCATCGCTTTGACTTTCTTTCTGGTCTGCCACTCCACCATGGCGACAAACTCATGCAACTTTTCTTTGACCTCTCCCTTCGTTTTGAGGAAGAAGATCGACACCTTGCGGCTGTGGTCGTCTATGAAGGTCAGAAAATACTTGCTACCACCGTTTGACGCCGTGCGAAAGGGTCCGCACATGTCGGTGTGAATCAGGTCAAGGGCTGATTCTACGCGGCGACCATTGTGCTCAAAGCGCGTTTGCTTGGTCTTGCCTTGGAGGCAAGATTCACACAGGCTGCCACGCCCAACCACATCCTTCTTGCAACCATCCATGCCACAGACCAGCTGTTGTTGCTGGATGACTTGGATCGTGCAATTTACAACGTGCCCAAAGCGTCTATGCCATTGATCAGCGTCTTCATCCTTTGTGGCAGAGGATGCTTTTTCAGTTCTCGTTGGTTTGCTCTCCTGCGCTGGTGCCGAGACTACTGCCTCCGCTGCACCCGCATGACCCTCGTCTTCCGAGCTCTTTGCTGCTGTTGTCTGCAATATGTAGAGTCCGTCAACCCGTAGAACTTGTGCCACGAGATCTTTGTTGGTGTAGATGACCTTGATGTCCTCGTTCCTGGCAATAACCGCCTTCTTCTGCGTGAACACCACCGTCATATCGTTGTCCATTACATTTGACACGGACAGAAGGTTTGCCACAAAGGAGGGCATGTAGACCACGTCACATAGCCGTAGATCCTTCTCTGCACCATTAAGGCTGATGCTCACCAGCTTGTCTCCCACGCCCTTTGCGTTCACGACGCTACCATTTGCACATCTGAACCGCCGATCGGTGGGGCCGATGGAGACAAATCCAGCCTGGTCGTTGCTGGAGTGATGATTGGTGCCGGAGCCGAGGCCGAAAGCTCTTGGCCTGAGCAACGCTGCTCCTTTTGCTGGAGGCATGCTCTGTGCCATCATGTTGGTGGCTTCTTTGCCACCCTTTTTGCTGCCTTTGTTCCCACTGCTTTCGCTGTCTTCCTTCTTTGGCAACCTGCACTCTCTTGCCCAGTGTCCAGGTTTGCCGCAGTTGCGACAGTTGCCATGCCGCTTGGGAGCCTTGCCGCCATTGTTGCCTCCGCCGCCACCGCTTCCGCTTGCGCCTTTCTGACCAGAGGGTGACCCTGTGCTCCCGCGGCCACCGTAGCAAGCGGCATAGGCTGAGAAGTTAGCCTCACTTCTGCTACGGCGCATGGCCTTGTTTCGCACGTACTCGGACACTGCCGTGTACGTCAGGTCATCCTCCTTCCAACCGCCCATGACGGTGATCATTGGGCTCCAGCTCTCCGGTAGCGCCATGAGGAGGATCATGGCTTGCATGTTTTTGTCAAGGTCCCAGTTCATCTGGCAAGCCTTGCCAAGGAGTCCTTCAAACTTCTGTAGGAAATCGGGGATTGATTTACCCTCATTCACCTACATGCTGATCAGCCGTTGTAGGATGAATAATCTGTTCGTGAGGGAGGTGGACTGGTGAACGCGCTTGAGCTTATCGTAAGCTTCGGAAGCCAGCGTGTACCCAGCAATGATGGGAACGTACTTTTTAGTAATCGCATTGCTCAGGAATGACATGACAATATCATTCCGTTCCATCCATGCCTCGTGCTCCGGTGAGCCCACCGCGGGAACCTGCTCCTCTCCCTTCAAAAGCTTGATGAGGCCACGCACTTTCATTGCCAGCTCGAACTGCCATCTCCAAAGGGGGAAGTCAGTCCCCTCGAAAATGGGGACTCCTCCCAAGGGTCCAAGACCTTGCGGCAGTGATGTAGCACTCACATTTGCTCCAGTGGTCTGCCCTGTGGTAGCCACTGTTGAGCTTGAGGACTGCCCTGCGACAGCCCCCACTCCTCACGATGGGTCAACCATTTTTGTTGCCCTTGTCTGCTTCCCACGTCTCTGGTGCATTGAGGCCGATGTAGGCTGATGTTAGCTGATGTCTGCTACCGGTTTTAGGATGCAGATCCGTTGCTTACCCCTCCAGCCGATGTTCACCTGCAGACAGAGATTATATCTACACCAACACACTCAGGGTCTTGCCACCAAGGGCAGAGCTTGTCCTTAGTCCCTGTGTGCTGAGTGCAGACCAAGCCGTTGGAGCTGATGAAGCTGATGGAGCTGATGTAGCTGATGTAGCCGGCGTGTGCACCTGGAGAGAGCGTACCAGAGTTGAGCAAAGCTTGCCGTACAACTGGTCAGTGTGGGCCCATAACCCTTTCTCAACCGGCCTGAGGCAAACGGACTAGAAAACAGGCCGGACATAATAGCACCTGCCGTCCGCTCCTAGCATTTCAGCTAGGAGAAGATATCACCCTCAGGATCACGGTTCCACACTGAGCAGCTCCTAGGCAATCACTTGCTAGCAACTGTGTCCACTTAACATTTGGTCACTTTTGCGCAAGGTGCTAGTCAAAGACTAACTCCTGGGGCTTAGACCAACCAGTGTCTTCTTTATACTGTTCCTCGGTTGGCCAACTCTGTGAGGAGCATCTAAGGCCAGATTGTGTAATTAGAATGAGAAATGAGCCTGGTACATATAGTCCTAGGCCTGGTTTCTAAGGTGTGTGGGTAGTGGCACTTTTGGGGTGGTCACTCCACACCACCTCACCAGTCCGCCAATTGGCGCATCCACTGACCGCCAAGTGGCGCACTATTCTCATGCATGGAGGAATGTCTAAGAAACTTCCCCCCTGTGGAGGAAGGTCAAAAAACCTCCTGCGCACATCAAGGCTCGATCGCAGGACCTGTTGTCCCTGAGTCCAAAATGCTATCCGTTGCGCTACACTGCTGGTGTCTCGCTTGGACTTGCACCACAAACAAGGTTTGGGTGACTTACTCCAAGGGAGCAGTGCATGCCCAACCTGTCCATCAAGCCATAGCAGTTGCCATGGGGCATAGAAGAACAACAACTTCATCTGCCAAGTGAAGCAGAGCCTCTTAAAAAATTCTCCGTCGACCCTCAGCCTGAAGAACATGATGGGGTTCTGGCACTTGGTGTTCCAGCTGAACAGGTACCTGTGAATCTTGTCCCAGCTGCAAATTGTCAGGCAACTATTCAACCACTCCAACGCAGCATACGCATGAGACGCGCTCCAAAATTTCCTCAACTTAGCAATTTCACCATCGACGATGATGAAGATGTGGCACTCATCATCTAAGCCGTCGATCCCACAAACTACAAAGACGCACTTCGTGGACCAGACTCCGCTCACTGGTACCAGTCTGCACTGGAAGGATACACACAGCTCTAAAAGCAGAACACATGGACCCTGGTGCCACGACCATCCGGTGAGCCCGTTGTCACATGCAAGTGGGTGTTTTGCACTAAGATGAACAGTGCAGGTGAAGATTAACGCTGCATAGCTCGACTCATTGTTCACGGCTACAGTCAAGTATTGGGCGTCAACTACAGCAACACCTTTGCCCCAGTCGCCAATCATTCTTCTATTCACTTCATCCTCTCCCTCGCAGCCATGAACATATGGCACCTCCACCAGATGGACGTCAAGTGCACATTCCTCAATGGCAATCTTGACGAAACAATCTATGTGACTCAACCTGAGGGATTTCAAGTCGCCGGTCAGGGAGACTACGTCTGCAAACTGAACCACTCCCTCTACAGCCTCAAGCAGGCTCTACGCCAATGGAACAAGAAGATGCATGAGTTCTTCCTCACGCAGGGCCTTCAACGCCTTCATTCCGGCCTTTCTGTGTACTTCCAAGCAAGCACACACTCACTCGGTGTTATCCTCTACGTCCCTGATCTCATCCTCTTCGGGGCCAACATGGCTGTCATCTCCTTTTTCATACAACAACTCACTACGCGCTTCAAGATGTCTGACATGGGACCACTCAGCTACAACTTGGGGATCCAGGTCTTACCTGACAACGCTCACGGCCACACCTCCCTCTCGCAGCAAACATACGCCAACCATGTGGCCGAGAAGTTTGGTCTCGGAGCCGCATCCCCCATGGAAACTCCCTCGGCTGCTCAACACGGGCTGACCAAACCCGTTACAGATGACAGCATAGCCTCTCTCACAGACACCAAAGTCTACCCGCGCATGGTCGGCTCCCTCATATATGCCTCTGTCGCTACGCGACCCGATCTCTCCTACGCTGTTGGCATCCTCAGTCAAGGCTGTCAAACTCCCTCACAAGCTCATCTTGTTGCTACCAAGTGTTCCATCCGCTATCTCCGTAACACTGCAGCACTTCAAATTCGTTGTCAAGGCAGCAGCAACAACACTCCCATCAAGCACAGTGACGCTGATCTCTCCAGCGATCACTCCACCAGCAAATCCACCTCTGGGTGCGTATTCCTTCTCAATGGCGGTCCCATCAGCTGGGGCTCCAAGAAACAATCTGTCGTGGCCCTCTCTTCTACAGAGGCCGAGTACATTGCAGAAATTTAAGTAACTCGTGAAGCTGTGTGGCTTCACATGCTTCGCGCTGAACTGGGTTTTGATCAACTGGAGCCCACCATCCTGTACTGCGACAACGAAGGTGCTATCACACTCTCAGAAGACCCTGTTCTTCATGATCGCACAAAACACGTCGGACTTCAGTTCCACTACGTCCGCGATGTCGTTGCTGATGGTGAAGTTCAGCTTCACTACGTCCCTACTGCTGACCAAACCGTCGACATCCTCACCAAGCACTGGACTCTAAGCGTCACGCTCTTCTCTGCTCTCACCTTGGTCTCCTTGCTCCCTAGTGTCTGCCTTCCCTCTTGGTTGTCTCCTTCTGTCCCCCCCACATGAGGCGTTGGGATAGACGGAGGTGGCTCTTGGCAGTGCCGCTACGACGCTCCATTTGCGTGTCCCCCATATGGGGCATCGGCACCGACCCAGAGCGGGCATGACCCAAACCCCACTCCTCTTCTCTCTGCTCTTTCCCCTGCTCCTCGTATGGCCTCCCGGGTCCCCCCACATGAGGCTTTGGATCTAGTGACTGTTCGAGGTGCTTTCGCCTTTCCCCCGCCTTATACTTCCTTCTGCTCTTTCGTTCGCGCTTCTCCTTGTGCATCGCCCCTCCACCTTGCGGCTCCATCCTTGCTTCGCGACACACTATGGGTTAACTTCTTGACTCATTGACCGCTCACTTGCTTCTTCTCTGTCGCTCTTCCCGGACATCTTCAACACTTGTCCACGGGCCTACTGTCCTCTCTCCCGGAAAGAGGTCCGCCTGCTGCCGTGTCCTTTTCAGCCGACGGCCAGCTGCACCCACAGCGGCCACATTCACATTTCTGCGCTCCCCATATGCATACTGCTGGAGTTCCGTCATCACTCCCCAACGGTAGGCTGCCGCTGTCAGCTTACCCACCGGGGCCG
>SZWC01000505.1:191884-210105 GCA_023375785.1 Penium margaritaceum
CGGTTCTAATGGTGCAATTCTTACTTGAAAAGGTGCAAGTTCCAGGAAGCTAGGCTTGGTTTTGCATGGCAGCCATAGCCGTCGCCATAGTTACAAAGTTTCATAAGAGAGGGGGGTGAGAGAGAGAGAGAGAGAGAGAGAGAGAGAGAGAGAGAGAGAGGTGGTGCCTACGGGTGAGTCTCGCTGACCGAGCTCACCCGTCGGGCCGGCAAGCGAAGCTCGCTGGCACTCAGCACAACATCGAGGGCTTGTCGCCACTCAAGATCTAAAACATGACATAGGGTTGGTTTTGAGTTTAGGGTTCATCTATGCTAGTCAGGACTAACAGAATATCATGTGAAAGACTAATCTAGGTCACCTAATGTGAGGACTCCAGCAGTAAAAGAGAACAGCGCAGAGTAGAGCTGGGGTACTGCTACCCAGGAGGGAAGCGAGCACGTGGGGAGCAGACAAATGGTATCACCAGACCACTGGTGATGCATACGCTCACTGTGTGTCGCCTCCACTCTTTGAGTCAGCAGGACCTGTACACTCATGGCCACAATGGAGAGGAATATATACACAAGGGAATTAACACATCTTGTATCCTACATTTGCTACTTTACAACATAGATGTGTATGCAAGTAAACATTTGGATGATGATATGGCATTGCACATCCTGAAGAATCATGTGCTGTCTGTGGAATATACATGTTGTTTCAATCATTCGACTTTTTTGGGAGAAGGTTTGTTTTATCTTCCTTCATTTGCACTTCTGTATGTTTTTTGGCTTGGTGTAAAAATCTAGAATTGTGTATTTCAAAGAAACCTGAAACTTCCATGAAAGTACTTTGTTTTCAAGGTTAAACTTCTGAATATCTAACTTTTCACATGATCAGTCGTTCATATCTTTGAACCTGTGCATTTTTGGGACAATGGAATACAATTATTACATTCTGGAGAGTCCCAATCCAGTATGAGTGGAGGGTGAGCAAGAGTTTAAGGTGGAGGCAATATCTGACAATCGTCACAATGACCATGATTTGACTGACCTGTGATGTTGAATGTTTTCAAGTTGGCCCACCATTGGTGAGGTGAGTGTTCTCATTCAAGCCTATTAGATGTCAGCTGGGATGGTGCATGGCTTCAAACGCCAGATGGTGCCAATGGGGGGGGAAAAAGGACTCATCTAGACTAGACATGTAGATTTCATAATTTCAGGTAACACCATGCAAGATTGAACTGTCAGCAGAGTCATGTGGCCAGGAGATGGGGAAGTTCATTCCATTCAAAGGCGGGATCAGTCAAAGACGAGTAGAGTGATGGGAACTGTTTTATGACAATTAATTCTTGGGAGCGCCCCTTTCTATACACATGAAAACTTATTCAAGGATCATTCATCAGCAAGGGTGCTTTGAAAGGGCTCTCCCATGTGTTGGTACGAGAAAGTACCCGTGGTCTGGGCATGACTCCCATTTTGATGTCCAATAGTAGAGTACTAAGGTTCACAGAATCAGCCACGACTTGGCCATTCCTCTATGAAATTGTCTTTGAATTTATGCATGAAATATTTGAGGAAATGAAATAGTTAATGCTAAGGCAGTTTCACTCGTTTGTGGCTCTTGTGGAGGTGCAATTAGATTAGTAGTTTTGGATTGCGCAGAACATGTCACAATGTACAGACTTTCTTACATTTTCATCTCATTGTGAAGAAACATTTCTTCCCATTTTCCCGCTAATCTACCTGATCCATGTTAAAGGATTGCATGCTGTTCTTTTTAGCAAGAAGAATATACACCATCTTCTCCTTAGCCAATGTTACTTTGGATGGTGTGTGTAGCATCTACTTAAGACTGGTAGGCTACAATGAATCTTGCTGAATATGGAGGGAGGAGTGGGGGGAGTAGGTGGACCGGGTGGTGAGAGTAGCATGGGATGGTACGGGTGATGCTAAGCCTTGGCTGAACACTTGGTCAAAACGGATAGTGGGGAGCTCTCGATTTGTGAGGGATAGGCTCCGAGAGTAAGCCGCGGGGTGGACTCCGGCTCTTGATTCCTTTAAGGAGGGGTGGAATCTCGAAAAGTGTGAGGGGTTTTGGAGTGAGGCAAGGATTTAGGTGCGAGACTGGATCAAGATGAGCATAGTTATAAAAAAAAACGAGATGTGAGAAATCCGAGCTCAAGTGCTGGACCCCTATCGGGCCAAACCTTGAGGGCCTCACACGCGACGTTGTTCCAAGCATGCAACAGTGTAAACCAAAGCTACTCTCTGAACAAAACATGCACTCGGGCAGGCAAACACACAGCTAAAGTGGCTGTGACAACAGCCACTTTTGTGTAGCCCCAAAGTGGGTAAAAAAAAACATGGCGTTGTCAGCACTGCACCAGGTGCCGCACGAATAATCATGCGGTGCATGAATCAAGGCCAGCTCAGTGTCGCTTGTTAAACATTGTAGAAGGATATACACAGCAAGACCCATCATTTTGGTAGGAGCTGTGGAAGGTTTGTATCGTTCCACGCTACAGTGCTAGATCTGGAGCACCAGGCACAGATTAAGGCTGGTTGGATCACTTCGATACATTCTATTGTCCTCTTTAGGAAGTTGGACAGGTCCTGGTGACACTCCTCTGCAAGAGGACATGTCAGTGGTTGCCACTCCACTACGAGAGACTAGCACTATTTGGGCTTAAAGGTTGTTTGTTATTTCTATGTTGTTCTTAGTTCAGTTCCAAACCTCTCCTGATTTAACCTCAACCCCCAGTACCTCTGTATTCAACAACGTTTAAGCTGAAGGAAAGGACAAGACTGGCAGCGAGAGTTTGGCAAGACGTACATATGGCTGAGGAAATGAAATACAAGGCCCAATGGAAAAGCATTCATGCAAAAGCACCGCATCTTGCAGCATGCTGCAAATGTGCTCCATGAGTATTTTGTTTGCTTGCTCAGTAAGTTCATTCAGCTATGGTGTTTCAGTTGAGGTGACCTTGTGACGGATCTTGTGTTGCTTGAGGTAATTGTAGAATGTTTTGTATGGGTGTTTTTTCTCCAGAATTGGTACAAGTGAACTTACATTTCCTGCAACTCCAATTCTGTACAGCAACAATCTACACCTCAAAAGTATCAAAGCACTCATCTCTTCCAGACAGGAAGGTCACCTGGACGTCTAAAAACAACAACTTCTCCAACAAGGACTGCAATGACATGGGACCGCACAATTGAGAGTGAAAACGTGAGAAAATATCAGCTGTCCCCTTTCCCTTCCCCTTGTGAAGGAGAGATAGCTTGCTTTTATTCAATGCAAATCTTACAAGCCGATGCACCAGGTTGCTTTACCCGTTGAGCTCGAGGGCACGGAAAATCTGCTACATGGAGATGTTGGCGCCAAAGCCAAGGTGATCAGCCTGGCAGTGCCACAGGACAATGTCGTTTTCCCCCCCTCTTCTCACCAAGGCTGATTTGGTTTCCGTCTTTGACACCACAAAGAGATGGTAAATACTGTCGTCCTTGTCCAAATTTTCACATAACATGGCCTATATGAGCAGAGATTGTGCAGCCACCATTCTCAAGGAGAAAATTTATGTCTTCACATTGAAACAACAGATTAAAAAAAGAGTATGTTAGCTGCCATCCCCATAGTAGGGAGCACGTCCTTCACACAACATTCCAAGTGCTTTCCCTCAGTGAAGGCAAAAAAACACAATATTGACCTCCCCAACCACCTTGTACACATACGTTTCACCAACGTACACATTACGTTGTTCAATGTTTGTGCAGAGGAAAGACCACTCCATGTGGCACACCATATGATGCAAACTGGGACAGCCCTCAGGGAGGTGATCAGGCTCATCAAGAGCCGCCTAGGTAGGACCAACTGTGTGTGAGAGGGAGTTACAGGTTGCAAGGATAGAAACTACGGAAACAAACATAGGCTTGTAGAGAATGAAAATGTCTGAATGGACTCTTAAATCATCACAAATTTCTAGCAAGACCTACATACTTCATTTTGCTAACAAAGTACTTAGATAAACTCTATCAAAGTTGACCCTCTAGCACCCTCTCCTAGCCTAGCGGGACAAGCAGCAGTCACATTGTCGTGCATGAGAATGATGTCTCTCACGACCTGCACGGCCAATAATCGTGGATTGCTTCTTCCTTGAAGACTCTTGGAGGTCCTCCAGCCATGTTCTCTCCTTGAAGGCTACTCTCAGCCTTCCTGGTCAGTAATTCTGGCCGCCTTTTGTGCTGAAAGTGCTCAGGTCGCCACTTGAACCAGATCCATGATCTCCAAACTTTGGAAATTCATATCTCACTCAAATAGACTCCGAATTGAATTTTGTAAAGTGCATTAGAACCTGTGAAACATCCTCTATCAAAGTCATGCCATATATTTTTTATCTAGCAACATGTTTTTTCTCTTCACTTTCTGGCACCCTCATATCCAACATTCTCCCACTTTGCGAGAGTAAAAATGACACAAGTCTGCATTGTCCCCTCAGCTGTTGAAAGTAATGCACTGCTAGCAGCTTGGTCAAGAATTATGCCAACATCATGCTTCAAGGGCAGAGATTCACCTGCATCACCTGCTTTGCCACAAGCTCACGGATGAAATGCTAACGCAGGTCCATGTGCTTGGTGCGGGCGTGGAACTCTGCGTTCTTGGTCAGAGCAATGGCGCTCATATCATCACAATAGATGGTGGTGGCTGCAGTCTGCTACTGCCCAAGGCTTTCCAGTAGCTCACACAGCCACATGGCTTCCTTTGCTCCTTCACTCAGGGTAATGTACTGTGCTTCGATGGAGGTGAGGGCCACACACTCTTGTTTCTTGCTCCTCCAACTGATTGCACCTCCCCCCAGCACAAACACGAACCCACGGGTCAACCTTGTCAACCGGCCTGAGGCAAACGGACTAGAAAACAGGGCCGACACAATAGCACCTGCCGTCCGCTCCTAGCATTTCAGCTAGGAGAAGATATCACCCTCAGGATCACGGTTCCACACTAAGCACTTCCTAGGCAATCACTTGCTAGCAACTGTGTCCAGTTAACACTTGGTCACTTTCGCACGAGGTGCTAGTCAAAGACTAACTCCTGGGGCTTAGACCAACCAGTGTCTTGTTTATACTGTTCCTTAGTTGGACAACTCTATGAGGAGCATCTAAGGCCAGGTTGTGTAATTAGAATGAGGAATGAGCCTGGTACATATAGTCCTAGACCTGGCTTCTACGGTGTGTGGGTAGAGGCACTTTTGGGATGGTCACTCCACACCACCTCACCAGTCCGCCAATTGGTGCATCCACTGACCGCCAAGTGGCGCACTCTCCTCATGCATGCAGAAATGTCTAAGAAACTTCCCCTGTGCTCGAAATGTCCAAAACCTTGTGCGCACATCAAGACTCGATCGCAGGACCTGTTGTTCCTAAGTCCAACATGCTATCCGTTGCGCTACACTTCTGGTGTCTCGCTTGGACTTGCACCATAAATAAGGTTTGGGTGACTTACTCCAAGGGAGCAGTGCATGCCCAACCTGTCCGTCAAGCCATACCAGTGGCCATGGGGCATAGAAGAACAAAAATCTCTCCTTTGCACCTTAAACCACCTGCTGTGGTAGTTTTCTTCGGCATGAACCTGTAGCTCTAGGTTGTGTTTGTGCACGTCAACTTTCTTGGTCTTTAGTTCTCATCTCTTGCATCCACCATGCCAACTCCTTGAGCACCTGCAACATGCAAGTCGCTGTCTAGCGGCTTTGTCAAGAAGTCCGCAAGCATTTTCTTGGTTGCTACGTGCTCCAGTTCCACAACACCCTTGGCGACAAGATCACGTGAGTAGTGGTACCGAATATCGATGTGCTTTGTACGCCGGGAGATCATGTCATCCTGTGCCATAGCGATGGCACTTCGGTTGTCGATGCGGATGACCGTTGCTTCCTCTTGTGGTGCCTTGACCTCATCAAGCAAACTGCGAAGCCATTGCGTTTCCTTGCACACTTCGGAGAGTGCAATGTACTCTGCCTCAGCAGTATAAACCGAGACGCAGTGTTGCTTTCTGCTTGCCCAAGAGGCCGCACCACCGTTGAGAAGACAGACAAACCCTCAGGTGGACTTCGTGTCATCAATCCATCCTCCCTAGTCCGCGTCACAGTAGCATGTCAGTCGCAGCAAGTCTGATCCTTCTAGACCTCCAAACCGAAGTCCGATGTGCCGAGTCTTTTTGAGGTAGCAAAAAATTCCCTTCACAGCTTGCCAATGTTCTGGCCCAGGGTTCGCCACAAACCTGCTCACCTGACCCACCGCATAAGCAATGTCAGGTTGCGTTCCCACCATCGCGTACATGAGGCTCCCAACGGCAGACTGGTACGGAATGGTTTGCATCTCCCGCCGGTCTGCCTCGTTGCTTGGTGACATCGAGGAGGAGAGCTTGCAGTCGGTGGGCATGGGGGTGCTGATGGGTTTGCAGTCCTCCATGTTGTAGCGCTTCAAGACGTCCATGATGTACTTGGTCTGGTTGAGCTCGATGGTGCCTGCTTTGCGGTTGCGGTGAATTGCAATCCCGAGGTAGCACTCAAGAGGTCCCATATCCTTCATCTTAAACTTGCTGGCCAAATTTTTCTTGACGTCCGTAAGGGCCTCCTGTGAGGAAGAACATATGATGAGATCATCCACGTACAACGCCACGAGCAGCAAGCCACGTTCGTCCTCTCGCACATAGACGCTGGGGTCATTCTTGCAATGTGCAAAGGAGATCTCAGCCATGAAGCCGTCCATCTCCTTGTACCAGATCCGTGGGGCCTGTTTCAGCCCGTACAACGCCTTCACCAGCTTGCACACCTTACCCTCGGGTGCTTTGACACCTTCAGGTACCTCCATTAGCACCTCCTTGTCAAGCTTCCCATAAAGGAAAGCTGTCTTCACATCCATCTGGTGGATCTCAAGGTCTTTGGCGGCAACGACGGCAAGCAGGGACCTGATTGAGGCAAACGTGACAACCGGTGCGAAGGTCTCATCGTACTCAGACCCTGCGCACTGTGAGAATCCTTTCACCATGACCCTTGCCTTGTACTTGTCGATGCTATCATCTTGCTTGCGCTTCAACCTGAGCACCCACTTTGAGCCCACCACGTGAGCGTTAGCGGGTCTGTCCACCAGCACCCATATACCATTTTCTTTGATGGACGCAAGCTCGCTGTCCACCGCCTCCTTCCACTTGGCTGCATCAGGTCTTGCCAGCGCCTCAACCACAGTGAGCGGCTCTCCCTGAGCCAAACAGGACCAGCTCAGTCCAGTCCAGCTTCCGATGTCAGCGTCGTACTTTGGAGTTTGTTTTCTTTGTCGTGTGCTGCGACATTGCATTCCTGGTGGATCCTCACAATGTTGTTGCTCCTATGCTGCTGGCTTTCCTGAAGTTAAGTTTTCTTCTTTTGAAGAGCCACTGGCCTCCGAGCTGTTTTCAGAGGCCTCGGACGTCTCCGACTCAGTGTCGGAGGTCGCCGCTGTGTCAGCCTGCACAGCCGCTCTCCCTGCTTCACCACTGTTCTTCACGGCCTGCTGTACTGGCACCACTTGCCAGTTTTTTGGAGCTTGATCTCCTGACTCCAGCAGCGCCAACCACTCTCCCTGTTTTGGAGCTTGCGTGGGATCAAGCATCTCTTCCTTGCCTGGTTTCCTTTCATCAAAGGTTACGTCCCGGGTGGTGATGAGTCTTCTTCCTGCCAGGTCCCACAGGCGGTAGGTCTTGTGGGCCGTCTCATAGTCCACCATAACGCACTTTCGCGCTCTTGCATCCAGCTTGCCGGCACCCTCAACCGCCTGGATCTTTGCACATGCGGTGCAGCCAAATGCTTTCAGGTGTGATGCATCCGGCTTCTTCCCTGACCAAGCTTCTTGTGGCGTCATCTGTTGCTTTCCCTTCTTCTTTCCGCGCCTGCCCAGAGTAGCCGCAGGAGTCAGGTTGACGAGATAGCATGCCGTTCTTGCCGCTTCTGCCCAGAATCGCGGTGGAAGCTTTGCACCGAAGAGCATGCTACGCACCATGCCAAGGATGGTCTGATTCATCCGTTCGGCAACACCATTGCTCTGCGGCGTGTAAGGCGTTGTGGGCTGGTGGTTGACCCCATGTTGACGCAAGCAGCCCTTGCATGCCTTGTACTCTCCGCCGTCGTTGCTTCGTATCGCTCTGACTTTCTTTCCGGTCTGTCGCTCCACCATGACGACAAACTCTTGCAACTTTTCTCTCACCTCTCCCTTTGCTTTGAGGAAGAAGATCGACACCTTGCAACTGTGGTCGTCTATGAAGGTCAGAAAACACTTGCTACCACCATTTGACGCCGTGCGAAAGGGTCCGCACACGTCGGTGTGAATCAGGCCAAGGGCTGATTCTGCGCGGCGACCATTGCGCTCAAACCAAGTTCGCTTGGTCTTGCCTTGGAGGGGAGGTTCACACAGGCTGCCACACCCAACCGCATCTTTCTTGCAACCATTCATGCCACGGACGAGCTGTTGTTACTGGATGACTTGGAGCGTGCTGTTTGCAACATGCCCAAAGCGTCTATGCCACAGATCAGCGTCTTTGTCTTTTGCGGCAGAGGATGGTTTTTCAGTTTTTGTTGGTGTGCTCTCCTGCGTCGGTGTCAAGACCACTGCCTCCGCTACACCCACATGACCCTCATTTTCCGAGCTCTTTGCTACCGTTGTCTGCAGTATGTAGAGTCCGTCAACCCATGGAACCTGTGCCACGATATCTTTGTTGGCGTAGAGGACCTTGATGTCCTCGTTCCTGGCGATGACCGCCTTCTTCTACGTGAACACCACCTTCGTGTCGTTGTCCGTTTTTTTTGACACGGACAGAAGGTTTACCACAAAGGATGGCATGTAGACCACGTCACGTAGCCATAGATCCTTCTCTGCACCATTGAGGCTGATGCTCACCAGCTTGTTGCCCACGCCCTTTGCGTTCACGACGCTACCATTTGCGCATTTGAACCGCCGATCGGTGGGGCCGATGGAGACAAATCCAGCCTGGTCGTTGCTGGAGTGATGATCGGTGCCGGAGTCAAGCCCAAAAGCTCCTGGCCTGAGCAGCGCCGCACCTTTTGCTGGGGGCGTGCTCTGTGCCATCATGTTGGTGGCTTCTTTGCCACCCTTTCTTCTGCCTTTGTTCCCACCGCTTCTGCCGTCTTCCTTCTTTGGCGCCCTGCACTCTCTTGCCCAGTGTCCAGGTTTGCCGCAGTTGTGGCAGTTACCCCGTCGCTTGGGAGCCTTGCCGCCATTGTTTCCTCCGCCACCACCACTTCCGCTGCCGCCTTTCTGACCAGAGGCTGACCCTTTGCTCCCACGGCCACCATAGCGTGCGGCATAGGCTGAGAAGTTAACCTCACTTCCGCTGCGGCGCATGGCCTCGTTTTGTACGTACTCGGACATTGCCATGTATGTCCGGTCATCATCCTTCCAGCAGCCCATGACGGTGATCATTGGGCTCCAGCTCTTCGGTAGCGCCATGAGGAGGATCATGGCTTGCATGTTTTCGTCAAGGTCCCAGTTCATCTGGCGAGCTTCGCCAAGGAGTCCTTCAAACTCCTGTAGGAAATCAGGAATTGATTCGCCCTCATTCACCCGCATGCTGATTAGCTGTTATAGGATGAATGATCTGTTTGCGAGGGAGGTGGATTGGTGCACGCGCTTGAGCTTGTCGTAAGCTTCGGAAGCCAGCGTGTACCTGGCAATGATGGGAACATATTTCTTGGCTATCGTGTTGCTGAGAAATGACATGACAATATCATTTCGATCCATCCATGCCTCATGCTCGGATGTGCCTTCCGCGGGAATCTGCTCCTCTCCCTTTAGTAGCTTGATGAAGCCGCGCACTTTCATCGCCAGCTCAAACTACCATCTCCAAAGGGGGAAGTCAATCCCCTCAAAAATGGGGATTCCTCCCAAGGGTCCAAGACCTTGCGGCAGTGATGTAGCACTCGCATTTGCTCCAGTGGTCTGCCCTGTGGTAGCCACTGTTGAGTTTGAGGACTGCCCTGCGGTAGTCCCCACTCCTCCTGATGGGTCAACCATTTTTGTTGCCCTTATTTGCTTCCCACGTATCTGCTGCGTTGAGGCGGATGTAGGCTGATGTTAGCTGATGTCTGCTACCGGTTTTAGGATGCAGATCCGTTGCTTACCCCTCCAGCCGATGTTCACCTGCACACAGAGAAGATATCTACACCAACACACCGAGGGTCTTGCCACCAAGGGCAGAGCTTGTCCTGGTTGGGACACAAGGGTGATGCCTCCAAGGGCAGAGCTTGTCCTTGGTCCCTGTGTGCTCAGTGTAGACCAAGCCGTTGGAGCTGATGAAGCTGATGGAGCTGAATGAGCTGATGGAGCCGGCGTGCGCACCTGGAGAGATCGTACCAGAGTTGAGCGAAGCGTGCCTTACAACTGGTCAGCGTGGGCCCATAACCCTTTGTCAACCAGCCTGAGGCAAACGGACTAGAAAACAGGGCCGACACAATTGCACCTGCCGTCCGCTCCTAGCATTTCAGCTAGGAGAAGATATCACCCTCAAGATCACGGTTCCACACTGAGCAATTCCTAGACAATCACTTGCTAGTAACTGTGTCCATTTAACACTTGGTCACTTTCGCGTGAGGTGCTAGTCAAAGACTAAATCCTAGGGCTTAGACCAACCAGTGTCTTCTTTACATTGTTCCTTAGTTGGACAACTCTGTGAGGAGCATCTAAGGCCAGACTGTGTAATTTGAATGAGGAATGAGCCTGGTACGTATAGTCCTAGGCCTGGCTTCTAAGGTGTGTGGGTAGTGGCATTTTTGGGGTGGTCACTCCACACCACCTCACCAGTCCGCCAATTGGCGCATCCACTGACCGCCAAGTGGCGCACTCTCCTCATGCATGGAGAAATGTCTAAGAAACTTCCCATGTGCTTGAAAGGTCCAAAACCTTGTGCGCACATCAAGACTCGATCGCAGGACCTGTTGTTCCTAAGTCCAACATGCTATCCGTTGCGCTACACTTCTGGTGTCTTGCTTGGACTTGCACCATGAACAAGGTTTGGGTGACTTACTCCAAGGGAGCAGTGCATGCCCAACCTGTCCGTCAAGCCATAGCAGTGGCCATGGGGCATAGAAGAACAACAATCCTTCTCAATCTACGTGACTGTAGCCAATGAGGATGGGGCTATTGTTGCCATTGAAGGTGAGGCAAAGGCTGCTGCTGCTGTCCGAGTACCGCCTCCCAATACGACACACCTTGATTCATGCAAAACTTGTCAATTACTCCCACTGCTTGGCTGATGTCAAGACGCGTGCCGACCGTTGCATACATGAGGCTCCCAACTGCTACTTCCATTTGGCTGCTCTCTTGCATACCGTGTGGAGTCTGCGTCATGCTCAGCTTTACTCCCACTTCCTATGGTGTTGTGGCTCTGCACGCTCCTACCATGTTGAAGCGCTTGACGATGTCGCTCATGTACCTGCTTTGCAACAACTCCAAAGTTTGCTGCTGCCATTTGCGCTTGACCTCAAGGGCAAGGTAGTAACTGAGCTCTCAAATTTCTTTCATGTCAAACCTGGGAGCAAGGGACTTCTTCACATCGTCCAAAAGAGACTTGGAGTCAGATGCAATGAGCAGGTCGTCAACATAGAGCAAGATGATAAGCTCTGTTGCCTCTTGTATGCACCCATAGACTCCATGGTCAGGTTCACTGCACACAAAACCTACGCCAGCCAGCTGCTCATCGATCTTGTGGTACCATGCTCACGTTGCTTACTTCAGGTGGTAGAGAGTCTTTACAAGCTTGCACACCAAACCCTCCTTTCCCTCCACCGCATAACCCTCTAGCTGCTCCATGTACACATCCTACTCGAGGTCACCATTCAGAAATGCACATGTGACATCCATTTGGTTCACCTCCCAGTCCGTAGCATCAGCAAGAGCAAGGATCGCTCTGATGGATGGGAATTCAGCAACAGGTGTAAATGTCTCATTGTAATCCACACCCTCATTCTGCGCATACCCCTTTGTGACCAGCTGTGCTTTGTACTTACCATCCACACCTGTCTTGTGTCTGGAGATCCACCGGCACCCAATCACCTGGCTGCCACGTGGCGCTTCCTCAAGGGTCCTGGTGCCGTTCTTCATGAGCGCACCATACTCCTCGTCTTTTGCGGAATGCCAATCTGCCACCTTGGCGCTGCGCATGGCTTTGGTAAAGGTGGCTGGGTCATCGGTGATGGTGAGGAAGAGGATCTCAAGGTTAGAAGACTCCGTAGGTGGTTGAGTAGTGCATAAATTCAGCCCCTCCCCTTGTTATGTCTGCATCTTTGCAAGCCTCTCACAACATTGTACCTGCTCCCCACTGTCCTTTGCACCTTTTTTTAGGCACGCAGACCTTTGTGGAAGCTGCTCTGTATTATTTTGCTACTCCTCCTCATCAGATTTGGCTGTTGGCTCCTTCTCCTTCTCAGCTTCCTCCATCACCTTATTGATTCCGCTATCACCACCATCTCTCATACCGCCCTCTTCTGCTACCGCATCTTCTCCCATGTCTGGTACAAGTGCAGGAGCAAGTGGAACTTCTGACACAGGGCTCCAAGTCTAGCCCTTCATGTCCTCTTGAAAGACCATGTCACGGCTACGGATGATCTTGTGAACAGGAGGTTGTAGAGACAGTATCCTATGGTGGCATAACCAAGGAAGGCAGCCTTCACCGACTTAGCATCCAACGTGTTACGGCTGACGGCAGGCATGTGCACAAATACGCCACACTATTAAAAACTCAGGTGTTTCACTGTTGGCTCGCGCCCCGTCCACGCCTCCTCCAGTGTCATCAGCGACACAGCGTACGTAGGGCTCCCGTTTTTTAGGTACACGGTGGTGTTGACCGCTTCCACCCAAAAGGTTGGCAATAGCTCCGCATCTTGGAGCATGCTGCAAACACGCTCCATGAGCGTGCACTCAGTGCATTCAGCTACAACGTTCAGCTGCAGTATTCCAGGTGGAGTGACCTCATGTCGGATCCCACACCGCCTGAGGTAGTGGTAGAAGTCATTGGAGAGATACTCTCCACAGTCGGTGCAAAGCACCTTCAACCGCCTGCCACTCTCTGTCTGTGTAGGAGCAATCCACCCCTTGAGAGAATTAAAGCACTCATCTTTTCTATCTAGGAAGGACACCCACGTCTTCCTCAACTTGTCATCAATGAATGTGTCAAATTACAACCTTGCCAAACAAAGATAGTGATGGCATGGGACCGCACAAATGAGAGTGAAAAAGTGAGAGAACCTCAGCTGTCCCCTTCCCTTCCCCCGTCAAAGGAGAGTGGATTTTATTCCCTTCAATGCAAATCTCACAAGCCACTGCACCAGGCTGCTTCACCCCCTTGAGCTCCAAACCGTGGACCATCTGCTACATGAAGATGATGCCTCCAAAGCTGAGGTGACCGAGCCCGTTGTGCCACAGGCCGATGTCGTGGTTTCCCTCTCTCGTCGTCAACACCGAGTCAGCTTCCTTCTCTGACCCCACATAGAGACAGTAAAAACCGTCCTCCTTTTCTGATTTTGCAAGCACACGGCCTGCACAAGCAGATATGGTGTAGCCACCATTCTCTGAGTGAACGTGCATGCCTTTGGTGATGAGAGAAGAGACAGAGAGGAGATTAGCTGCCAGCCTCGAAACTTGGAGCACCCCCTTCACACGACGTTCTATGTGCTTGCCCAAAATGGAAGCACAAAATACAATCTCACCCTCCCCAACCACCATTTGCACATGGTTGTCCCCCATGTACACCCGACGAGGTTCAATGGTATTGTAGACAATGAACCACTCTTTGTGACACATCATGTGTCGCGTTGCTCCCGATTTGATGATCTAGAACAAGCCGGTGTTGCCAAAGACGTGTAGGACCTCGATGGTAGTCACGAATCCACTCTCACAGTTTTTTGCATTCGCAGAAGCGTCGAACTGCTTTCTTGCTCCCACTCCAATCGCAAGGCACGCCTTCTTCTTCTGGCATCCGTAAGCCCAATGCCCTGGCTTCTTGCAGTAGTGGCAATTCTTCTTCCCTCTTCCGCCATTGGCTCTGGTTTGTGCAGCACCATGCCCATGACCAGAGTTGGTGATGAGAGGGACGTCCAGTCCGCTTCCGCGCTCCTCTCCCTTGCGCCGCTCCTCCTCAAACAGCAGGCTCTCCTCCACATCGTTCAGGGTGAGCTTGTCGCCACGCTGGTCCAGGGAAAAAATGAGAGGAGTGTAGCTGCTAGGAAGGTTAGAGAGAATGGTTGTCATGAGCACACGCTCCTTGACAAGGTCCTCAACTGCAGAGATATGGTTAGAGAGACTTAAACAATCATGGATCCGGACTCATCTATCTTCACAATGTGAAAGCGACAAAATAGCTGCATGTTCATGAGGATTGAACTGGATGCATAAGTAGACTCAAGCTTCTTCCAAACCTCCTTTGGCATGAGGAGTTGCTGCCGTTTGGTGAGGTAGAGGTAGATGGTGGCGAGGGCGTGGTCACGCTTCTCGCGGTGCATACAGGGCTCACCAGGTGAGAGAGAGGACTGCGCTGGTACCTCCTCACTCACATGGCCCCAGATTCCCCTCTCCATCAGCACCATCTTCATGTTGTGGCTCCAATTGAAGAAGTTCTTGCCTTTGAGCTTGGCGATGTTGACGTCGGCCACCACAGAAGCGGATGTTTCCATGGTACTGCAACTTTC
The DNA here is from genome assembly GCA_023375785.1 of Penium margaritaceum. Classification (NCBI taxonomy): domain Eukaryota; kingdom Viridiplantae; phylum Streptophyta; class Zygnematophyceae; order Desmidiales; family Peniaceae; genus Penium; species Penium margaritaceum. The sequence goes on from SZWC01000505.1 coordinate 206,589, forward strand.
AGTCTAGAAATAACTCTCTCACTCAACACGGTGCAAGCAATGCCTCAAGAAAGAGTCAATTCCTTATTCTAGATTTGACACCAGTGATGCAAACTGGGGCATCCCTCAGGGAGGTGATCAGGCTCATCAAGAGCCGCCTTGGCAGGACCAACTGTGTGTGACAGGGAGTTTCAGGTTGCACAAACAGATACTATGGAAGGAAATGTCAATTTGTAGAGATTGAAAATTTCTGAATGGTCTCTAGAGTGAGAATTTGAATAATCACAGCTTTTCAACAAGCCCTTATATGCTTCATTTTGCAAAGGGAGAACTTGGATACACTCTGTCAAAGTTGGCCCTCTAGCACACTCTCCTAGCCTAGCAAGATGACCGGCAGTCACATTGTCATGCATGAGAAGTATGTCTCCCGCGACCTGCACAGCAAATTATCATGGATTGATTCTTCCTTGAAGTATCTTGGAGGTCCTCCATCCGCCTTTTCTCCTTGAAGGCCGTTCTGAGCCGTCTTGGTCAATGATCACATGCTCAATGCAACTGTCATGCCAAATGATTTTTATCGAGAAACCTATTTTTTGTCAATTTCTGGCACCCTTGTATCCAATAGCATGTGGCACGTGGCTCCTGCATCAATGATCCAAAACAGGGTTCTTTTCTTTGGAGACATGTAGGAATCGGATGCTGTTTATGAATACACTCTATGAATCTGTTGCATTTGTGGAATTATTAGACTCATTTCCTGCTCCAACCGCAAGATCTGCCTGCTTCTTCTGGCATCACTCATCCAATGGCCCAGATTCTTGCAGTAGTGCCACTTCCATTTCTCCTTTCATCCTCCTTCATTTGTCCTAGTTGATGAAAAGTCACCCCCTTGACCAGAGCTGGTGTTGAGAGCTGCTTCAGTCTGCTTTTGCCTTCACCCTCCTCGTTCTCCTCCTAAAGAAGCAAGGTTCTTCTGAGTGTTGGTCAAGATTTTGTTTTGCCACAATGGTCTAGGGAAACAAAAATAGGAGTGTAGATTCTGGGAGTTCCAGCAAGGATATCTTCCATAAGAACATGCTCCTTGACAGGGTCATTGATTTCAGCAAGATTTTCAAAGAGATGTTTCACCATGTTGATGTAGTTCATCATGGACCTGGACTCAACCATCCTTACAGGTTCAAAGCAATGAAGCAATTGCATTTATATGAGAATTGGATGAGATGCATCAGTGGAATCAACATAATAACAAAAAAAAACTTTTGGATGACAATTTTACAAACAGGGAGTTGCTATTTTTTGGTGAGGTAGTGATAGATGGTTTACAAGGGTGTGGTTGCACTTGTTCCGATGGGTATGGTTCTCACCAGATGAGAGAGAGGATTGAGCTGGTTCCTCCTCATCAACAAGGCATCAGAGACTTTTCTCCATCTGCACCATATTCATTCTTTTTTCTCCAGTCAGAGAAGTTGTTGCCTTTGCAATGTTGACGCTGGCCATCATGGAAATGGATGTCACCATTGTAATGCAATTTCCATCCCAAAAACAACCCCTCATGCAACAGCTTGCAAGGAATTTCTCAACAATGCGGCAAAGTCTTGTTCTAGATTGATTGCAAAGAAGTTGAATGTCTGAAGAAACTCATAATTAGAAAATTAGATCGTCACAAATTTGAAAACTTTCTTTCTATGCCTCATTTGGACAGAGAAGCATGAACACACTCCTAGGCTAGTGGGTTCAGCAAAAATCACATTCACATGCAATAAAACTTCCATCACATGCATTGAAAATAGTAATATGAAAATCATGTAATGGATTCATTTGAAGGTCCTCCAGCCGCATTTTTGCCTTGAAGGCTGCTCTCAGAATCTTGGCCTGAAAAGCCTCACAGGCCAATAGTCTTCGCAATAGTTCTTGTTGGAAGTGTTAGTGTCATAGCCTGAACCGGACTCATGACCTCCAAATACTGGGAAACAGTACCTCACTCAGAAGGAATACCATTTCAGTTCTATTCCGTGCATTGGAATGTGCAAAACAAAGACTATGAAGTTATGATGCCATGTAGTTTCTATCAAGAAACCAAACACCCCATAATCTTGTACCCTCACATCCATGAATACCAATGGTGCAATTTGCGATTCACTGTACACCGATGTTTCATGCTGAGGTGTTTAAACTGCCATAGATTGCAAAAAGTTCATTCCAGACTAGGGGTTATACGAAAGAATCAGAGTTGTTGTTCATTATATAAGAAAAATCAGATACACAAGGCTATGGGAGAAAATAGAAAAAATCGCCAATCTATTGAAACTTCATGAACAATAACACCATTTCTATTTTGAAAAAGACCATGAGTAATCTACCAAGATCTAGTGGTCCCATTTTTTCATGGTGGCGATCAAATCTGACTCAACAGTTCATACTGATTGCTGAAACAGGAATTGATTGGGAATGTAATGCATTTTTGTTTCAGGAATTTACAACTCCCCATCTCCCCAAAAAAGATAGTTGCAATCCCTAGTTTTTTACTAGGAGGTGGAATATGATTTATGGAAACTGTATGAGAGTTTTGAGTCACAAATCTGGTAGGAAGAAACTAAAATGCTCAAAGGGAAAGGGAAGGGTGGGCGGGGTGGGGGGGGGGGGGGGGGGGGGGGGGGGGGGGGGGGATCATCCCAAATTCATAGTGAGGTGGAACTAATACCACTGTAAAATTTGCAAAAGGTGCCAGTCTTGAGCCATTCAGCAAGAATGTTTTTGCTGTAATCACTTTGGTAGGAATCTGATTAATGGCTCCATAAACAGGTCAAAAGTGACGCTTGTCTCCAACCCACAATGGGAGAAGGATGGAAAAAATTGTAAAACGATGGAGAACCCATTCCAAATCTTGATAAAATAAGAAAATCTGGAATCCTTGCCAGTAACATAATGTTATAATGGTGAAGGGTGTGAGGGGGATCATTTCGTGCTTGTTGATGGGTGGTCAAATCAAAGGCAGGAATTGCATATTGAGAGGGGGGGGGGAGGGAGGGCAGAAAGACACCATTGAGGTCGTTATCTTAATCAAATTAATAAATTGTGAAAAATTTGCTGTTCTTATCTGATTTGAATAAACATGTGCTTCTTTTGAAAGAAAACTACATAAAATGAAATGACTGTTCAAAACACAAGTTTGTTGTTGTCCATGGTCATTAAATGCACCTTCATGAAGCAATCATTTTTGCCTTGTAAACCTAAATGTCAAGTAAAGTTATGGCATTATACATGCATTCATTTTTTCAACAAGGTACTTCTGAAATAAGTGAACAGTGAGTTTTTTTATTTCATTTTGTTTTGGGAATTCAAATTTTCATTTTTCTTCATTACTTCGTCCTTTGGAGCATCCACTCGTGCCTTTACAATTGCACAGGCTCTGCATAGGTTTATGGAGACTTGGATGATGGAACAAGTTTTCTGGGACATGGATGGAAATTTAACAATCTCATCAAGATCTAGTTGAGTTCATCACTATGCTCCTTCTACTCCTCTTCCTTCTCCTCCT
>SZWC01000505.1:216255-230278 GCA_023375785.1 Penium margaritaceum
GGGGGGGGGGGGGGGGGGGGGGGGTCGACGCGCCAAGCGACAAGCGGATTCACCGCGGCCAACCGGGAGAGGGAGCCGGGTGAAGCGGGCGGGGACGAGCAGACCGTTGCATAACCCCACGGCAGATGCGCAAGCGAACGAACGGTTAGGGGAGGAGAGGAGGGAGACCCACAGGAGGAAAGTCACAGGCTTGATGCCATGTTGAGAAAAGTTGTTGCTAGGGTAGAGGAGAGAGACGGAAGTTGTAAATTTAGGAAGGACAAGTGACTGACAATGGCAAAAGGCGGAGTATACATGGGCAAGGTGGCTCACATAAGTGGACAGCCACCTCGCCCATCTGCTTGCTTTCGGATTTGACCCTGACCGCTCTTTTTCTTCAAACACATCGAACAGCTCCCATCTCAAAGATGGGTCTCGCTGTACTAAAAACTACAATGTTTAACACGACTATGCAAGCAGAGGAAGCATGAGGCGGACACATGGAAACACAGCTCCCATCTCAAAGATGGGTCTCGCTGTACTAAAAACTACAATGTTTAACGTATAGTTATGAACACAAAGTTTTTATCTCAGGCAGTTAATCCTTGTGGATTTTTTCTTACCCAATGAGAGCACCAATGTAAACGTTTCCTTTTTCATTTGGTACCTCAAACATCTAGGATAATCTCAAGGGTACAGATATTTGGTACTTTTTCTTTTCCTGTAATATGTGTCTGAATGGGGTGAATATTTGCTTTCAAAAATCTTCTATTAAATCTCAGTTTACAATATGCATTAAAATCCTCCCGATACAAAATCCTTAGATCTCCAACTTCATCTCCAACAGATTGAGAAATTGGAAGTTTTGCACAAAGGCTGACTGCAGCTTGTTCACCAAACAAGTTGAAAAGATACAATTCCTTTAACAAGAACTCTTGGTGTTTCATTTTTCCTAGGCAAGGAAGGAACGGAAAGGTTTCAAGGCAAAAAAACAGAATCAAGTTTCAAAATTAACCTGGAAAAAGTTTAGAAGTTTCTAATACTAGATCACAGTAACAAGGAATTCTGGGCGGCACTGGCACAAAGACAATGATTTTTAAAATCATGAACATCAAACAACTTTGGACAGGTACACCAAACAAGTTGAAACGATACAATTCCTTTAGCGATTTTTCATTTTTCCTTGACTTACAAAGTCAAACATTTGGTTTGATGTTTTTGTCTACGTACAATATCCTTTGAATAATTCTCATCCTGTTCCATTCATCTGTTGATCTAAGTTATACATTAATTTCAACAATTTGAAGACTTAATGTATAAGTATTACTTATAGGTTTGTTTTCAAATGAACCATCAAGATAGAAACAGATGAAATGACTTTTGATGAAGAAAGAGAAAGGTTTACTCTTTCATTATTATTTCATTGGAATTGACATAGCTTGTTTCCAAACTCACTCTGATATGAAAACAAGGAATCAGGGCCAAGAAAGAGGTTGCCACTCTCTCCCCTGACCTTTGCCTCATCTACTCTACTCTGTTGATGTGGTGTGCTACTTTTCATGAGTGCTATTGATCGTACTCCCTGGTTTGACCGCTGAGGAGTGGTCAAACACATTATTTGATTTAGATCTCACGTTGGAATTATTGGATTTTTCCATGCAATATCGAGCTTTGAACCACTCAATTTGAGTGAGTACTCAGAAAGTTAGCCTAGCCCAAAGTTTGGGTTTTGGACGGGTGGAATCTGGTACCCGCCATGGGTTGTGGGATGATCCACCGCCAGTGATCCCAGTTTGTCTCTAGTAGGCTCCAAATGCACCTGGACCATGAATTAAGCAACGAAAGGGACCTCCTTGACCAGGGTGACCTTCTCCTTGACTCTTGGGCAAGGAAAGGTACTCTGATGGGTCACCATCAAAGCGCCTCCCTTTGCCTAGCGTGTAAGGCAAGGTGGGCGTCTCCACCGAAGGTTACTTTGACGGCCGTAGAAGGGGTCTACTGCTCTAACTTGGACATTCTTTGATGCGTCGGAAAGCTTAGATCATAGGCTACAAGAATCCGATGTGGTCTGACAGGGTTAGTAACAAAAAGCGTTCTTCAATTCAGTTCTACTGAATACGACGTCTTCTGCCCACTCACATCTGTGATCCTTGTGCTCCACACTCTTCACCATCGGTGCCCATTGACTGTCCCAAACATTAGTGGTGTGAACCAGTGTAGGCTAGGCATCCTTGAGGGTGCCTGTAAATCCACTACTGCCATCAAAGGGTTATGGACCCACGTGCCTAGAAGGATCCTAGCTCTACAACTTTCACGTCGTCCCCACACGCCATGACAACGACTGAGCAAGAGAGCATCCATGTAGTCTCAAAGTTTGACGGGATTGGCTTCCCCTTGTGGAGGTGGTAGTTTTAGGTCAAAATTGATGACAAGGGCTTGTTTAAGTTGGTTAAGGGTGAAGAGAAAGCCCCTCCAGAGACTACAACACCGGAGGAAGTGGACAAGTACAAGAAGTGCAAGGCATTCTGTTGGTAGGTGTTAGCACTAGCTCCAACGCAGTGTGCACTCATTCAAGGATGCATGGAGGTTACGAAATCCTGGATGAAACTCTGCTCCATCTACCAGTCCAGCAACCTTGCTAACCAGTTCTTTGTCTTCAAACGGCTAGTCAGCCTCCGACCCAACAAAGGCGAAAACATCATGGAGATCTTGCAGCAGATTGAGTCCCTTACTACGGAGTGCGTAGCCACCAGATAGAAGGTCGGCCCTCAGCTGCTAACCATGATCCTCCTCCTGGTCTTGTCAAACATTTGGAGTTCCATGATCACCATCATAGGCAGCTGGTCTGCCGATGAGCTGAAGTACCCAAAGGTAGCTAAGTACATCCGTAATGAATGGATGCGGCACAGTGGGAAAGAGAGTGGGGAAACATCAAGTTTCACCTATACCGTCCATCCTAATGGTGGAGGGGGAGGCAAGAAGGGGAAGGGTAGCAAGCAGGGCACCAAGAAAGGTGACAATAAGGGGGAGTGCTACATGTGTGGCAAAAAAGGCCACTACGCACGTAACTGCCCCAATAGGAAGTCGAATCAGCCGGGGAAGGCTGCAAAAAAGGATGACCACGCAATGATGGGGCAAGATTCCACTAACTTGAAAGATCCGGGAGTCACCATGATTGACTCTGGATCTGGCTGCCACACGCAGTCAAGCAGGCGCTATTTGTCACCTATGGCACCTCCGAGCAGCGAATGACTGTGGCCAACGGCAAAAAAGAGTTGGTTTTCAGTGAAGGTAACATTTGCATGCAGGTGGATATGGACTGGGGGGCTGTCACAAGCATAACTCATGACGTGCTCCACATGCCCAATTTTGAGGAAAAATCTAATGTATGTGAGCTGCCTTATCGACAAGGGGCTCAAGGTGCTCTTCAACAAGAAGGAGGCCATCATCCGGAAGGAGGAGAATGACAAGGTGATTGCACGTGGAAAGCGAGAGAACGACTTGTACCTGTTCGGCAGCCGGGTGGGGTCCAACAATGCCCACCTCGCAAAGGACGATGAGTGTTGAAAATTTGCCCCTCTGCATGCCCAAGTACAGCGCTGGGAAGTGTAGACGAGCTGCCAAGGAGGAAAATCCAATTTGGATCTAGTGGCTCAAATACTGCTCTGATAATCAAATGGATGACTGCCCCTAAAATTTGATGAGTCCTTGAATCCGTTGGAAGCTGTTTCACCAAACTCAGAGAAATATCGTGGGAAATATGGGCTTTTAAAGTTGGGGTGTGCACGGCAGCTCTGGGAGCCGGCCACGACTCGACTCCTCCAATCAACCGACCGGACCAAGTAACAAATGTACATTTAGAGATTTTTCTCTAGAATGACTGCCAAGGAGTCTGATGGATAATCCACCCAATCCTATAGTGCAGGTTTTCAGTGAGGGACTTGGACAAAAAAAACTGGCTCGGCGTCTGAAACTCATTGGTGCGTATTCTTACTCAGGGACCTCGTCAAAATTCTGACTGCAGGTCCGCTGACAGGTTTCAAGCCTTGTTGCACCCCATCACCAAACTCAACCCAAAAGTGGGGGAGGTGCATTGACATAGTGCAGGGGACCCCTAAATCACGTGCAATGAGATCTGTGCCTTGAGAAAAGCGCTTTGCATGTGAAGGATAGCGCCACAGCTCATGGGTACAATGGAGGCGGTAGGCGTTTCTGTGGTGGGTGAGACGTGTGCTTCAGCAAGCGTAAATTGGACGAAGCTTGACTGAATCACGTGCAGTTTTGTGTGTTTGAGTTCACATGAATAGCCCTACAAATGTTTTGATGATTTCCATGTTCAAAAAACAACGCAAAATACCGTTACTCCCTTTGCAAACTGATTGTATCTGAACTCCTGCTCACATAGTGTGAGGCGACCAGAAAGCTCACGATCAGTCTCAGATTTACCCAAAAGGAAATACGTGAATCACCTGACTTGGATCGGACCAGTGTCAGGACCAAACCACGCGGATTTCCTGACAATTGGAACCTGGACCTGTGACTTGTGTCACATTGCTTCCTCAACCGTAAGGCACATGGCAAAGAAGGAAGTGGTTTGAGGTCTTGAGGTCAAGAACCTCAACGTAGCCAAGAATGGTGTGTGTGAGCTGTGTGTGGCTGACAAGGCAACATGCCATTTAATGGAAAAGGGACGTGTGTATTGGCAAAGTTGGAGGTGGTACACAAAGATGTGTGTGGACCAATCGATCCCTCCATTGACGACCATAGCCGCAAGCTGTGCCTCTACAACATCAAGAAGGAAAGTGATGTGATTTCATGCATGGAGGATTTTACGGTAGCATTGGAGCGGCAAACGGAGCTGAAGATGAAGGCATTCTAGAGCGACAATGGTGGGGAGTATGAGGGTTGCTCAGCATAGATGAAGAGCAAGGGGATTGTGTGGCAAAAAAATACAGCACATTGTTTACAGGAGAAGGGCATCGCCAAGAGGGTAAACCTTACCATCCTTTACATAGTCAAGTCTATGTTGAGTGATGCCAGCCTTGCGCAAAAGTACTGGACGGAGGCGGCATGGACAGCAGCGTGCATCATGAACCTGACGTCGACAAAGCCAGAAAAAGACACAGAGTCCAAGGTGTGGAAGAAGCCACAAGAAGTGTGGAGTGAGAAGAAACCAATTGTGGCTCACCTCCACACGTTTGGCTGCATTGCACATGCTGTTGTGTAGGCATGCAAGGGGTGGAAAAGCTGGACCCGCGGACTCACCAGTGCATCTCTGTCAAGTACAAGAGCAGGAGCAAGGTATACTGGCTCTTCAACCCACGGAGGCAGAAGATTGTGAAGAGTGATAACGTTGCGTTTGACAAGGACAGCCGTTGGATGGACAAAGACGGGTATCTTTTCAATCAGGGGGAGTGGCTGCCACCTCTTTGAGGGGGAGAAACCAGAGGACGCAAAAGAGGGTGACGTCCGATCAGCTTCAAGCGGTGACAACCATTTGAGGGATGGGGGAGCGGCTGGTTTTCATTCAGCTGTGTCAGACAATGAGTCCGAAGCGCCAGCCACAGTCGAGCTGAATGAGGAGGCGGGGAGTGATCCCGTGTCTCCATGGTCCACAAGAGAGTGGGAGTAGGCCAGCGGCGCGAGTGGCACTGCAAGAGGACAGTAGTAATAGTAGTAGTAGCAGCACCAACATCAATAGCAACAGCCTCGGAGAAGCGGATACACAAGGACGGAAAAATGAAACGATGTCACATAGGGCATCTCGACTGGGTTTGCTTGAGCATTATTTGAAAAGAGGATCCCGAGACCGTCAAGGAGGTGCTGCAGCGGAAGGATGGGGCTGAGTGGGAGGGAGCTATGAAATCTGAGTTCGTCTCTTACGAGGAGAATTCAACTTGGGAGCCGATCGACAGGCCTGAGGGCGCAAACATTATTGGCTCCAAGTGGATCTTGAAAGATAATCTCACCAAGGAGGGGAAGGTGGAGCGGTACAAGACATGACTGGTGGAGAATGGATACGCCCAGAAAAAGGGTGAACACTACAACAAACCCTCACACTGGTGGCAAGCTTCACCTCCATCCGCACCATCCTCTTTCTGTCAGCGGCGCGCGACTTTGAAGTCCACCAATGGGATTTAAAAACCTTATTCCTCAATGTCGACATGGACAAGGAGATCTACATGGAGGTGGCGGAGGGGGTGCATGTGCCGCCCAAGAAGGTGTGCTAACTTTGCAAGGCGCTCTATGGGCTGAAGCAAGTACCAATCATGTGGTACCTAAAAATGGACAGCTTCATGGACAAGCTTGGCTTTAAGCGGTCCGAGGCGGATCACAGCATGAATGTGCAGAAGCAGCCGGGGTGATGGAAACTGGGGCAGCCCTCAGGGAGGTGATCAGGCTCACCCAAGAGCCTGATCACCTCCAAGAGCCGCCTAGGCAGGACCAACTGTTTGTGAGAGGGAGTTGCAGGTTGCACAGACAGAAATTACGGAAGCGAGTGTAGGTTTGCAAAGAACGCGAAAGTCTGAATCAACTCTTGAGTGAGAAAGTGCATTACCACAGCTTTCTAACAAGCCTAAGTATGCCTCATTTGGCACATGGAGCTAGAAGAACCACTCTATCAAAGTTCACCTCCTAGCACACTCCTAGCCTAGCGGGATGAGCGACAGTCACACTCTCACACAAGAGAATTACCATCCCTGCCATGTGCACAACCAATCATCTTGGTGTGGACCTTCCTTGAAGCTCCCTGAAGGTCCTCCTGCCACCTTTCTACCGTGAAGGCCGCTCCAAACCTCCCTGGCCAATAATTGTGGCCGTCATTGGTGCTGGTAGTGCAGGAGCCGTCACTTGAACCAAACCCATTTGAAAATCCATATCTCCCTCCAATGGACTCCGAATCGAGTTCCGTAAAGTGCTACAGAACCAGCAAAACATCCTCTATTACTTTTGTGACATGATGATTTCTATCGAGCAACCCACTTTCGTCACTTTTTTGTACCCCATATCCAACATTCTCCGACTTTGCGAGAATAAAATTCACACAAGTCCACACTGTCCCCTCAGCTGCTGAAAGCGGTGCGCTGCCAGCGGCATGGTTAGGAAGTCTTCCAGCATCATACTTGAAGGGCAGAACTTGATCTGCACCACCTGCTTCGCCACGAGTTTGAGGATGAAGTGATATTGCAAGTCAATTTTCTTGGTGGGGGCGTGAAACTCTGCGTTCTTGGTCAGAGCAATGGCGCTCATTTTGTCACAGTAGATTGTAGTCGCTGGGGTCTGCTGCTCTCCAAGGCTTGCCAGCAGCTCACGCAGCCACACAGCTTCCTTTTCTGCTTCACTCAAGGCGATTTATTCAACTCCGGTGGACGAGAGGGCGATGCACTATTGCTTCTTGCTCCTCCAACTGATTGCACCTCCCTCGAGTACAAACACAAACCCACTGGTTGACCTCCTTGTGTCCAGGTTACCTCCCCAATCTGCATCACTGTAGCTGATGAGGATGGGGCTCTTTTTTCCGCTGAAGGTGAGGCAAAGGCTGCTGCTACTGTCAAGGTATTGTAGCACACACTTGACCGCCTCCCAATGCGGCACACCTGGATTTGTGCAAAACTTGCTGAGCACTCCCACTGCTTGGCTGATGTCAAGGCGCATGTCGACTGCACCGTACATGAGGCTCCCAACTGCTGCTTGGTACGGCACTACTTCCATGCGGCTGCTTTCTTGCATGCTGCGGGGATTCTGCGTCGTGCTCAGCTTCACTCCCACTTCCAGTGGTGCTGCGATCTTGCTTGCTCCTGCCATGTTGAAGCGCTTGACGATGTCCCTCACATACGTGCTCCGCGACAACTTCAAATTCAGTTGCTGCCAGTCGCGCTTGACCGGAAGGCCAAGGGAGTAGCTGAGCTCTCCGATGTCTTTCATGTCAAACATGGCAGCAAGGGACTGCTTCACATCGTCCAAAAGAGACTTGGAGTCAGATGCAATGAGCAGATCATCAACATAGAGCAAGATGATGACCTGACGTGCCTCTTCCGTATGCTCATAGACTACATGGTCAGCTTCACTGCACACAAAGCCATGGCCAGCCAGCTGCTCATCCATCTTGTGGTACCATGCTCACGGGGCTTGCTTCAGGCCGTAGAGGGCCGTCACAAGCTTGCACACCAAATCCTCCTTTCCCTCCACCAAATACCCCTCTGGTTGCTCAATATTCAGATCCTCCTGGAGGTCACCATTCAGAAATGCACAAGTCACATCCATTTGGTGCACCTCCCAGTCCATACCAGCAGCAAGAGCGAGGATCGCTCGGATGGATGGGAACAGGTGCAAATGTCTCAATCTAATCCACACCCTCAGTCTGTGCATACCCCTTTGCAACCAACCGTTCTTTGTACCTGAGCACCTTACCATCCGCACCACGCTTGCGCCTGAAGATCCACCGGCACCCGATCACCCGGCTGCCACGTGGAGCTTTCTCGAGGGTCCAGATGTCGTTCTTCATGAGCGCACCATACTCCTCGTCTCCTGCAGTACGCCAATCTGCCACCTTGGCGCTGCGCATGGCTTCAGCGAATGTGATTGGGACATCGGTGACTGTGAGGAAGAGAAGCTCGAGATCAGATGACTCCGTTGGTGGTGGAACTGTGCACATGTTCACCAGCTCCTCTAGCGGCCTCTGTTTGCTTGCGATGAACTCGGATCGCCTCAGCGGCTCCCCACCATCCTTTGCACCTTTGTTGATGCGTGCGGATTGTCGTGGCACCTGCTGTACGTTGCTTTCTTGCTCCTCCTCATCAGATACGAATGTTGGCTCCTTCTCCTTCTCAGCTCCCTCCACCTCCTTGTTGTTACCGCTGTCACCGCCATCTTTCGCACCGCAATCTTCTGCTACCGGAACTTTTCCCACTTCATGTACAAGTGCGGGAGCAAGTGGAACTGCAAACATAGGGCTCCAAGTCCAGCCCTTCACGTCCTCTTAAAAGACCACGTCACGGCTGCGGATGATCTTACGTGCAACGAGGTTGTATAGACGGTATCCCATGGTGTCGTAGCCAAGGAAGGCGGCCTTCATTAACTTTGAGTCTAGCTTGTTACGGCTGCAGGTAGGCACGTGCACAAATGCACCACACCCAAAGACTTTCAGGTACGTCATTGTTGGCTTGTGTCCCTTCCATGCCTCCTCCGGTGTCATCAGCTGCACGGCGCGCGTGGGACTCCGGTTGTTCAGGTACACGGCAGTGTTGACCGCTTCCGCCCAGAAGGTTGGTGGGAGCTCCGCATCTTGGAGCATGGTGCAAACACGTCCCATGTACACCTGACGAGGCTCGATGACGGTGTAGACGACGAACCACTCCCGGAGACACGTCATGTGCCGCGTGGCTCCTGAGTTGATGATCCAAAACAAGGCGGTGTTGTTGAAGACGTGCCCACTGATGGTGGTCACAAATCCACTCTCCCAATCTGCTGCGTTCGCGAAAGCGTCGGAATGCTTTCCCGCTCCCACTCCAGCCGCAAGGTCCGCCTTCTTCTTCCGGCATTCGCGCGCCCAATGGCCCGGCTTTATGCAGTAGTGGCAGTTCCCTTTCTTCTTCCCTCCTCTGCCTTTGTCCTAGGTTGGTGCAACACCACCCCCATGACCAGAGTTGGTGATGAGAGCGACGTCCAGTCCGCTTCCGCCCTCCTCTCCCTTGCGCCACTCCTCCTCAAACAGCATGCTCTCCTCCACATTGTTGAGGGATATCTTGTTGCCGCGCTGGTCCAGCGCAACAATGAGAGGATTGTAACAGCTAGGAAGGCCAGAGAGGATGATTACCATGAGCACATGCTCCTTTACCAGCTCCTCAATCGCAGCAAGCTGGTCAGACAGAGACTTCACCATGTTGATGTAGTCAATCATGGATCCAGACTCATCCATCTTCACAGTGTGAAAGGGACGACGTAACTGCATGTTCATGAGGATTGACTTGGAAGCATAAGTGAATTCAAGCTTTTTCCAAACCTCCTTTGGTGTAAGGATGCCACGGACGAGGAGTTACTGCCGCTCGGCGAGGTGGAGGTAGATGGTGCCGAGGGCGCGGTCACGCTTCTCGCGGTAGGTACGGGCCTCGACAGGGGAGAGGGAGCTTTCTGCTGGTTTCTTCTCCTTCTCATCCACTTGGCTCCAGAGACCCTTCTGCACCAGCACCATCTTCATGTTGTTGCTCCAGTTGAAGAAGTTCTTGCCTTCGAACTTGGCGATGTTGACGTAGGCCACCACGGAAGCGGATGTTGCCATACTAGTGCAACGTTTTGACGCAGCCCACAAACGGTTCTCTCACACAACAGGGTGCAAGGAATGCCTCCAAGATGAGACAAAGCCTTGTTCTAGCTCTGATACCACTGATGGAAACTGGGGCAGCCCTCAGGGAGGTGATCAGGCTCACCAAGAGCCGCCTAGGTAGGACAAATTGTTTGTGAGAGGAAGTTACAGGTTGCACAGACATAAATTATGGAAGCAAATGTGGGTTTGCAAAGAACGCGAATGTCTGAATCAACTCTTCAGTGAGAAATTGCATTGGCACAGCTTTCTAAAAAGCCTAAGTATGCCTCATTTGGCACATGGAGCTGGAAGAACCACTCTGTCAAAGTTCACTTCCTAGAACACTGCTAGCCTAGCGGGATGAGCGGCAGTCACACTCTTCCACACGAGAATTACCATCCCTGCCGTGTGCACAACCGATAGTCTTGATGGGGACCTTCCTTGAAGCTCCCTGAAGGTCCTCCTTCCGCCTTTCTACCGTGAAGGCCGCTCCAAACCTCCCTGGCCAATATTTGTGGCCTTCATTGGCGCTGGCAGTACAAGAGCTGTCACTTGAACCGGACCCATTGCCAACAAACTTTCAAAATTCATATCTCCCTCAAACGGACTCCAAATTGAGTTCCGTAAAGTGCTACAGAACCAGAAAAACATCCTCTTTTCAGTGTTGTGACCTGATGATTGTTATCGAGCAACCCACTTTGGTCACTTTTTGGCTTCCCATATCCAACAGGGGACTACACCAGATCATTGTCCTTTACATGGATGATATCATCCCAATGTCATCAGACATGGAGGAGTTGGTGAACCTGAATCGGCAGCTGGGTGGTTGGTTCAAAATGAAGGACATGGATGAGCTCAAATACTACCTCAGTGTCGCCATCAAGAGGGATTGCAAGGCACCCACACTAGAGATGGGCCAGGAAACGTATGTACAAGTTGTTCTCCACTTGCACAACATGGAGGAGTGCAACCCCATCGGTACATCCATGACCACCACATGTGAGCTCGAGCATGGAACCGAGAACAGATGAGGAGAAGAAGGAGATGACAGGTGTAACGTACCAGTCCGCTGTGGAGAGCATCATGTGTGCCATGTTGGCAACAAAGCACCTGGCCTTCGCAAAGGACCAAGTGAGCCGCTATGTTGCTGACCTCGGGCCAGTGCACTAACTAGTGGTAAAGAAGATCCTTTGCAACAAAACAGTCACTGCTTGTGTTTGAAGGGGGAGCGCATGACAACTCCCTTGAGTTGGTTGGCTACTCCAATGCCGACTAGACTGGTGATGTGGATGACAGAAATCAACGTCAGTGTACGTTTTTATGCTTGGTGGTGGAGAAGCTTCATGGGCAACAGGAAGCAGGATTGTGTGCTATTGTCCAGCACCAAAGCAGAATACATCACGCTTGAGGAAGCCGCAAAGGAGGCGGTGTGGCTGCAGCGGCTGCTAAAGGAGGTTGGGATACCACAGAGGAAAACAACGGTACTCAGTGTGGAAAACATGATTGCCATCAGCCTCACCCAGAACCCTGTGCTGCACAGGATGACCAAGCATATCAAGATACGGCATCACCATGCGTGGGACTTGGTGATGAAGAGAGATGTAGTTATATTGCAATGTGGCACTAAGAGCATGCTTGCTGACACCATGACCAAGGCACAGCCCAAAGGCAGGCACGACACAGGCTGTAGGGAGCTCAGTCTGCAATGTGAGGTTTGAATTACTGCAGGTTCCAGGGACAGGGCATCAAGGCTGCATTGCAAGGCAGAGATTGCTGACGTGGTATGCCCCTTGCCATAAGTGCTATTGATCGTACTCTCTGGTGTTACCAATGAGGACTGGTCTAACACCTAAACTGACTTTGGATTTTGATTCTTTGAATTTTTCCATAGAAGATCGAGCTTTGAATTTCTCAATTTGAGTGACTGTATAGAAATTAAGCCTAGCCCAATGTTAAGGTGTTGGGCGGGTGGAATCTTGTACCTGCCATGGGTTGCGGGATAATCCACCGTCAGTGATCCGAAATCGTCTCCAATGAGCTCCAAATACACCTAGGCCATGAATGAAGTAACTAGAGGGATTTCCTTGAACAGGGTGACATTCTCCTTCACTTTTGGATGAGGTAAGACACTCTAAAGGGTCACTGTAGAAGTGTCTCCCCTTGCCTAGCATGCAAGGCAAGGTGGGTGACTCCACCAAGGGTTACTTCAGCAGTCATAACAGGGGCTCTACTGCTCTGATATGGGAATTCTTGGATGCGTTAGAAAGTTTAGATAACAGGATAAAATAATCCAAGATAATCTCACTGTGCTATCCAATAAAATCATGTTTTGATTCAGTTCTACTAAATGCGACGTGTTCTGCCCACTCACATCCATAACCCTAGTGCTCCATACTCTTCACAATTGGTGTCCTTTGGCTGCCCCAAACATTTTTAATGTGAATCAGTGAAGGATAGGCATCATTGAGGGTGCTTCTACATCCACTAGTGCCAGCATACTCTACTCTATTGCCAAACTAAAGTAGCAAACGTTTACTGCTACTTGGGTTAGCCAGCCTAGTTTAGTCCTTGACTTCTTCCCATACGTACTTCTTGCGAGACATACGTCTCCTTACACTCTGCGTTTGTGGGACACGCTCGACGTTCACTCAAGCTGTGTCACTTGAGTCTTGCGTGGTTCACCACACGATGTGGCGAGCCACGCAAGACCTGGGGTGCGACCCGATAGGGGTCACGCACCCAGGATCCTCACGCTCACTTTTCCATTCAAACTCCGTCATTTCACTCGCTCTCAATCCTCCTCCGCTCAAAGCCCTCAACTCCTTGATCCTCCCCTCACAACTCTCGAGAGCGCTCCCCCCTCACAGCTCTCGAGAGCACTCCCCCCTCACAGCTGAGCGGGACAGTTAGTCCCGCGACTAACTCCTGGCTCCACCCGTTACCCGCCTCCTCTGCTCCCCTCCGTCTCTCCTCTCCTAGTCTCCCCCTTACCCTGCCCTCATCAACATGGCATCAAGCCATTGAGGGCCTGTGGGCTCCGCGTCACGTCCGCTTCCGCTTCTGCTCTCCGCTTCCGCTGCTTCCGTCCACGGTTGCCGCCGTTGGCCGTCGCCACTCGTCCTATAACCGCCGCCGCCACTTCCGTCGCTGCGACGACATTGGAACGTCGCCGCTTCCGTCCCTGGGCCCCGACGCCATCGCTGCGACGCCGTACGACGTCGGGGACGTCGTCCCTCCCTCCCGCCAGGTCTGCCCCTTTCGGGGATTCCCTGTCGTTCCCTCCCCTCCCCTTTTCCCCTTCCTGTTTTTCCCTCTCTTGCCTCCTTTTCGTCTTTCCTCTTCGCCCTTCTCGTCCTCGTCGTTTTTTTTTTCCTTTCTCTTCCCTCTGTTCCTCACTCTCTCTCTCACCACTTGTTTCTCTCTTTGATCTTGCAGGTTTGTTCCTCCCCTCCGCGCTCCCGCTTGGCCCAGCCTCCCCACCCCTCGCTTCGTGTGTCCGTCCTGCGCTCCTGCCTCGGGCCTCTGCTTCCCGCCTCCCTCGCTCCGCTCCTCGGCTCGTACCCCACCTCTGGAGCTCGGTCTCCCCCTCCTTCCCGATCCGGCCTAGGCATTAGGCCATAGGGCGTTAGGCCCTTGGCGTCTTAGCCTCCTAGCTCTAACCCTAGCTCTAGTCCTAGCCTAGCCTCTAGACTCTAGACTTTGGACTCTGGACTTTGGACTCTGGGCCCTCGCCCCCCCCCC
>SZWC01000505.1:254228-271819 GCA_023375785.1 Penium margaritaceum
GTGTCAGCAAAGTGAACGGTGTCGGGGGGCTTTCAAATTCGTAAGAAAAGTCGGAGAAATGAGGCGAATGACAACCCTTTGGACAAGAATGCAATCATGATGTAATGAAAAAGGTCCAGAATCCTGACGTGCCTCGCCGGAAAGACCGAGGCACCGTGTGGATGTCCTTGAGGTGACAGCATCTACATGCTGATGGAGGTTGTTTCGTTGCAACAGTTAATACAGAACAGACGAGTGTCGCATTTTCGCCTGGCCTCCATTCTCCGCTGGCGTGAGGTAGATTTCGCCGGCCGGCAGAGATTTTCATCGACTAGACATCTTCAGCAGGCAACGCGATGTCTGCGCTTTATCGATCGCGCAACTAGGGATTGCCCTGTGATGTTGGGAAAACCGCATCACCGGGAAGCACGTTCTCAGAAGAAGCATCGCAATAATGTTCTAAAGATAATCCATAAGAAAAGGGAAAATACATTTCTATCGGTGTCAATCAGGAGCTTTTTCGACGAAACGCAGCCTAATATTCCTTCATCACTCGGCGGATTGTTCGAAGAGATTCCTTTGTCTTAAAAATGGCAAGGTAAATAGTTGGAACGCCAGAAGAAGAGAAACCAGAGCCGGGTGTTGCACGCAAAGCGTGCATAGGGTGACATAGTAACGGCGTAGAATTGTCATTCATTCCGCCTTCAGAATGGAATTCAAGAGAACAATCTCGTAAATTCCAAAAAGGTGAGAATATACAACAACCACATCAATTCCTTGTAAAATGAAAAAGAATACAAAAATCTTCTATGTAGTTCAAAGAAGTTTAATATGTGCTTTCCGGGTTATTCTTTGTCAACAGTAAGCTTGGCCAAGCTTCCTGTCCAATTTGTTACTTGTTTATCGTACAATTTGTTACTTATCTAAAGAAAGTGTATTGTCCGTTATTTAGCTTACTCCCTTTGGTTGTCCGATTCCATTCTGTCCGGTTGCTTCTTACGCGAAAAACCCGTGTTTGGGCGCCGACAAGTAGCCATTTCTGTCCGATGCCTCGCAAGGCTCGAAGTCCGAGGAGTGACGTAGAGAGCGGAACAATATCAAGTTTTCAAAATGCGTTGCGTGATTTTTGGTGCAGAGAAAAATTATGAAAAACTAATTTAATTTCCCAGCAAAGCAATTGTAATAGGGTTACTATGTAACGCAAAAACATTTATATCACGAGCTACCAAGATGATAGGGCATTTCTTGTCTCCTCCCGAAATTCTGTCAGCCCTGTTCCACGTTATATAGAGGGTAGGACCTTGAATGTACAAAAACAAACGTTTGCGAGGTTCATGACGTGAGGCAAATTACACAAACTGAAGGGAACCACCTTTAAATCTAAATGCTAACATCTTAATAAAATCTCCGGACATCAACACGGTGCCCAAGACTCCTTAAAAAATCGGACATTTCATCTGGGGCCGGCTTTTTTAAGGAAAATGTGTTCCAAATAACCCACGGCTATGTCCATAACGTGGCTAGCATATTTGAAAGATTGGGAACCTCTCAAGACATGACTACAAGAAGTTTTGCTTCCTACTTAGCGGCTTTCCACAGGAAGGGTGGAAGTTTCAACGTGCCAAGTGTAATCATTTTGATAGGACAAACGTATATACAAGGTAGAGGATTTTTTTATAAATTTTTTTTTGGAAAACTGACTAAAATGCATTACAACAAGACAAGCATGTGAACCCAGGAAAAAAACACTTGCAATCAAATGATTCATCTAGTCGTCATCAAAAAGATTTACTCATTACACACTCTATATACAAAGTAATTCTCAATCCACAAGAATGATTGTCCCACGTATGTATCATACTTCTCATGATTTCTGTGGATTATACTAAAAAACATCAAAAGGGTAAAATTGGACTTTCATGGATACTTTATTAAGGTTTTTTCTATTTTAATGTTTTTCCTTACATCATAAGTACCTATACATAACTTTGAATCAAATCATTCATCGATATCTTCATTATTAAAGATATTCATGATCAGTCAAAAGACATCTTCTGTGCATCCTCAGGCTTGATCGATCCATCATCAGGAAATTGCTCAAGATTTCATTATAATCAACAATGATTGTATTAAACAATTATATTGCATTTGTATGTACACTTAAAAAAATCATTTTCTTCAACAATTGATTCAAATTTCAATGACATTTTCTTAAACAGTCTCCGTGGTTTCCAGATCTATTGTAAACATTTTTAATGCCTCCAATTTTAAGTTAAGCTCAAATAATTTAATTACAAATAATCTAATGAATCAAAAGTATGTTTCACAAAGCATAAGAATGTAAACAATGCTTTTTCTTTATTTTCAACTATTTTCTAAATGGTTCTAATTTCACAGTGCAGGATGGACTTGACTCCTTTGTTTACTTTCTCTTGAAAAACAATGAGAAAACAAATAACAAGGAAATTTTCAATTTTTTCAGAATTAAATCTATCTTTAAGAAGATAGATATTGAATATGTGCAGAAATATTAAGATCTCGTGAAAGTCAACAACTTTTTCTATGTTGATGATTTCAAATAAATCTTTCCTTAATTTAATTCATTTCATCATGTTTTTAACACCGTATAAAAAACTTAAGTAATACTACAAAATCCCCATGATGATTGCATTTTTTTAGATTTGATTTGAACAACGTTTTCCGAAGTTCAGATTTTTCTCTTCAAAAAGAATCTTACATAAGCAGTTGAAAAAAATGCATTCAAAAACGCAATCCCGGTTTGATTCAAACATGTTTCCTAACCAAGCAATTTTTCCTAGTGTACAACAACTCCCACCTCCAATATCAAGAGCAAAAAAGTAATAAACTAATCATGCCGTCGCTTTTTGTTAGTGAGGGACTCAAACCAGCAAACAAAAAACAAGCAGAAGAAATCATGCGCACATGCTATGTAATAGGACTAATTTTTACGGAAATTGTATTTACACAACATCACACTAACTTTTGGAAAGCAGCAGAATTTGGTTGAGGTACAAATGTTTCAAATGTGGCCGATTTCCATCATGGATTGGGCTTTAAGGCACCATATTGGTGCAGTTACAATGATTGCGAGATGTTAGACTCTAGGTGGATATGCCCTTTTTTATACTAATGCAATATTCTCTTTCTTTTGCATCAAGTGAGATTACAAACAGGCATACATATCATACTAGCTTTTGGCTTACACACAACAATGCCAATACATTTGTAGTAGTAACCGTCTACCTAGCCTACATCTAAACATCCGAAAATGCAACAAAGGATTTTAGCTCTCCATGTTTTCTATTTTTTTTGTCTCCATTGTTTAGAATGACATCTTTACTTTTTCATATAGATTTTGTTATAAAAGATTCTGTCAAAGTTCAGCTAGTCGATGGTATCAAAAAATTAACGTTTATGCCAAAACCAGCACCTCTATGCAAGGTTTTCAAGACATGCTTTTTGGTGAATTGAACTTTTGAAGAATTCATAAATGACACCTTAATAAAGAAAGCTATAATCACAAAGATCATCGCTGCTTTTCAAAATCTCACTATGATGAAGATTTGTGCAAGCTACCCAAATCAAGCTTTGTCTAGGTGTGCTTTGATGTTAGGTAAAACAACGACAGTAGCATGTTTGATAGTGATGGTTTCCGCAAAATTACCAATACTAACATCGAGATTTTGAACCTAAAGGACATCAACACGATGCCTTTCGCAGCTCGCGCACATATCAACTCGTCCAAGGCCCGTAGAAACAAAAACAAAAAACCTTGCAAAACATATTTCTTACATGGTGGATCTTGCTATCATAGAAAAAGGTTAATACACGTCCAATACTATCATTTCCAAATAGTGTATGGGCTTGAAGACAAAAAACAATTCACATTTTTTCTCCTATGTGCCTTGATGATTAGCTCAAAAAAAACATGAGCAATAAAACTAGTTGAAAAGCCATGTGTATTATCTCTGTTTTGCTCTTGCTATCTCCATGTTACAGGCTCAACCCTTGGAAATTGATGTAGAACTAGTCCAAAAGTGAGGAAAAGATGGCAAGTGCAGATTCCAATACTGTCACAATTGTGCAAAGATGTTCTACAACCGCAAATCATGTTGCTTGGAATTTAGCTATTGAGGACATTTTCAAGACAACGTTTTAAAACCCCAGCCTTGTGCAAACAAAGAGCATCATATGATAGATATTGCAATAAATGGAGGGGAAACATGATGGTTGCATACCGCAAGCTTCAAAGTGGTACATGCAATTGAACTTAGGTTGACTAGTAAATCTGTTTTTCTTGTCAATTTGTATGATTATAGGATTGTTGACTACCACTCTTGCATATGCCGCAAACGGTAGCATGTGAACAAAACAGAGGCATCTATCCAAAAGAAACAAACCTGTTGTCTTCAAATCTACAAAGAGAATCCTATTATGAAAAACAATCATTATGGAGAAGAATCTGATGGAGGAAAAATACCTCATTATGACAACTTCTAAGATGCAACTTCACTTGGTTTGAATGACAAATGAGCAACGTCTTAAATTGTTTTAAATTACTTGGATTCTTAGAACTCGAATATCACATGGAAAAGCACATCAATGTTGTCAAAGTGAAAAGCATGTGTTTTTTTGGTACACATCACGGAACCCTAAGGTTGTAAGAAAAACCACAGTAATAATCATAAGAAAGCACAATAATGAGTCATAAAGTGAGGAAAATACAAAACAAACCATTGCTAAATAAATCATTACATCGATGTGCCACTAAAAGCATGTCATTTGCGTGCACATGAGCCTTGTTTCTTGAAGGTGTCTACTCAACCAATTCTTGCATAAATCTGGTTTCTTAAAAAATAAGTACAAAACAATTATGCATGTTTGACAAAAGTAATGACTAAAGAAATGGGTGTCTACTGAAAAAGGACACAAAAAAACGAGGATTAACAAAAGAAATTTTGTTACAAATCAAGTATCTAATGAAACTTATACCAAGCAAAATTTAAAATCATAATGGTTCTTTCTTCTAACTACGATCACTTTAACTACCACCACACGTACATTACCCAGTCCGTCACAAGCATACTTCACATATAGTTTTTTTACAACAAAAACTTCTTTTCTTCTACATGTTGCCAAAACATTGGAAACACAATTCCATCTTATATGCACATACTATTAGAACGATTCATGAAGTCACCATTATCCATACATTTCAAAGTAGAGAATGGATCCTCCTTTTTTGTGCCAACACCATCATCCTGTTGCATGAAAAAAATCGTTTTCCTTATCGAAGTAGCAATTGCTATTGTTTACATGATAGAAAGAGAGAGCCATAAATTGTGCTTTAGAAGGTAATAGTAGTACATTACTTCCCTATGTAAAATAAAAAGATTACAAAGCGCACATTAAAATCACTCTAATCCTCGGATTTGACATCCACTTCAATAGTTATTCGTGTTGTAAACATCAAGAAACATGTTTCCATTTCGTAAATAATCATGCGGGCATGAGGATCCCTTTGATTGAACATCCAATTAACAATTGCTACCCATACAGCACCATGTGTTTAATGATGTAATGTAATCAATCATTGCAAGGACGAAAGTGGTACCCCTCTCTTGTCAGTCACAAAACCTGCCAATTCTATGGTGTTTTTGTCTTGGAAGACAGCAATCTTCACTCCCTTACATTAGAATGTTGTTTTGACCTTTGCATCACATAAGGTTTTCAAACTTCCTCACTGCATGTAGCCGCAAGCCTTTGGTTTTTAATCTTGATACTACTAGATTACTCAATGCATCATATGTGCTCGCGATTTAGAATATCAAAAGTTGTTGTTGGAGATTTCTTAATTATGTCTATTGCTTATCATATCATGGAAACTTATGCATGTGAAGTCAAGTTTTGTAGCATCTTAGTGAAGATCATTTACTCTTCCAAAGTAAGGCTACCCGCTCTATTCCATAAACAAAATGCAGCTTAAAACTCACTTCTTTCACTACGAATGAATTTTATTCCTTTCATTCATGAAGAAACTAGGCATATTCATGATTTAATATTCATGTTTTTTAACCATTATGAAATTATAATGTTTATATGAAGAAAAAGAGCATATGCATGATGCTAGATACAAACAAGCATGTGCAAGTGTTCAAGACCTATAGACGGTTTCATACACTTATTATTCCTAATGAAACATTCTATCTTCACATAGGATTTCTTTGATTTTGTATAATTTTTATGGGGTGTGCATACCAGCCATCTGTGGTTTGGGTTTTTCTCACTTGAGAGTGCCTTGTCCTTTTCACTCCCACCCCTTTGGTCTCTTTATTGTATGAATCTGAGGAAAGAAGGACGCTTTGCAAAGATTGCGGACACTTCACCATTTTCATGCAGCATCCCTATCGTACTTTTTTCGCGACTTGTTCCAAACACTGTGACATGAATGACTTATCTCCTTTTGCTTGTATTAGAAAAAGGTAAAATCCTACACTTCAGATGTATGTTTTTTTTAAGGGCTTTGCAGGCTTCTAAACTTTGCACGATTTCTTCAAAATTCCATCGGTGAGAAGATTTTGCTCACAAAGATGCAAAATAGGTGGCCAAACAAAAAACATCACTACATCATTTGGTAATAGGGACACATCTTTCCAATGTAAGAGGTTGAATTATTGATTGCTGCTTGCTTTCCCTTTGGTTTGGATGACTGGCAAGGTGCTTAAAGGGCGATGTTCCATCTGGCTCACGTACATGATTTCTAGCTAGCTCACTAGCAGCGTGGCTTGTTGGGCAGACTACCAGATTTGACTATTAAGGCTGATGCTTGACCAAGTTGTTTATGCCTGCCGAATGATTGGTTGCGGATTTTTTTGTGAAAGAATGCAAAACAAGGAGGTGAAAGGAAGTGAGAAGAAGCAAAAGAAAATGTTTGACACTACACAAGATAGGAATCTAAGGTGTTCTTGTCTTGGATATCTAATTACATGTCAAAGTAGAATGAGTAAGAAGAACTTGGTGAAAAGAAAGAAAAATGTATGAAAGAAAACATGGAGAGGTAAGAAAACAAGTTCTTGGTGACGCAAGAGGTGTTTTTCAAACATGTCTAGTTTCTTGTCCAGTTGCATATCTACTATTTTATGCTTGAAATTTTGCCTTCAAGAACCGTTATGGAATACAACAAAAGGTGGTGCCATACATTGATCCCTTTATTTTTCATTAATTGCCCTTTGAAGGGGCGAGCCATGTTACGAATGATAGAACCTATATCATAGGCAACCAAAAAGGATGGGGTTTTATGCCACAAGATTTGAAAGGTTGATAGGAGCAAGATGATGATGATGTGCTCTTGTATGTTTAAGGTAAGGTGTAGTAGTCAGCAATTTCCGGATGGGTTGCGCTTATAGTCTGTTATGATCAGTACTCATAGCAGAAGGAGCCACAACGACATCACTAGTAGTGGTGTTTTTTCCGAACTATTCTTTATAACAGAAAATACAACAAAATTAATAGAATGTGTAGGAATTTAGATTATGTTTTTAACAACAACAACACAAAAAGTAACATTAGCAGCAAGTCTGAATTTCCAAGCAACTAGATCAGATGCAAGAAAGAGAAACTCTACTCATTCTAGCATGAGAGTAGTCATGTGAATATAACATGAACATCACAAATCCATCTGGTAGCAAAAGAAGAGATTGGAGTAGGAATAGGAATAGCAGGAGAAGCATCAAATGCAGCTCTAATAGCAACAAGCATGAACAATAAAAGAAACATTAGAAGTAGAAGCAAAAGTAATGAGAATATTCTCATCAAATGCACAAGGAACAACAGCTAGGTCTATACCAAAAGGAATGTGAGGTCACAAACGAGATTGCCAAGTGGCCTGTGTTACCCGGCATCGAGTGCAAGGGCTTCAGATTTCAAGGAACCTCAAAAACATTTTGTTTTCTTCTCCTTCTTTCTTTGTTCAAATTCCCAAGAGGTTCAATGTTGGTCCACTTCAAAGGTTGTGGAAGAGATCTAAATTAAAGGTTGATATCAAACTTCTTTCTCAACATGAAGGAGTACGCACAGACCTGCTTTCAAATTTTATGGATGTTCTTTCAAGCCAGGTGAACTTAAGGGATCATTTAAAGGTTGATTTCTTGATGCTAAAATCCAACCGAAGTTAGAAAGTATTTTTCCCACACATGTGGGTGTTTTTGAACCCCCTTTTGCTTGCATGGAAATTTGTACGGACTTCCATCACACAACCATAGGAGGGTGTCCAAGATCCAAATCTATTTTACATCCATCAAAACAATTTCTTAAACAGAATTTCATCTCGTTGGTGCCAACCCACAAGTAAATTAAAAAAGAGCCTTATGCAAAGAAATCCGCTAGAGTCAAATAAGATGTCAAAATTGCCTTAATCTTTGCACTAGTGTAAAGAGCTACGTACTCAAACCACCTACAACATGAAAAATGTACAAAAGACTCAAACCAAACCACAAGGTACGGAAGAGGTATAATTCAAGTGCCTTTGTCTTATGTCAGAGATGTTTTTCATTTATTCTGTTATGGTTGTGGTTTTTTTTTTTATCCTAGAGTTCAATACTCGTGAGAATACGGTGCAATAAACTACCACTCGCAACCCTTACACAACGCACTGACTGCCTAAGATAATCTTACTCACCCACCTCTCACAATGCCACCTAATGGGGTGTCGAATGGTCCACAAGCCAGTGCGACAAACAAGTTTCCCGCTTGCGTATGTCATTCTTTGATTTTCAAACTCCTACATAATCCATGGCCTAGCAGATAATTGAAGAACAATAATCAAAGCATCACAAGAAATTGCTAGAACATGTGAGCATCATAGTAAGCTTATTGGGGGCATGCAAAGATAAGCTTGGAATTTTGTTGTGGAGTGCAACCGCGTTGTCACGTTTATGGTGGGCCATGGTTTTTAATTCAAAACAATTCCAGTAGATTGTAGTGTTAAAACAAGAACCCAGTCTTGTGTCATGCATGTAGTCCAACGAGGAGCAGTTGTTATTATAATTGTCTTTTCAAATACGAGTTTGATGTAGATACTAAGTGGTGTTTGGTTTTTGTTGCTTTAGTTGTTTTTCGAATACTTAAGAAAATTGCTTTATGTGCATGACTTCAAAGATGGATGGTTGAAGTCAAAGATTTTGTAGTTATAATTGCACGAAACATTTGTCAACGGTTTTTTGGTGATTCTCCAAGAGGAACATAGAGATGTTGTTAATGAGAATAAGCAATTTAAGCCTTAAACAATGTTTTTAGTTAGATTTTCACATGAAGAGATTGTGTGTGTGTGTGTGTGTGTGTGTGTGTGTGTTTGTGAGTATGTTTGTGTGTGTGTGTGTGTGTGTTTGTGTGTGTGTGTGTGTGTGTGTGTGTGTGTGTGTGTGTGTGTGTGTGTGTGTGTGTGTGTGTGTGTGTGTGTGTGTATGTGGAGATGTGTGTATCAACAGTTTGAAAAGACCTCGTTCTGTAAAACACTTTGAACAGTGACATTTAAAGAAGCATGCACATGCTACACAAGGGAATCTCCCCATTCAGGAAGATTAAAAAAGCTGTGGATGAGTAGAGAAGATACATCACAAGATGACAAAGTAGTTGTAGGAATGTCTCCAAGACAGATAAATGGATAAAAATTGAATTTCTCTTGTAGATAACCTATGATTCCTCCTAGCGCAGTTGCAAAAAAAACCAAACACTCTGTGAAGTACCAAACGCTTCACAAAATGCATTGCAGTTTTGCCAAGAAAGGGCAAGGATATCACAAAGATGAGGATTGTGCCTTTTATTCATGTGTGTTGTTATATCAACAACACACTAATGTCTTTTCAGAACCTTCATAGTTCTTGCTCTTAACATTAGGGAGTTTGTTCAAAGTTCATGTTATCTTCATGTGAAAGAAGTTCCTCCTTTAGATGAACAGGATGTTTCTGGCACTTTGTCTAAACAGAAATGTAACATCAGGTATTAATGACAGTCTTAGAAGTTCAGTTTACAATACTAGTTTTTCAAATAGTTTACTCTATCTTCACTCTAGCTTCTCCTTCATGTAGAATTACAAGAACACAAAATTAGATTCCACTATGACATTTTTATGCAGTGTTCACAAAAAATGTTGCTTTACTTTTGTTGTATGATGTGTTATAGGTTATGAAACAAGGAAAGAAGCATAGATTATTGATGGTGTCCATCCTAGAAAATTTTGATGTAAATGAAAGCCTTGCTCTACTATTGAGAAAAGATTGGGATCTTGAGAAATCAAAGATTAACAGCCATTTCATTCCTTTACAATGAAACTTCTTTACTTACTGAAATTTTAACATTCACCCAAAAAAATCAAAAAGATAACTTTTGTGCTAAATGAATATATGATGAATACAAAGCATGAGGAAGTGTTACAATTTCTTATCATGAGAATAAGCATTCCCACAGAGTTTAATTTCACTACAACTTACTTGTTTAATCTAAGTCTACCTTCGCTCACTAAGATTAAAAAATCTGTTTCTTGCTTCATTGAATGTTAGATACCACTTCATCACATACTTAATCCTCTTTTTTACAAAGCTCTTCTCCTACTACACTAATGCTCCATGAACATCCTCCTTAAGTTAATGAAACATGTAGCCGATAATTTTCAATATCTACTTCATAGTTTTCACTTTATCAACCTCAGCAAATTGAATAGTTACACAATGGAACATCAAAATGTTCCTATCTATCCAATAAGATTACAAGCATGGAAAACCAGTAGAAAACAAATTTTGATGTTTCACTAACAGAAATCACTGTCGTCATAATCCTCCTTCTAATCCACATTAAATTGCGTAATCAACTGTTGCACCTCATCATAAGTACTTCTTCTGGAAAATCTGATAAGCCAAGACAAGTCAATGGAATCCATGAGGTTTGGAATTGAATGTGTAATCCTCTGAATGCTCAATATGAAAACAGAGAAGTTGAATTGCTAGTTCAGTAACGTGATGACACCTGCATTTCACCATACAACAAAGAAACCAAGTTTACCAATAATTGTTCTTAAGATAAGATCAAGAACCTTTGAAACAGGAGTATATGTTATGACTAAAAGCAAGGAAGCAAGTGTGCTCATCAAACTAAGCATGATAGTAATGAACCCAGTTTTGAATCACACATATGCTTGGCATAATGTTGGGATCCCGTGCTAAGTTAGGAAAGTACACCATATCTGTTTTTTTGAAATACAAACCTTGGCTACAATTTTTTTGAAAATATTGGCAAGAGCGTTGTTATGGTGATCTCTTGAGATGCACATAAAAACCATAAGTTATAAGATGGGGAAGTTAAATAGTGGAGAAACATGATGTCATTTGTTTAGAAAGAGGTGTTGGCTTTTCTCTAGAACATTTCACATCATCCTTTCTATGCAAAACAAATCCATCCAGGAGTTTTATCATCTTGTATAGAGGATGACAAAGGTGAGTCAAAAACAATGAGTAACATGAAATAAAGAGCTTTCCCTAAGGTCTTCAAACACAATTTCTCAATCCTCCCTACCGAGTAAAACGAGCTTGAAAACCTTAAGCATACCATACTGCATGTGATACTAAGTTTTAACTGTTTTTTTGTCATTGAAAATTTTCCAAAGGTTTTTTCAATGAATCTTGAGTACAGCACAAATAATTTGAACATTTTTTAAATGGAATTGTGATGCATGAAATGTTCACTCACATTTCACATCACATGTTTGTTCATACTCCGTACAATCATTTGTGGTACATGACAAAGATAGGTGAACAACATCCATACAAAATGAGGAACCCACGCAACACAAAACACAAGAAGAATCGTTGCTGGTCCTTGAATCTCTTCATGTAGCACATTATCTCCTTGTAAGCTTGAGTTTTTGAAATATGACCAGGGAATGTTTGTTGTATGCAATGGAATACTTGAATGCCAATCGTTTTGGATTACAAAAACAACACTTTAAGCCATTATTTTTATCTAATGTGTAGTTTTTAGGACAACACAACCCTATCTTGTCTAATTTCTTGAGAAGTACGGTACCATATGTTGAAGCAAGAAACCAAAAAAATTCTAAACGTGAAAATAAATGTCACTTACCTTGATCTTCTCTTTATGGCTTTGGATAACTTGAGTAAGAAATTTCAGAATCATTGCCTTGGACCGTGTCTCATGGATCATTACAAGGCTCATATGCTAGTTGAGCACAGCCACAATAGCTATGTGGTCTCTCAACAAATCCCATAGTTGTAGATTCATGTTTTGTTCTTCATCCAAAAAAACATTTTAACTAATAAGCACCTTGGAGTGGATGAGGCACACATTGTTTCTACATGCACATAGCAAATCTGTGACATTCTTGTAACAACATTACACATATTAGTGCAAATTGAAAAACGGTATAACACATTGGACTCAATTGAATTTAAATGATCAAAAAAGCTAAAAAAGGTTATGCCACTTCTCACAAGGTCCTCCTTCACAAGGAGTTTTGGAAATTCCATGATTATTACAACATTCTTTCCATCACATAATGTTAGCTCATGTATGATAATGTTGTGGTCATATTGGGCCAACACGCCATGTTTCTATAATTGCATGCCTACATGATCAAGAATAATCCGTGCATAAATGTCTTTCTCCTCACACTTTGGCATGAATTTTTGAGACACCGATGCGGACACCACCAGCAATGTGTAGAGGAAGTCAAATCCAAGGGCAATGTTCCATTACAAACTAGTTTTTTTGACAGATCACACAATGAAAAAATTATGTCCCTGTCCCTTCAACCTTTGTAAAACCAACATATTATTGTATTGCTTTTGTAAAGGTTGGTCTAAATGTAAATTTCAAAGTCTTTTGTACCATCACCATAGAACTAGAATGCCTCATCAGTTGCAAAATGAAATGTTATACCGCATGCAAGTGTAAAAATCCAAAACATTGCTACATAAGTTGAATACGTAAAGGTAGTGAAGGTGAAGATGCTTTCCTCACTGTCAACAAGAACGATCTTGCAATAACATCATGGAAATTAGTAGATTGTGACATGAATCTACAGAACACAATATCCATTCATTTCTATTATGAACCATGTGCACAAAATATAATGTTTACAACAATGTTGGGCTGTTTGTGTCCAGTGAATGTTTTTTCTTTTAGTTCACATCGTATGTTTGATGTATCTAGCAAGTTGCTTGAGCAAAAAAGGCACTTTTAACAACTTTTATCAACATCAAACAAAGAAAAGAAACTGATTAAAAGCAATTTTCACCTTCTTCAACAACTTAATGCAAGGGGAACATGAATCCTTTTGTAATGAACACCTTGAATTTAAACCTTTGGTAAAATGATACAACTCCGTCGCATTAATGTCCTTCACTCTTGTCGTGTGCATTGAGCATACGTTTTGGTGCACATCAATCTTTTGAAAGGATTTAAACTTGAACTAGCAAAACAAAATCCACTCTATGGCTATGCATCCTTTAGCGACACAAGAAATTCACAAGAATTTTTATAGAGAAGAACATGCTTTTGTGTTGTCTCTTTGAACAGCTTGGTTTCATTGAGAATCCTCGTCTTCAGCTGAAAACCATAAGAATGACCCTAGAAAATCTCTTTGCCACAATTCCAAGTGCTTCACACACTTTCAAACTCCCATGTTGCTTACAAATCGAACTTCACTCTAGAAATCACCTTCCATCAAGGCCCAAACAACCGCTCCTTTTCTTCAGAAAGATGAGTAGGTGTCCAAGATAAAGATGCATGGATTCTCATTCTCACACATGCAAAGATATGGAAACCAAAGCATTAACTTCCAAGAATGTGAATGGTCTTGTCAACCCTCTTTCGGCCAAATGCATGTGAACACAGATTTCCCCAAAATTTGCATACTTATAGGTAAATGCACCACCACCTTCCCATTCCATCAAGCAATGAACAAGTGTGCATACTGGCCAGGCATGCATGGCACTGGCAATGAAAATGTTAGCGATTTTCCAATCAAGTTTAACTTCATTAGAAAAAGGCGATGAAGGTGGGTATCATGATGAAAACATTTGTGGCATGATCATCTTCCAATTGCTTTTTCAGACAATGAAGTGCGTCTACATTGCTATGCCAATTATATTCTTAACTTCAGGTTTTTCTCCTATAGGATGTACTGAGGCTTGCTAAGTACCTTTGTCATTCCAGTTCTAAGCTAAAGAGAATATGATTTCATTCTATTGGATTCATAGTAAGACACATGATCAGTAGTAGATTAGCCATCTTCTACACCAACTGCTTACACTAACCGTACAAGGTATTTTTGGAAACTCTCTTGGTAGATTGAAATAAAAAATTGCCCCTCTTTTTTGAGGGATATTTTGATACCCTCAAAACCCTATTTCAACAACGAATTCTTCATATCTCTAATCATGTTGTCCATCATACCTTTGAAAGCCACCTTCATCAATGCCACCTTGATTTCAAGATCCCTCATAGCCTCATGAAATTCCTTTTACAACTATTTTTGTAAAGCTCACAGTGTTCTAGGTGTTATTTTTGTTGCTCTTGCGGCTTGGCCAGTTAGTGCAATTATCATTGCTTTTGCTATAGTTGCCATAACGTCGTTGTTGCTCTTGCAACAATTTGAGCTAATGTCTTGGTACTACTAATGATGTTGTGTCTTATGCTTGTGTCAAGCTTGCTTTCTTACTTTGATCATCATGGTCTTTTAATGCCAAGGTTATGGTATTCACATAAAAGAAAGCATGTCCTCGAGTATGAAAAGTTTCAATCTTTGCAAGCAAGGAAGGTGGCAATTATGCTGACAATGTTGGTCCAATGGGAGCGGTGTTATGTAGGGTAAGGGCACATTTTCAACACAGATATTTAGTGTCCATGAGGACAGATGTTCTCCTCAATTTCTCCTTTCCATGTGCTCATGGTTTCATCATTTGTGAAATGAACTTCAAAGTCTAACATCTTAAAACAAAGAAACACACATGTGAATAGAAGTCTGTAGAGCCATTATAAGGATATTTTAGTTTTAGATGAAGAAATAAAATTAGGAATTTCCTCAGGTGTTCCTTGCATCACCTTTGGACATAGTATCTGTATTGACCCGTTACACTGGCAAAGCAAAAAAGAAAATCTTTTGTTTATTTAGATATACAATGCGGACCTTCACATTCTTTCCTCAAACATATCAAACTTCCACCATTGTGATCTCCCTCAAAAACATTTGCTGTATCACATGCGTTATGTCATTTCTTCCACATTTGGGGTAAAAAAAAAGCATGATTTGAGTCAAGCAATGCCACGAGGTATATTGGCTTCATTCCTCTATTGTTATGCATGGAAATGTGACACAAAGTATTGAAATCATCTTTTTGCAATTGGAGAGGTGCTTATTGTGGTGGCCATCATATAGGGCTGATGTGCACGTAGCGTTGTCTTGAAAGCACAATTGAGCATCACTCATAGCTTTGGTATTGACCTATAGAAAAATTCTTGGTCTCGTTGAACATCAAACATAAGAGAACACATATGAAGGTAACAACAAAGACTGCAGGAGTGGAGGAAAAAATGGGGCAGTCATGTTAAGGATATTTAAAGGGACTTTATTTCAAATGGGTCATGTTCAAGGAAAAAAAGTACACATATGATAAAGCCAAAAACACCACAAACATTTTGAAGAAAATCAGTTGCAAACATGCATAAAATCTCATCATCGTTACAATGTATGTTCATCAAATCATCTAACATCACACACAAAATATAAATTCTTTGACGTCGCTATCACTCACAATCATGGTCTTCAACTTCATGCAAGTGGGGTTGAAATTCCATGTCTAGTAGGACACAGGTTGTACTCTTCACACATCTACCCCCAATTTTTTTAAAAATTTCTTTAAGAACACCTGGATGTGGTAGCAGCAAAACCAACAATGTGTGCTGAAGGGCAAGTAGCACAAGTATAAGGAGAAGCAAGGGCATCCATAAGAGCAAACATAGCATGAACAACAAGAACATTGGCATCATCACAAAAATTTGCAAAAGAAAAAGAGCAATAGTGGTGGCATAAGAAAAACAAGACATACCTTTGGAAGTAGCTGCGAAAGTAGTAGCTATTGTAGGCTATGTAGGCTATGTATATGTATTCTAAGCCATAACGATAATGGAGGAAGGAGCCAAGGCAACTATCCATAAAGGGGTTGGCGCACTGTTGTTACATGGCATAAGAACAGTATTAATGGTAGTGGTGTAAGCATAAGCCCTGGTAAGGGATGGAAAACCATGAGCTATAGGAGTGTAGCTTCCACTTTGAAAAGAAATTGCAATCAAATTCATGGAAGGAGAGGATGCAGCATCAGAACGGGTAACTCCATAAACACATCCTCGGCCTTGAGACGAGCAAGATCCATGGACGATCGACTCAACAATGATGTGGTGGCGCATGGGTATGAGGTATTGCTACACGAACAAAAGGACGTGCATCCGTAGAAGGTGGGAGAGATATGGTGCCTTCAACAAAAGGTGCAGGCATGGGAATAGCATAAGCATTTTGAGAACATGCAACATTAGTGAAAGAAGCAAGTGGAGGCTAACAAGGGTGTGCAAAAGGGGTGGAAGTCGCTAGAAAACACGCAAAAGTTGAAATTTTACTATCAAGGTCGGACGCATTGCCTCAAGAAGTTAAGAATGTGAAGGAACAACTAGAAAAAGTGTAATTGGAAAAGGAGTGGGGATGAGCATGCGACCACGTACCATCAAGATTGCAACTAGCAAAAGGTGACCCCAAAGGAGTGGTTCTCTGGAAAGAGAAGACCCTGTAAGCTTGTTAAAAAGACACACATTGACATCATTTCAGTCAGACAGACAAGGATTTGGAAGATTCAATTAGCTTTTTTACCCTCTCACTGTGGAGTGCGATGCCATATTGTTCTTTAGTTTTGGATTTGCACTAGAAATACTTATGTTTCAACCAAAACATTCCAAACACTTATTCAACCACCTACTCAACCCATCTAAAGTACTTGTGAGGAACCTGGTAGAATGGTCATCCAACCATGCTGCACGTAGTCAAGAGAGGCCCTTTCAACAAATCATTGAACCTTGTGGCAACTCAGCAGCACACACCATAAATCGTTGATTTGCCCACCTTGAAACTCTTCCAATAATGTAACAATCCACCCTTTCACCCAAATGCTCACCCTCCCAGCCACCCACAAAGCAAGCCACATGTAGTTGTTTGATGGTTGAAGATGGGAGTACAAGAACTGATAAATACAGGTTTTTAAGAATGCCCCAAATTTGTATAAGTGTGGGTAGATATCTATATCTATATCTATATCTATATCTATATCTATATCTATATCTATATCTATATCTATATCTATATCCATATCTATATCTTTATCCATATCTATATCCATATCTTTATCTATATCTATATCCATATCTGTATCTGTATCTGTATCTATATCTATATCTATATCTATATCTATATCTTTATCTATATCTATATCTATATCTATATCTACATCTATATCTATATCTATATCTATATCTAT
>SZWC01000505.1:272897-300628 GCA_023375785.1 Penium margaritaceum
ATATCTATATCTATATCTATATCTATATCTATATCTTTATCTATATCTATATCTATATCTATATCTATATCTATATCTATATCTATATCTATATCTATATCTATATCTATATCTATATCTATATCTATATCTATATCTATATTTATATCTACATGTATATGTATATCTATGTATATTTATATCTATATCTATCCTTGTATCTACATCTATATCTATGTCTTAATCCTTATGCCTATCCATATCCATATCCATATCCATAGCCATATCTGTATTTGTATACATATCCATGTCCATATCCATATCCATATCCATATCTATATCTATATCCATTTCCATATCCATATCCATATCCACATCCATATCCATATCCATATCAGTTTTCATATGCATATGCATTTACATATCCATATCCGAATGCATATTTAGATTTGTATTCAAATTTATATCTTCATCTATACATTCATATATATTTTCTATATGTATTTCTTATCTATGTTTTTATCCACATTCCTATGTGTGTCTGTATCTTTATCTATAATTATATATGTTTATCTATATCTTTACTCACATCAACATCTATATATGTATCTCTATATCTATGTCCATATCTATGCATCTATGTCTATACATGTATATGTATATCTACATACATGTTTATATGTTTGTCTTCACATCAATATCTACATTCATATCTTTATCTACATTTGGAGCTTTATCTTTATCTATGCCAACATCTCAATCTAAATGTAAATGTAAATCTTTATATTTATGTATATCTACATCTCTATCTATATCTTTATCTATATCTATTTTGGGGGGTTGGAAATGTTTGTTCCCCAATCCCGAGTTCCTTACCCATAGGTTTTATGGATGCTTGTGGGCAAACTCATGTGACTTCGGTTGCAAACATCATTCTCTGTTTGGTCAAGTGATGAAGTGCCCGCTTTTTGTTCATGCAAAACCCTTTCATCAATACTTGTTAATCCATGCACTCCATTTTATGGAAGAATTCTTTTCAAGTCTTACAAGGATCTCTTGGGTTTATAACTAGCATAGGTTGAGGCTGGTCAACAGACTTAATTTTTTTGTTGTGTAGAATAGCGGATGTGTGTTAGCAGACCCCGTTTTGTCTATAGAATTTTGATCCCTGAATGATAATGTCATCGAAAATGTTGGAGGGCTTAACATTCCCACTCATCCTTTGCCAGCCGCGGCCTCTTTTTCCCGATACGCATTTCATTCGCGAAGCATTAAACGCAGTCAAGTTGTTTGACCCGCAAGCGGCCATGCACATCCACGAAATGTCGGCAGAAGTTCCTCAATCTTCCACGTCAGTTCGAGGCCACTTGCCACAGCTTTGCCAAGGGAAAATGTCGGGTTCTCGCTCCCCTCAAACAAATCATATTCCTCAATCTTCGCGACCCAGAGGAGTACGCATCGCAAGCATTCCCACGTCATGCTTTTGTAACATTCCATATTCTTTAAAATGCGAAGACTCATTTATTCAGTTCAACAAGCTTTTGAAAAACGTGCTCGTCAATTCAGCTCAAGGTAGGGCTCGGGCGTTTGGCGGCTGGGCGAAGTCCACAAGGGTTCGAAAGTTGAAGTACAGCTACGTTGACTTCGAGCTGGACGAGATCCGACATGAATGTCCATAGATAGCATCCATAGTTTCTATCACGTTCCGTCAAGAGGTTCAACTACCATATGGTTCATAACCAGATGCAGCGACGGTCAGCTCGAGACGACTTGGCCAATTGCCACACGTACTCGGAAAAATGAACCCTCAACCCTTGAAACACCATTGAAATACAACATTGATCCATGTGAAGGCTCGCCAGCATTGCGCATTGCCAAGTCTGTTGCTACAAAGAAGTGCGCCCCCGTTCCTCACCCGCAGCGAGCTTCAAACGACAAGTAATCCATTTCATTTCGCATCAAGGCGTTGGCTGCCGGTGAATTTGTCCTCATACCTCGATTTTCCTGTTCATACGTCTAAAAGAAGAGTATCCAGCAACCCCCCCCCCCCCCCTGGACATTCAGGGGTTGTGGGCTCAAGGTTCCAGCTCCTCCAGGGCTCCGCAGTAGCCTGGGAGGTTCCCTTTCCACAAATACAGAGCTAAGTCTCACAAAACATAACACACGTGCACAAGTGTATCCTAAACCTGAAATAGACCATATTTCTCGAGAGAGAACCCCCTCTACATCAATAGCTTCACTTAAAAAATGGTTGTCCAATACATAACTTACTGGATATGCTCATTATTTTAAGCATTATTTTAAGGATGATATTCATTATTGTAAGCATCACTATCATCCTCAACACTCATGCAATACACCATGATGCAATTCCTTCACCCTTGCACTCATAGATGTTTAATGGACTTATCAACTCTTTTTTGCCGGAGTACTTAACTTTCCCAATATGTTTATTTTTTCACACATGATAGAAATTACAAAAAGTCATAGTCATGATTTTTTGACTAAAACATTCATAGAAACATGACCACCTGAATGGGGGATCCTCAACGAGTGACATGGGAGAAAGTAGTGAAATAAGACTTTATTCAACAAGACACAAGAGTTAACGAGAGAATTTACACATTCTTTCTGGTACCATCAGTGTGGTAATAGTTGACGTGTCACAAGAAGTCAAGATATTTTCTATCAGCACGAAACCATTGTATGGAATCAAACTTTGTCCCTTATTCTTGACCAAAAAATACCTTTTTCCTATCATCAAATGTGCATGTATCATGTATCTTTCAATGAATATAATTCTTCCCAAACAATTTATCTGTAGAAAAGACCTCCTCTTCGTACACAAGTAAATGACCTTTATTGAGGATGCTCTTATGACTTTCATGTGGCATCATAAAATAGTCATCACTCAAGCACATATTTTTGATGAAGTTGAATGAAATTCTTCTTGTGAATCACTTGTCTTACATTTTCCATAAATGAATGGAAAATGCATTTTAACTTTACATGAACCAGTCATATCAGTTTGACGTGTCATTTCCTTGATGCTTTCATGAAATGAGGAAGTTGAACACATTCTCTTAAAATACTTCTTATCAATCGGTATAGCAAGGTAGAAGCTCATCCAATCTCACTTATTTCCTTAGATTTTTGCCATGAAAAACTTTCATGAATTTTTTCCAAAGAAAACGGTAGGATGATTTCTACTTGGTATTGTTATGTTTTTGTAATAACTAAGCGTTTGTGCTCATGGGAGAAACAAGCATAAATGTTTTGTTATGAAAAGAAGAAAATCACTAAAAAACCTTGTAGCTTTTCTATTTCTTCTTTATTTCATTTGCATGTTTTTAATCGGTTCTCTTACTACACATAAGAATTCAACACTCGTACAAACCATATTGGTGACATGTTCATAATCTTATTTGTTTGAACTGATATCAAAAGTGAGGTTTTGGAGAGGGCGTCGACAAGTGTCGGAGGGTCACATTTGGCAGCGGATGGGGGGGTGGGAATCAAAAGAGGGGAGGAGGTGATGGCAAAAGCGCGAGTAACAATCAGAGGAGCACTAATAAAGAGGTGGTCCATGCTGGCATCCAAGGCATGATGAACCTCAAGTTGGAAAAACGGATCACCATGGGCGTGACCTATGTAGAAGGTACACGGAAGGAGAGGGCGGGGCATGACGGCTGATGACGATAAACAACGGGGCAGGAAAATGGGGAAGGGCGCGTGGTTGAGGAGGTAATTACTGAGGCTAGTGGACGATGAGGGAGAAAGAGGGACTGTGCTGGCACCGAGAGCACTAAAACAGACTGCGGGCACAAGGCGGTCGTGACAAGAGGAGGGCTCACAGAAAAGCGGTCAAATCAAGGGGAGCAGGTGAAGGCACAAGTGAAAAACCAGGGGGAGGAAGAACTGGAAAGGGTACAAATTTAGGAATGGGGGAGATAGATGGCGAGCCATTATAGCGAAATGACAGACTCAAGGGAGGAGGGGAGGAATAGGAGATGCGGACAAGGCAAGGGCTGGGGACACGGAAGAGGACGCGAGAAGCGCATGAAGCACAAATGATGGGGATTGAGGTAGGGGCACACGAGATGCGACACGAATGGGAAGGGAGGACTGGGAGATTTCGAAGGCACCAAAAAGGGTGGGAGTCAAAACAAGGAAAGGGAAGGGAGTCTAGGGAATAAAGGAAGGGAGAAGAGCATGTAGAGTGGGAGAAATCAATGATGGCCCAGATGAGTGAGGGAGGAGGTGAGAGGTAGGGGAAAACGAGATGGGAAAGTCATGGGGGGAAGCGAGAGAAGAAGGAACAGAAGCACGAGACATTAAAAGGGGACTAAGAGACGGTGGATTCCTGGCACAAAGGAGACCATTGGTTGAGTACATAGGAGGGGATAATGGAGGGAACGTAGTACAATTCGTTCTCAGTGCGTAGTATGTTTGCTCCTGAAAGAAGCATATATGACATGACTTGTGAATGTGATGCGCATCCACATTGTAAAACTGATGTTTCCAAGAGCAAGGAGAAACTCCAAGTGTGACACAAGGATGACCTGGCATATCAAGCTTACCGGAAAGAAAACGAGGGTGAGATTGAGGACAAAAATCCACACAACGCAGCCTGGCTAAGGATTAAGGGTCGGCAAAAGAATAGCTCAAATGGTGTTGTGTTGGGGGCAAGAGGTCTGTGCGGAATCTGGTTCCACACCCAAATGTGTTATCGTGGTCAAAGAGTGCATCCAACTCTACCAAGCATGCTTTGCGTTAGGCAACAATGTTGGGACAAGAGAGGGCATCAACAAGTGTCATTCGGTCAGATTCAGCTGCGGACTGGGGGATAAAAAACAAAGGAGGTGTGGAGGTGATGGAAAAAGCGTGAGTAGCAATTGTAGGAGCACTCACAACAAGGTTGTCCATGCAGGCATCTGTGGTGTGATGAACCTCAAGATTGAAAAACGTGACAACCATGGGCGTGACCTCTGTAAAAGGTATACGGAAGAAGAGGGCGTGGCGTGACAACCGATGACGAGGAAACAACATGGCAAGAAATTGGGGGAAGGGGCGCACTTGAGGGGGTTGTCACTAAGGCGAGGGGAGAGTGAGGGAGAGAGAGAGGGACTATGCAAGGACCGAGACAACTAAAGCACACTCTCGGCAAGAAGCAGTCGTGATGAGAGGAGGGCTTGCAAGCAACCAATAAAAGGAGACGTGACGACAGGCAAGGTGGGGACAAGCGTTGGAGAAGGGGAGGACACATGAAAGGGCACATGCATGGACGGAGAGGGGGAAGAGGGCTGGTCTGGGGGCAAGGTGGTGGAGGAATGGGAGGGTCAGAGGAGCTCAAGGGGAAAGACACAGAGGGAGAAAGCACAGAAGGACACATGAGAGGTGGGGACAAGGGAGGGGAGAGGTGCAAATAGACTGGCAAGATAGCAAGCAATGCGGGAGCTAGTATGAGGGAAGACTAGAGGAGGAAGAAGGCGAGTGCCGAAAACGGTGTCAAGGGAGGAAGAGGGGAGGAAGGAAGTCGAGATGTTGGAGGGGTAGAGAGAGGAGGGGAAGAAGAAGGAAGGGGGCTAACATCGGTAGGAGGAGGAGGCAGTGTAAGAATGGGGGGACATGCCCAAGAAGTGAGCTTGCACATCCAGAAAGAAGGGAGAGCACAAGACAGGAAACGTGGTAGGGGAGAGGGAGCACGGAGAAGAGAGAAGAGTCATGGGAACCAAGGATGGGGACAGTTGTGGAGAGAAATGCAATGAAGGCACCAAGGTAGGCAAAAGGTGGAGCATCTTTCTTAGGGATGTCCTCAATGGAGAGGAGGAGAAGATCGGGACACCGA
Source organism: Penium margaritaceum (assembly GCA_023375785.1). Classification (NCBI taxonomy): domain Eukaryota; kingdom Viridiplantae; phylum Streptophyta; class Zygnematophyceae; order Desmidiales; family Peniaceae; genus Penium; species Penium margaritaceum. The sequence continues at coordinate 278,725 of SZWC01000505.1, forward strand.
GCGAGGATGGGTACTTGCAAGGAGCCAAGGACCTAGAGAGCGCTCAAAGCGAGGGGATCGGGTGGAGGAATAGTTCAGAAACCAGAGGGAGAGGAAAGAACTGGCAAAGGTACAACTGTAGGAATTGAGGAGACGGATGGCAGGCCATCATAGGCATGAGACGGACTCAAGGGGGGAAGGGGATGGAAAAGGAAATGCGGACCGGGCAGGGGCCGTGGACATTGAAGAGGACGCAAGAGGTGTACAAAGCACGAAGGATGGGGACAGAGATAAGGGCACACGGGACGCGACAGGCATGGGAAGGGAGATTGCAAAGGTTTTGAAGGCACCAAAAGGGGTGAAGGTCAATACAAGAAAAGGAGAGGGAGCAAAAAGGAATAAGGGGAGGGAGAAGAGCAGGTGGATTGGCCTAAAACAACAAGGGCAGGCACGAGCAAGGGAAATGGTGAGAAGAAGGGGAAGACGAGGAGGGGAGGTCACGAGGTGAAGCAAGGGAAGAAGGAAACAAAGCAAAAGACAAAGAAAGCGGACTAAGACACGGTGGGTTCCTTGCACAAACAAGACCATTGCTCCAATACACAGTAAGGTAGGGGAAAGGGATACGGTTCGTACTGAGTGGGCTGTATGTTTGCTCCTCAAAGAAGCAAGTATGACATGACTTGACAATGTGATGTGCATTCATATTGCAAAACTGATGCGCCCAAGAGCAAGGAGCAACTCTAAGTGTGACACAAGGATGACAAGGCAGATTAAACTTACTACCAAGAAGGAGGAGAGAGATTGAGGCCATAGTGCGAGACACCTTGGCCTCGCAAAGGTTAGAGAGTCGGCCAAAGAAAAGCTAAAATGGTGTTGTGTCAAGGGCAAGAGATCCATGCAGTTCCACACCCCAATGTGGAATCGTGCAACCTTAGACTAGAAACTCTGACTATGATCAAGAAACCCACCCACGACCATCATGGTTCGAGAGCCCTCACTAAGGGTGTGGTTCTACCATTTTGCAACTCCATTCAACTAAGGAGAATAGAGGGTGTAAAGCTCATGAACAGCTCCCTCACGATAAAAAAGGTCGCAATGTTGCTGAAGAACTCACCACCACAATCGGAACAAAAATGGAGGAGCTGGTTACGACTGAGACACAGGGAATGTGCATACTACGACAGGATGGTTGTTGAAACATTGCTCATTGTTCGGAGAAAGTAGGCCCACGTGAAGCGAGAGTAGTATTCAATGATAAGCACATACGTAAGATGCTTTCTAAGGGAACCATCTTTGAAAGGAAGGAAGAAGTCTGCATGAACTAGTTCAAGGGATGGAAAAATGCAAGAGGTGAAAGAAGAAAACACAAAATGATGCATCTGGCTGTCCGCACAAAATTTGCTATCAACATCACATGGTGCACAAAACGATGGGTTGGACAACCCACCGGTTGGGATAGTGCAAAGGAGAGAGGTGACATCGAAAGCTGGAAGATGACCTAGGCAACTGTGAAGGAGATGCAAGTGGGCAGAGTGAGAGAGGGGAAAAAGCGTAATACCGTTGGTCGCGTGTGCCGAGAGAGAGTGTGTGCCAAGAACCTGATAGAAGCCCTCGCCAAAGGGTTGGCGATTGTGAAGAACAACACGCCCACTGATGTGATTAGTGACAATGACAAGACTAAGTGCACAAGTGGTAGAGAATCCAACAATGTTGACCACTAGAACAAAGAGAAGTGAGGAGTCAAAGGTAGGGATATAAAGGACAAAGGACAAAGACAAGTCACCCCCAGGGGACATTAAGCATACAACGCCAACACAAACACTCAAATAAGCATGTTGTATGGCTAGGGAAAGAGGGGAGGAGGTAAAGCGCCACAGAAAGTAGGACCAAGGCCGGCCAAGACCGAAGACAGGAATGCTTGGTCCGTGAGGGAGACACACACGGAGAGAAGCTTGCTTGAGAAGAAGTTCGGAGTGACTCAAGGAAGCTCCAAGACACTTCTTGGAATGACAACAAAGACAACGGAGGTCATCAAGAAGTGGAGCGGCAAAGCGAAGAAATTTGGAGGAGAAAAGCGCAAGATGCGAGGCCCAGGCCTCTCGAGGGCGAGTAAGAAGAGTGGGGGTGGGGGCAAATCGACAAAGGTGTTGCAGAGCAATGGTGGGGGAGGAACAATAGAGAAGGCAGGGGCGCATGGTCGGGGTACATGGGGGAAAGAGTGGGAAAGAAATTGTAGTGCTCTCAAAGCCCGTACCTAAATGTCCACGAGACTTAGCAAGTAGACCACTCATTGAAAATTGTGCTGACAACATTACTAGGAGCGATTGTGTGAGGCATCAGTGTGGTGCGTGGCCTTAGACCAAGGCTGACAAATTGAGTGACCGCAAGCATCATGGCGTCCGAAAAAGCCTGAGTGCGGGTAAGGATAGCATGGGAGTCACTGGTAGCGACACCTATATCGGTCACAACATCGCTTACGGTAGCAACAACCCTGGTAGCTGCAACGTCACTGGAGGATACAAAAACTTTGACAATGGCAAAACCACCTTCAGCAAAGGCACCATCCGCAACAGCAGCGCTACTTGCAAGACCAGTCTACATGGTACCACCGCCGACGCTAGCTGTAGCACCACCACTAGCCCTAACCAAAGCACTGACGACACAAGCAATAGCACCGCTCGCGGTAGTGACTCATCCCAGAGGGAAACCACCACCAGGAGGGAACAAGCCACAAAAAGCGATGGCGACGTCCAACCTCGCACAGCCGCGAGATTGTTGGCGGAGAGAGGGTTAGCCTGAGAACCACCAAGAAGCCACGGCTATGAAGTGGTCAATAACTGGTTGGGGCGCAAGGGCATCCACAATAGTTGTTGAGAGGAGGACTTGGGGATCACAAGGAGGTCCTCACTACGAGGGCGGATGAAGAGGGGGAGGAGCAGGAACAGTGGCGAGAGCAAAAGTGGGATCTGTAGCCGCTCTTGACTAAAGGGAGAGAATTTTGGACTCGTCGGCAAGACTGGAGCCGTCAATGGTGGGGGGACTAGGGGCAAGGTAGGAGGCATCGACAAATCGTGCATCGGCAAGAGCTGCTCTAGCAACAGCTGCAACTGCTAAGGCACTCGTAAAACTAAGCTTTGGCATGGCGCTACATGAGGTTAGGAACAAAACAATAGGAGCAAGGAACAGACAGCAACAAGAGGACCAATCAGTAAGTGGTTTGGGAGAAACCTTGGTGTGGAGTGTGTACTTAAGGGTGTTCGTTAGGGGAAGGAAGTGGGATGGGGAAGTGGAAACAAGAAAGAGAAAAAAGTGGAAAAATGTCGAGTCCATCAAACGTCCCGCAAGACGCACCAAGTGAGGGACAGGATAAGGGAAACTGGGAGCAAAACATATGACGACAGCGAGATGTGACCAACTATGGAAGACACAGATTCAAGGCACATGCGACAACAAGAGATGAAAGGAGAAACTACAACGGATGCACGAGGGGAGAAAAACAACATAAAGAGATGGAAAGGAGATCAAAGCAAGAGGAAAGGGAGGGTGTGGAAGGAGAATAAGAGAAACAAGAGAAGGAAGAAATGCAAGAAGGGAAAGAAAGGAGGGGGCCGGGAGCTCGAAGAAGTGAGGGGGAATGAAGAGAGGGATAAAAATGTTTTTGTGGGGAAAGAGGACAATGAGTGAGTGCGACTGACCTCTATCAGGTCACGTAGCACTACTCGCATGGTTTGCCACCAGCAACGGCAAACCACACAGAGCTAGAAATCATGCTCATGCATAATGGAGAGCATAGCCAAGGAAAAAAGTGAATAGTCAGATATGCGCCTAGTGTAAGGTTAACCCACAAGTAAGGCTACAACAGAAAGGAAGATTGAGACTAATCGAGGTTTTCCAACAAAGAAGCGTGAATGTTTCATACTTTAACACACATGCGTACCTTCTTCATCATGGTGATAGAAAGAACTAATGATGCACTTCTAATTAGGTGACTCTGACTGCATTTCATAAAAATCATTTGTTAATGCAAAAATAGGTATGTAGACTACCCTCTTTCCTCCAGCACTTGTGTTTTGTAGTGGAAAAAACCTTGTGAATATGAGTGGGTACATGTGTGTGTGTGTGTGTGTGTGTGTGTTTGTGTGTGTGTGTGTGTGTGTGTGCGCTTTCATGCATGCTTGTGTGTGTGTTTGTCTCTGTATGTGTGTGTGTGTGTGTGTATGTGTGATTGTGTGTAACAACATTCACATGTAAGGCCTATGAATAATCTTGATGCTTGTATCTTGCGAAAAAGACTAAGGAGAGGATTTCAATGAGGACCAATGTCTTAGAATAGCACATGAGAGTAGATGGCGACGAGTATTGTTTTATGTAACCTTCATAAAAATGATATTGTCTCCAATATAGTTCATCATTATGTTGAAGGGAATGGTTTTAAATGGAAAAATGAAAACATTATGAAGGAATCTGAACAAAAAGAATTTTCTTAGCATGCAAGGGGTATTTCATATAAAAACAATGGATCAGATAGCATTTAAAGTTTAAATATTAAAATAATTTGCCACTCATTTGGCCATGAAGACACGAAGAAATAGGGGATATTCAAGAATACTCTTGAGCTGTAGAACATGCCCCAAATATACACTAGCTAGTGAATGCATGAGAATGTGTGCCATGTGCCTTTTTGATGGTGTAGCCTATTCCTTGGAACATCGCTTCATGAAGATGATCCCTCAGTTCCTTGAGTAGAAGTTACACCAATGATGTAAACTATTTCTTCATGTAATCAAGAAAATCAACATTATTTATGATTATCCTTTCAAATACCATTCTAGATCTCACAAAGTGCTTCACCATATCCATATCCATTCTTTGTACCCTCAAAATAACTAAGTCGCTCTTTGACCTCAAAGATGAATCATCATATGTATGTGCTTGTGCGCATAGTTCCCTAGTCCATTTTTTCAGTGCTTTAGTGCATCCTCCTCCATTCATGTGTAGCAGCACCTTCCCCCTTCCTTTAGGGAATGTTGAAACTTCATACCCCTCACGGAAGTTGATAAATATCCCAAAAGGCTTCACTGGCAAGGCATGCCCTTAGGTACACATCACCCTTGTTTCTTACATTGGTCATGGCAAATGAATCCTCGGCCCTCCTTCCGCCTTGGCGCCTAAAATGGTAGTGTATTCACAGTCGTTTATGTCAAAATGCAATCGCTTTCAGTTGCGTCAGAACAAGCAACATGTCCTTTCACCCCATGCGTTTACTCTTGAAACATCCCTTCTTAGAAGCATCTGTCCTTCCTCCCTCCCTTTCTCCCTCCGTACCCGAGGCCCTCCCTCTAGGTCTCCCTTTATTTCTTCATCTATTTGTGTCTCCCTCCCTACCTTCATTCATCTGCCCTTCCATCACACCATCCATCTGCTTCTGTCCATCTCCCAATCTATTCATCCTTCCCTATTTTATTCTCACCATTTTTCCACTCATCCTTCTATCCATCCATTTGTTTGTTCATCCATTTAATTTGCTACATCTGTACGTCAGTCCATCCGTTTACCTTTCTTTCTCCTTACCTTCAATCTACCCCTTCATTTCATCATGCCTTCCCTTCTCCCTAAGTCTATCCTTTCTTCTACCTCCTGTTGAGTTGGACCGTAGCCTCATGAATATGATGGATTCATTCCTTAAGTGAAAGTCACACGAAGTTACATTTTTAATGTGAATAACTTCTCTAAACTGTGTGGTTGCATACATGGCTATGGGATCCATGAGGGAGTTATACACTGGTGTTCAGTCCCTATTATGAATTATTACATAATCCTAATGAAAACAACATGCAATTGAAGTTATATATACTCACATATGCCAAAGAAGATTATTGTACCTTCTTAAATGAAAACAATTGTTTTCACTACTCAGAAGAAGAAATAAATGAGGTTGAGTAAACCTTAAGCTCTTGCGGCTGGTTTTATGTGAGTAGGAAGCAAAGTTAATGAACCTAGTTTGCTCTTCATTCATCATGTTCATGAATGAAATGATTGGAGCAAGATCTAAGTGCGTCCATAGAGTTGAAGAAACAAGTTGGGGCAGATTCTAGACCAAGGATAGGATGGAGGAATCTAGGAAAAATTTGCAAGACTATGATATCCTTTTTATCCATTACTTATGACCGATTGTTCTCAAGTTCATGAACAATTTGAAAGAGATGCAATTCATGAAATATGTGACAAACTGTTGAGGCGTTTTACATAGGATGTGAGTGGATATCATTTCATTCCTTACAAGGGTCATTTTTGTGTATCCTATGTTTGCATCATATTCTCTATTCTTTAATCAAAACATGAATTCTTGAAGATGAAAATTCAAGTGACAGAATAAAGACAGTCATTATAATGGCTGTAACCAAATGAAGGGTCTCACCATTTGGCATCAGAAAACATGAAAACTGACATTTGTATGGAAGAACACATGTTTCAAAACATTTGCTCAAAAAAATACATTCATGGTGTTGTGTGTTTTTAAGCACGTGTGCAAGAAAGATGAACATCGGATTGCTACATATGAAGTACTCAAAGTCCTTGACTAGAAGCTCCCTCTTCAAGGTAGTTATGGAATAATGTGAGAGATTTTGCTAGGCTTGGAGTTTATAAAACAGTGGTTGTTGGCACTACAGTATAGGGATGTTTGGCGTAGACAAACAAGGTGGGTTTTGAAAAAACATGGAGGCAAAAGATGGAGGGATTTTAGAATTCATCCCATTAAAAGTGACTAGCATGAAAAAAGGGCCTTGAGGAGAGAATGCGAGGATGAAGATCTATCTAAGGCCCTACTTGCTAGCAAGTTGTGCAAAGATTTGGAAGAGAGTTAAAAAAAATATGATAAAGTTCATTGAGGTCCACTGAAGGAAAGGATGATCCAAAAGGAATTGGAGTTCGAAGGATGGCTAATTTTACGGCAAATGATATCAACCTAATGTGTGGAGAGGGATTTACTAGGCACATGTGGAAGTGTAGGAAAAAACCATAAATACTAATGGATGGAAAGGGAGTGAGAATGTAGAAACATTAGAGAGCATAAAACATGAAGGAGAAACCTAAAGTTGTGGGGTAGTTAAGAAATGAGCGACTATTGGAGGGGAACATAATGTTGTTAGAGGTAAGGAAGGGAGAAAACAAAACATTTGAGAAAGTGGGATAATACTATTATTTCTGGTATGCCCCTTGTCCAATCAGCGGCAGATTTAGGCGGGCATGCACTGCTCTACGGAGCACGTCCCCCGCAGGATGAACCAAGTATGCACTGCGCTTGTAGCGCAAATCCCTTAGGTCCACTCCTTGGATTAAATAAGCAAGCGGATTAATTCTAGGATCGCGGGTTCAAGTCTTGCCTAGGGCGCTAGGTCGCGCCTAAAGGGGGCTAAGGTGCGCGAGCACCTAGGGGCCTAAAGTGCGCGCGCACCACCTTAGAGATCGCGCTAGGGCTCCTCGTTCTCAAGCCAAGACACCCAAGCTTGCCACAGCTATATGTACTACTCATTTGCTCATTCTAAGTGTCCACTTCTTACCCTTGAGACTTGTACTGAAAACTAAGGCATAAGTTGGCCAACCAAGGGCAGATGTAAAAGACTTGGGACAATCTAAAAGGGGAAACCAAGAGGCCACAGATGGGACAAGCTTTGTGAGCTGAACAGTGTGGGAACACGATCCTGAGGGAGATATCTTCTCATAGCTGGAATGCTATGAGCGGTCAGTGGATGTCACTTTACTCCGTTTTCTAGACCATTTGTCTCAAGCGGGTTGACAAAGGGTTATGGGCCCACACTGACCAGTGACCATTGCAAACCCTCCGCTCACATAAGTGGCAAGTTCATCGGCATCCAAGACCCGCAGCGTTTCAGCCTCAGCTCCATCTAATCCATCGTCCGACTACCTACGCCTAAGGTGCGTACAAGTGTGAGAGGACAGACACGAGTTCGGCTCGTGGTCCAAACCGCTCTCCACGGACATGGAACGAGGCGAAGCTCTGCCCTTCTGAGTATGACCCTCGAGTCCTAACAAGACAAGCTCTGCCCTTGTGGGTACGACCTCGTGTCTCTAGGAGCACTTCCTCCATAGCTAGGGACCATCGGCTAGAGGGGCATGCAATGGACTACACCTTGACAACTTGGTAGCAGACATTGGCCTCATCAGCAAACATCGGTCTCAACAAAGCAGCGGAGAACTCACAGAGTCAACGAGAGGACCGCTGACCGACTTGGCACCATGCCGGAAAGTCAGGCGCTCACTCTCCCCTCAAGGCCTGCTGAGTTGGGCACGGCCAATGCCATAGCAAGGTTTGATGGCAAAGCCTTTGGGACCTCAAAATGGAATTTTGAGGTGGTAATGAGGGTGCGAGGGTAGTTCAAGATGCTGCAAGGGATGGAGGTGGAACCCGAGGACGAGACAAGCCAAGAGAGCAATGCTTGGCAAGAGCGCAACGATATTGCGAGTCCTTCTTGTCACTTCAATCTCTCCATCCCTCCTATCCCACATTGACGGGTGCATAACGACAGTTGAGGCTTACACCAAGCTGACAAACGTGGACCAATGGACCCCCCTCGCTAATCAGCTGTTCATCCTACAACGCCTCATCGAATTGTGGGTGGGCGTGGGAGAGTCGATCCACGACTTCCTCAAATAGTTCGAGGGACTACTCCAAGAAGCCCGTGCGATGTCCAGGCATCTCTAGCAAGCCATGCAAGCCATGCAAGCCATGATCCTCCTCATGGCCTTGTCGCCAAGCTGGGGCCCAATGATCACCACTCTGGGTGGTTGGGTGGTGTCAGAGGTCACGTATCCATGTGTCTCCGAGTGCGTGCGCAATGAGGCCATGCGGCGCAGCAACGGCGTCACCAATAACGAAGCATACGCAAGTGGCTCAAGCAGCACTAACTGCAACCAAGGTAACAGTGGAAGGAGTGGCGGTGGCGGGAAGAATGTCGAGAAGATGGACAAGTGCCATGGCTACGACAAAGCACAACACTGGGCTAGGGAGTGGGGAGCTCCCAAGAAGGAAGGCGGCGGCGGTGGGAGTGGGAACAGCAACCACAGTAAGAAGGTGGACAACTCAATGAGCATGATGGCAAAGAGCGACCCTTCACAAAAGGGGTCGGCACTACTTTGGCCTAGAGTCTTCGAGCTTGACTCAGGCACCGACTACCACACCTCTCACACCGTCCACTGCCATGTTCCGGTGTGCCAATGTTGGCATTGAGTACACAGCGGGTGTAGGAAAGAAAGTTGTGCAAACTCAGCTCAATGGAGCAGAGAAGGAGTTGCACCTTCAAAACATTGTCTACATGCCCACATTTGCCGCAAACCTCCTGTTTGTCTCTTGGATCATTGATCACGAGATGACGGTGATATTCACCAAGAAGGAGGCGGTGATCCTGAAGAACAAGGACGTCACTGTCTCCTACGCCACATCGAGCCTGATCGCCCAGGTGCTAACAACCAACGAGCTTTACGTGCTACATACTGAGAGCGCTGATGAGGGCCACGCTGCGACAGCAGAGGCAGTAGCAGACGCTGCACCACCGGTGAAAACCAAAGCACCATCCAAGTCGCCTGCTATGGCAACCAAAGATGCGAGAGCAGCAATTGCTTCGCTGTGGCACAGACGCCTTGGGCATGTGGCTGACAGCACCCTGTAGGTCATGCAAGATCAAAAGCTGGTACGCGGGCTGAAAGGGTGCGCGCTGAAGGGTGGTTACAATCTAGGGTGTGAGGCTTGCCTAAATGGCAAGACGAAGCACAAACGCTTCACCAAGAATGGCCACAGAACGTAGGCCATACTCAACTTGATCCACCGCGACGTGTGCAGCCCAATGCGCACAGCGTCAAATGGAGGTAGCAAGTACTTCTTTACCTTCATTGACGACTACTCCATAAAAGTGTTTGTCTACTTTCTCAAAAATAAAGGAGGGGTGCTGGAAAAGCTGCAGGAGTTTGTCGCCATGGTGGAGCGGCAGACTGGAAAGAAGGTCAAGGCTTTGCGTAGTGACAACAAAGGAGAGTACGAGGGGTGCAAGCCATGGCTCAAAGCACATGGTGTGACCGCAAAACGACCAACCCCTACACACCACAAAGCAACGGCGTGGCCAAGCACTTGAAGAAAACCATTTTGGGCATGACGCAAACCATGTTGTTTGACTCAAAACTACAACCGCACTTCTGGGTAGAAGCTGCGCATACCGCCTGCAACCTCATCAACCTCATGCCAGCCGCAGCAAGGGGGAAACTACGGAGGAAAGCAAGGAGCGAATGACGCCACAAAAGGCATGGTCAGGAAGAAAACCTGATGCCTCTCACTTGAAAGCATTTGGTTGTATCGCTTGGGCCAAGGTCCAAGACGGGCGAGGAGGCAGCAAACTGGATGCACGTGCGCGCAAGTGCGTGATGGTCGGCTATGAAGCCGCGCACAAGGCGTATAGGCTATAGGACAAGGCAGTTGGGAGAGTCTTCACCGCCCGAGACGTAGACTTCAAGGAAGAGTCAAACGGAAAGGAAGAGTTGCTCGACCATGAGGAATCTCCCAAACTAGGAGAGTGGATTGTGTTGCTGAAGGCGGGAGATGTACCCCCTCCTAATTGGTGTCGAACGCTAAAGCTTCAGGTAATGACAACTGCTGACACAAGGAGAGCGTCCACTCAGGCTGAAGTGGAGACGGATTCCGACACCTTATTAGAGGATTGTGAGGCCTCTTTAGAGGCCAATGGCTTTACACCTCCTGCTACCTTATCGGGGGAAGCATAGCTACAACATCATGAGCAGTGAGCACCAATACCGCTAAGGCGCAGCACGCGCCAAAGCAAGCCTATGCAAAAGTAAAATGTAGGGAATGCCGAGAGGACCGGCATGAGCTGGTCGTGCCTTGCGCATGGAGAGCTAAGCACCATCGCTCAAGCACTCTCGCAGCCAGATGCCGTAAAGTGGAAGGAAGCGATGGACAGTGAGCTGGCCTCCATCAAGGAGAATGGTACGTGGGAGGTGGTGGACAAGCCATCCAACGCTCACGTGGTGGGCGTGAAGTGGGTCTTTTGCATAAAGCTAAAGCAAGATGGCAGCATCGTCAAATACAAGGCAAGAGTAGTGGCAAAGGGATTCTCATAAGGAGCAAGGTATGAGTACAACAAGACCTACTCTCCTATACTTGCCTTTACCTTGATCTGATCCTTCCTGGGTGTGGCTGCTGCACGCGACATGGAAATTCTCTATATGGACGTCAAGACGGCTTTCCTCTATCGGAAGCTGAACAAGGAGATATTTATGGAGTTACCCGAGGGGGTCGAAGCCAAGCTAAGGCAAGTTTGCAGGCTGGTCAAAGCGCACTACAAGCTCAAACATGCCCCAAGGATCTGTTATGAGGAGATGGATGGCTTCATGGCAACCATTGGCTTCGCGCACTGCCACAACAATCCAAGGGTGTATGTGCGTGCGGATGACCAAGGGCTGCTGCTTGTCACACTGTATGTGGATGACTTGATTCTGATCTCTACCTCCAAGAAGGCCCTCGAGATCCTTAAAGAGCAACTCAACAACAGGTTTCAGATGAAGGACATGGGAGAGCTCGAGTACTACCTCGGCATCGCCATCCAACGCAACCAAGTAGCACACATCATCGAGCTCAACCAGACAAAGTATTGTGCCGTAGTGTCGAAGCACCTCAGTGCTTCGGCACTACGGCATGGAAGATTACAAACCCCTTAGCACTCCTCTCCCCACTGACACCAAATTCACCTCTTCTCACTCCCCCAGCACAAAAGCAGAGCATCGTGAGATTCTGAATTTCCCCTACCAACGTGCGGTAGGGAGCATCATGTATGCCATGGTTGGCATGCGGCCTGACATCGTGTTTGCTGTGGGGATGACGAGTTGGTATGTGGCCAACCCTGGGCCACTCCACGAGCAGGCCATGAAGCAAATTCTCCACTACCTTAACAAGACACGGCACTGGGGGCTGCGCTATGGTGGCCTCCAAGGAACAAACCCTCTGCGCCTCAAATGCTACACAGACGCAGATTCGCGAGGCAATCTTGACGACAGAACGTCCACCTCATGATTTGTGTGCACCCTGAATGGCGGAGATGCGTCTTGGCCAAGCAGAAAGCAAGACTGCATCTCAATCTCCACCGCTGAAGCTGAGTATGTCGCACTTTCAGAGCGTGCAAGGAGACACAGTGGCTGCGCAGTCTGCTTGCTGAGATGCAAGCACCACAGAAGGAGGAAAAAATCGTGCACATTGACAACAAGAGCGCGATTGACATCGTGTACAATAATGTGCTCTTCAAGCGGACTAAACACATTGACATCCACTACCACTACACACGCAACTTGGTCGCCAAGAACATGGTGGATTTGCAGTCAAGACAAAGCAGATGCTTGCAGAATTCCTCACAAAGTCGCTTGATGGTGACCAGCACAGCGTTGGTGCACAGGGCATTGGACTGGTAAGCACTACAGACAAGGGCTGAAGAGGCGCCCTGACACATGGAGGCCGACATCGCAGGGCTTTGCGCCACTGCAAGAGTCTAGTCGCAGATGGACATAGGTGCAAGGGACAGTTTTGTTATTTGTGGTATGCCCCTTGTCCAGTCAGTGGCAGATTTACGCGGGCATGCACTGCTCTACGGAGCAAGTCCCCCGCAAGAAAAACCGGGTATGCAGTCCACTCCTTGGATTAAATGAGTAAGCAGATTAACTTTATGATCGCGGGTTCAAGTCTCGCTTAGGGCGCTAGGTCGCCCGCCTAAAGGGGGCTAAGGTGCGCAAGCACCTAGGGGCCTAAAGTGCGCGCGCACCACCCTAGAGATCACGCTAGGGCGCCTCGGGCTCAAGCCAAGGCAGCCAAGCTCGTCAATGCTATATGTAATACTCATTTGCTCATTCTAAGTATCCACTTCTTACCCTTGAGACTTGTGCTGAAGGCTAAGGCATAAGCTGGCCAACCAAAGGTAGATATATAAGACCTGGGACAAGCTAAAAGGGGAAACCAAGAGGCCACAGAAGGGACAAGCTTTGTGAGCTGAACAGTGTGGAAACACGATTCTGAGGGGGATATCTTCTCATAGCTGAAATGCTATGAGCGGTCGACGGATGTCACTTTACTCCATTTTCTAGACCGTTTGCCTCAAGTGGGTTGACAAATAGGACGTAGAGAGATTTCAGAGGTGTAGGAGAGATGTGGAGGTGACAACATAAGGAAATACTCCACAAGAGATAGGGTTAAGAATATTGCACAAAAGGTAGTGATTGGAGAGGGGTTGGCAAGAGAGGGGAAGGGGTGAGAGGAGAGAAGATGCACAGTTGGTGGAGGAGGACCAGCCGGACGGTGAGGAAAGTTAGAAGGTTGGAAATGAAGGAAGGAAGTTATTTCAAGGGGAAGAATGAGGTCGTGGTTTGTTTAAAGAGAAATTGTAGAAAAATGGAAGTGAAGTCATTAGAGAAATAAAAACAAATCAACCTGATCATACAGAAGAGCAAGGAAGGAGAAATCAAAGATGCATCAAACTTGAACAAGTTAGCAACCTAGGCAGCAAAGGGAAAAAGGTGAAGGACGCGTTTTTTAAGAAGTCAGAAATAACTCACAATTAAGAGGGTTATGGAGGTTGAGGCCAGACCTGCAAGACGGAGGCCAAAAACAAGTATGCATGGAGGACAAGGTGGAGAAGGCAAAACAAAGATGAAAGTTTTAGAAACAAACATAGAGGGATTGCAGGATGGTGAACATGTTGCTATTGAAGGCTTAATGCAAGGAGATATAAAAGGGAAGGAAAACAACAGAAGGGAATAAATAACACTTAGAAAAAGAAAGGATTTCACTTACAAAAAGAAGAAATATTTTAGGTGCAAGATGTTGTCCTTGGTTGGAAGGTCAAAAAAAGAAGCGGGTGAGTGCAAGGATGAAAAAAGGCATGATAAAAGAAGGGGAGTGGAAGACAAATTGTGCAGATCAAGGTGGAGGAGGGATGTGGGTAGGTCAAGGGTGGAATAAAGAAAAAGATAATGAGATCGTAAAATATAATGAAGGGGAAGGCATCCACAGAGAGGGAAGGGGAAAACCAAGAGAAAAACAGCATCTCAAAAAGAAATATCATTCAACCTGAAGAAAAGGGGAATTCATAGAATGTTAAAAATCAAACGGTTTGCATTGGGTAGTCTTGATGTGAATTCTCAAAACAATGCATACAGGATAAAAGAAATGTTAAGGAAGATTATAAGCACAGATGAAAACAAGCAATGTGAATTCTGAAGACAATAATGGAAAACGTGATGTCCTTATCAATGATGTTGGTGATAATAATGATGATGAGGATGATGATCACAATCATGGCAGCTGTGTTGGATTGGGAGAGAGACAGAGAGAGATAGAGATAGAGAGAGAGAGAGAGAGAGAGAGAGAGAGAGAGAAAGAGAGAGATAGTGAGAGAGAAAGAGAGAGAGAGAGAGGGAGAGAGAGAGGGAGGGAGAATAAGGGAGCTAACAAGGGAGAGGAATTCACATGAAAGGGTTTTCAAGGGATGGAAAGCTTGAGGTTGTTGAGTGGGTGGAAGAATGAGAGCAAGAGAGGCAGGGAGAGATCTACAAAGGGAGAAGAAGGAAAAGGAGAAAGAGATAACAAGAGATAGATATGGAAATGGAGAATGAGAGAGAAAGGCTTTTTGGGTTAGAGCGAAGAGAGGGAAAGCAATGGATAAGGATGGAAAGGAGGCAATGACAATGGATTTAATGATGACTTTTGTGACAAAGAGGGCTGGAGAGGCAAGGTGAGGAAGGGCGTAGGAAGAGATGGAGATCAATAATGAAGGAGGAAAGAAAGGATGAGAGCAAGAGCAAAAGGCAAGATGGGGTAAAGGAGAGAAAAGAAAGAAGGAGAGGGGGATCATGGGACAAAGAGAGGGTTTAACATAGGAGTGATATGGAGAGAGGGAGGGGCATGGATCATGAAAAGGTGGGAAAGGATGGAAGTTGGGAAGGATCAAAGGAAGTTGAAATAGATGGAGGGAATGGAGATTGTGTGCTAGCCTCAATTGGATGGTCTAGATAAAGACGAGTAGCAAAACTGAACAAGGGGAGGTCGGCGCACACCTTAATGTGTGTGCAAGCGTGTAGGATCATGCTGGGGAGCACACAAAAATATGTGGAGTAATCTAAAATTGTTACTCAAGTGTCAACATACAAGGCTATACGAACATGATGAGAAATGCTAGGTGACCCGAGTTCGCTGAGTTGTGCGTATCTCTTTATAAAGTTCGAAGGCAAAACTTCATGTATTTCATCTACCCATATTCCAAGAATAAAATCATTTTGTGGAGGAACAGCTAAGATATGGACGTTTCCATGAACCATAAACATATCCCAATAAGAGCACCACTAGCAGTGGTGATGTTTGCACAAAACTTTTTCATTCTGGCGTACAACCCTGCTATAGCACAAAGCTCAACACTCAAAACTGATGACTACAAAGATGCACGCAAAATGTGGTTTTAAACATCCTCTTCCTTTATGAAAGACGAGCAATAGCCTCAAGGGAAATCAAGAGAAGTGAAAACCTTTTCATGCGTTAGTTAGTCAAAGAGCGCCTCAATTCTTGGGAAGGGGAGCAATTTTACTTCGTAACTCTATTCAATGCACGGTTGATGATACACATGCGCAAATCTCCTTAAATCTTATACAAAAACAGGATGGGAGCTCTCCATGGAGATGTTCTTGGTCCCGTCCATCTCTTGGCTTAGTCTTCATTGAATTTCACTTTGGCTCCTTCATGGTAAGCAAAACTGAGGTGATAATTGGTTAGAAAGGATGGCCCTGCACCTAGATTAAGAGGGATTGCATGACCAAAATCATGTTGTGACTAAGGCGGTTGTCATCTACTGCGCTACTTGTGTCTCTGCCTTCTTTAACACAAGAATATGTGCCGACCATGTCTTCTTTGCCAGCGGTGCTGGCAAGGCTCTTGATATTCTTCCAAATGTGTGGAGCTATAGACTACCCCTAAGCTTGCTCATTTCCCTTCACACAACCCTTAGCCATAGGGTTCCCTTCGATCTCCATCTTTGTGAAAGCAACATATGCAACATGGCCGTTTCCCGTCCCAAAAGCTCTCTTTGTTGGCAGCATCGTCCAAGGAGCACAATGCTTGGAGGTGCTTGGGCCACTCTCCATTGCTCGAGTGTGTAAAGCGCCTCATCCTGCCACGAATATGGAGACCACATCCCACCATAACTTGCGAGGAGGGTTGAAAGGGGTGAAGAAAGGAAGCAGGAGGGTGCAAGGTTGGTATGGTGCAATGGCAAGTTAACCTTGAATGTAGCAATAACCTGTTTCAATTTTTTCAAGCACTTGTTGAAGTAAAAATTCAAAAAGTATTCATTCCTAGAAAATTACCATTTTTTACAAAGAAAACTGCCCCAACCCTCCATTTTTACCTTACATATGTGACGTAAGGTAGAACGCAAAGGAAAAGTATGAAAGAAATTTAAATAAATCTTGGCGTTTCTTCCCCTGCAATGTCAAAAAGAAACATCTTTTTCTATTGAACAAAAAAAAGAGAAACAACCTGCTTTTGAAGGTTTTAGTGCCTAGGATGTATTCAGAAGGAAAGGGGTCCAATGATAACAACTCATGCTATGCTGAAGAAGGTCATTTGAAGAGTGTTCAAGCTGCATGTTGTAATTAGATTTTAGAACTTTATTCTGGCTATGCAGCCCCATCAAAATTAAGGTATGTTTATGAAGTAACTGGCCTGCTAGATTGGTTGTGTGACATGGCAGCAAGGTGTGCAAAAGCAAACACGGCTACGTTTTATATAGCACAACATGGCCTAGTATACTGCTTTTACATGGTTTAAAGGATGGTGGATTTGTTGGCTAATACATTTTCTCCATTGAAATTGAGTGAGGAGGGGTTTGAGTGGCAGTGGCACGTTCTTCGCGGTAAGACAATAGATTCTTGTTGGTCCAATGACTATGCCAAAAAGGGTGAATACTAGGTCCAACACGAATGTAATACGATGGGCAAACAAGGTGCAAGCCCTTAAGACACAATTTCTTATCGATATCATGAATGTTGCTTATGGAGATTTATTTTGATGCGATGTGAAGCTTGTCATAAATGACTCATCCCACAAGTATGTCCTTGCTCACAATTGGTGCGTAGAGTCCATTATTATCACAGGGCAAAAAGAAAAGGGAGGATGGAGGATATCATTATTTTTTTCAACCAAATGAAGGGTCTCCACCCGATTCATTTCTATTCTCTATAAAAACCCATTGACAAATATCTTGTACCTAGAAACTGCAAGTTTTTTTGCTATAGTTCACGGTTGGGAGTTGGTTGCAAAATATCTTTGCACATGCAAGAGGTAAGTTGCCACCACTTTCTCCCTTAGGCCCGTTGGTGTGGCCATCACAATTATAAAGTCGTGCTTGCCATGCCACAAAATGATGGTAGAACTCGACAGGGTGGTTTGTCGTAACGCCAGACCGTGACCCCTCACAAGTCCCCTCATCATGTTGAGGGGCCTTGTGAGGGACCCCTTCATGGACATGGTCCCTTTTGATGTTGCATTATGTAAATCCCAATGCAATAAGGTGGGCCCTATGGATCCCATCCCGATTATTAGTAAGGGGCTCATGTTCTGCTAGAATAGCTTGCAAGACCTAAAGCAGTGGTTGAATAGTTCAAGGTTACATCTCGTCCCCCTCCTGGAAACTTCAAGCTTGTACAAATCTTCCATTTTCTAAGGCTCATTGGCAAGGAATCCAACACACAGTTTAAAAATTGATTTCCCAAACATGGGATGATGTAGACATTATAGGAATGAAGGCGCCAATCAAGGAAATGTGTCAAATTGGTGTTTATTATGTCAAGTTTGTTTCATAATGCTTTTTTTTATGATACATGTAAAAGAAACACATGGGGAATTTGAAAAAAAAAATCAGAATCCATAGAAATTTAGGTCAAAAATCGAGGAGAGTAAAGATGGATCCAAGATATGGCCAGATATGTCAATAAACTTTCCATTAGTCCCACAGCCCTTGCAGTCCCTCCTTTGTATAGTTTTTAGAAATGGTGCAAGGGATGCTGTCTTCATTACGATGTTTCTCCAATGGATGGAATGTCTAGCCATCCAAAGTAAGAAAATGATAATGGGACATTTCTTTGGTTCATATCTAGTCTAATGATTTATTGATTTTACTCAAGATGTGCACGACTAGCTGAGCACAGACTGTTTTTGACCAAATCAAATGAATAGATAGTCTCTTTAGACTATATTGTTCCTTGAATTTGTTCAAAGTTTAAAAAAACATTATTGGATCCCTGATTTTGCTTTGTTTTATATTTTTGTAGTTTAGTGAGTGATTTCCCTAATACCTTCATGTTTTCTCTGCTCCTTAGTTTTGCAAAGTGTAGCTTAGTTCCTCTGGTGTGAAAAAAACCATTTGACAACTTAAAGTTTTACGTTGTAAATGCTGCATGTGCGCATAATGCACACACTGTAATGGTGGCATGTGAGTGTGTGCATGTGTGCACACTCTGACGTGCTACAAGAGCATGCTCATTTATTTTGACCGCGTGGGTAGCACATTTTGAGCACCCACAGTCTGTTGTTACATGTTATTCTTGTCTAATGACAAAAACATTTGGATGTTGTTTTCATTTTGGTGTGGGAAACCTAGGATAACAGAATGAAACAACTGATTCATGTAAGGTACTTGGAGTCATGGTAATGAACTAGGGAAAAACTATTGAATACTATACAACATAAGGATCCCCAAAACATTCAACACGTTGGCCCAAATGAGCAAATTTTGAATGTGCGCTTGTTTTTAGCGGCATTGTACAATAAAATCCTTTGGTTCTTCTCCAAGCATGGTGGCCACTGCAGGAAATGGTGAGTATGAAGACTATTTTCTCCCACTATCGACTTTACTCACCCAATGGTGCTTGTTGATGGTTTGTGGGCAAACGTGCGAGATATGAGTGGCATACAACTTTCTTTCTCTGAACTGTTTTTTTATTGTCACGGAGAGAAATTCTTGCTGGTGGATTGCTTTCAATGACCACGCTTGGAAACAAGCAAGTGAGAGTCTCGCTTCTTTCGGTTATGAAGTAACTAATTGACATTAGTTCCTAGACCTATTTTGAGACGTACGTCAACTTACGACTTGTAATTATTACCTCTTGTCCCTAAAGAACGAAGTGGATACACTAGTTACAATCAACAAGGTCAAAATTTTAAGGCGTACTAGGTTTGATTCTCTCTCACGATCCGGACCCATCAACAAGATGAGCACATTTGACCACATCATTTTTTGGATATGAGATGAACTAGCGAGGAACAACACATACACAGTTCAAGGTAGATGAAGCTACAAACCTGGCTTCAGATTACAATTGATCAAAATCTGAAATGTTCAATCTAAATGCTAAATAGGGAAATACATCATAGAAAAACTAAAATTATAACAATGTTTATGTAACATGTATTGTAATTTCAATAGCTTTATTGACATTACAATTTGTGGTCATGGACAACTTCACGATGGATCAGTCACATAGGATAGTCGAATCATAAGTGTACAAGGTAAAAATCTACAGAAAACGAATTCATTTGATAATTTTGATTCCATTTACACTTATTCAAAGTCATAGATCGATGCATGTACATCTGAACATACATGAATACATGTATGGATACAATGAAAGTGTGAAACACAATGCTTGGAAAACTTTCGCATGGGAAAATGAATAGACAAGAAATTTCATACATTCTTTTCATTTCAAGTTTTTATTTTAAACTAATGATTCAAAATATTATTTTTAGAGAACATCACATTTGGTTTTATCTTGAAAAGAAGACACAAACAAGGATTACTAAGCAAGAAAGTTAAACTTACACAAAGAAAGTGAATGCAAGAGTTCTTACATGATTCTGTCATTTCCTATGTTTTCACTCACTGCTTTTGTGTTCCCTTTTCAGCCAAAGTTGCATAAGTTACTACAAAACCCTGTATACGTTTGTGCAACGTTAAAAACTTGTTGAATTTTGGATAACTTTGGGGCATGGACAACTTACATGGACACGAGGTCGAATGCTCCGGTGCATGTTTCATGGATTCGGACATGCTTCGACATCACTTTGTAAGAAAACAAGTTGTAAACGCAACTCATCAGGAGGATTGAATGACTCCAATTAGATGTAGAAAATAGTTTTGAGGTCCAGATATAACAGTGGACTGATGAAGGCAACGGTGTGGACGACACCTCGGACTCAAGTACTGATTCCGGAAAATATCTCAGGAATTACGTGTGGCATACAATCTGTGCCGTTGGCTTATTTAGTTGACGGGTATACCCTTTTCTGAAACTTTGTTCCACCTATCGGCTTCTCATGTGAGCGACCGGGACCGGCCATCGTATCGTAGACCAAGTGAACGACCATTTTTGTTGAGTGATATTTTGATGACATGCGTAAGCAATATGTACATGCATACACAAGATTGTTCGCCAAAGTTTTCTATCGTCCAAGAACTACGAAAAGCTTTCGGATAACTGAAATACCGGTCTTTAGCCATGGGTAATGCTAAAAACAACCGGTGTGCTTTGCTGCCTCTGACAGCTAAGGGCAACGTCGATAGAGAACTGGGTGGGCTGGCCACTTTGCACCCACTTTCGTACGTGGCGACTTCTCGGAGCCTTGAATGCTGATGTCAGCAATAGTGTGGCCGGTACTTGGCACTCCTACTTACCCCTTCCCAGCCTCGGCCGCTAAGGACGAGCACCTGCCGTTGGGTACGTTCACGCGAGCATGCTCCTACCACGTGGATGTACGCTGTAACGCGGATATTTGCGCGCTTGTTCGTTAAGATGCGCTCGCCCATGGATCCGCTCAAGCACGTGCACCTACGAACCGCGATACGGACTCGCGTCGCGAAGGGCGCGCTTCGCGCTAGTTCGGCCACCTTGAGCTAAGAAGCGCTACCACAAAGTCGTAACTAGTCGCAACGTGATGCGTCAACACATTGCCGCCTCCCGATCGCCGACTTGCGTAGGAACAGTTCCTATCTGAGTCGAAGGCAAGCTCCTCCAACGCCACATTCCCGCAGACTCCGCGCACCAAAGCCACACTCCGCATCCCGTCGAACGTTCCACCACAGGCGGAACGTTGAAGCTCACGTACGAGTCTTGCGGCTTGACCAGTTTTGCTGGCAGCGTTAGGAAAGAAAGCGGGCGGGGCCGATCGGCGACGCGCGGAGCTACTCTTCTTCTCCTCTTCGTCACATTTCCTTACCGCCCTTTGCCTAAGCCAGAGTCCTCAGAGGACGACCAGCCGAACGAGCAGCAACAAGGAGCAGCAGGGCAAGCAGCAGCGAAACCAAAACTAACATAACATCACAACACAATCTCTGCAGCAACGTCAGCAGAAGAAGCAGCAACAAAGCAGCAGTAGCAACACAGCAACAACAGCAGAGAGAGCCAGAGCCGCGTTAGCCGCAGCGACCTCACCAGAAACTAACGAAAGCTGCAGAAACGCCTGCTGTCCGAAGCAATCTGCTGAACCGGAAGCGAAAACTGATGCAAGCAACTACAGGTTCGCAAGTTCATACACAATTTCGTCCTGTCCTTCTGAAGTTGCAGCTCGAGAGGGGAGCCAGCCAGCCAGCGTAAGTCCGGCCATATGCCGATGCAATGAACGCGTTGCACAAGCTCATAGCAGGTTCACAGGCATCGTCTTGAACTTCAAGGATTAGGCCAGCGAGAGATCCAGCCAGCCAGGCAGCGGGTTCTTCAAGCAGCAGGTCGTCTGCGGCTATTCCGCTGCTTGTGCAGCTCAACCTCAGCGCCAAGGGATGGCGGCAACATCCCTCGCCGCTTTCGAGGATGA
>SZWC01000505.1:304440-318407 GCA_023375785.1 Penium margaritaceum
CTCTCTCTCTCTCTCTCTCTCTCTCTCTCTCTCTCTCTCTCTCTCTCTCTCTCTCTCTCTCTCTCTCTCTCTCTCTCTCTCTCTCTCTCTCTTTCTCTCTCTTCCTCCCTCACTCCCTCCCTCCCTCCCCGGCCCTGTCCATTGAACTTGAAAAGAAGTATCCTGATCTGTCTTGCTATCCGTCTCCCTACCCATTCTTAGGCACGTCTGTGCTGAATTTTTCTTTCTTCACTACTTGTGTGCAGGCCATCCCTGGATTGTAAGGCAAACCAGGTGAAGAGGAGTAGGCTTTGAGGCCACTATCCACCTCCTCCATGAAGATTTGTTTTTTTGTTAAGGATATTACTATGATCATCTTTAGATTTATCCATGATACAAGTGCAGCCTTCACTTCTTGACCATGGAGCTTCGTATTTCTGTGATGATTTAGACGAGTCATCTATGACTGGTCACACAGTCTCCTTAGAAAAAGAGGTCCCCGGGAGAAGTTTTTCACCTTTTAGTCAACCAACATACAAGCTATGTTGTTGGCCTGATTGAGCATCAATTTCTCCTCTACAATAGTCGTGTTCTGTGAAGTTATGGCTGGTAAATTCTGTGTTATCCAAACAAAGAAATATGCAATGATTGTGGAACATCCACCTTTGAGGATCCATCGGAGGAGATGAGTATTTGTAACCTGCTTTATGACACATCAGAGCAGGTATGGGAGGTACATAGTGAAGTGTGGTGAGGGCAAGAGAACAAGAGTAAGCACGGGAGTGAGAGGGAGCGAGCACACAAATTTTCTCTATGACCAGATTACGAGGGCCAGTTTTTTTACACCATCAGTTCTGCTCTATGTCAGCTTAGTTCTGTAGACTTCGTTTTTCTACTTCCGTTTCTTCTTTCACTTTTTCATTCGGCCACCCGAGTGACCCGTACTGTTGCCGGGATCTGTCCGGTTCCTGTTTGGTAGCTCGTAGATGTTTTCATGGACTTTCCTGTAGGCCAATCGTTGTGGAGTTTGTATGTATGCTGGCCTGACCGATGTTGGAGGAGATGTCCCTCTTTCTCACCCATTGTTCAAACTAACTCTCATGTTTCTAAGCATTTCTTTGCCCTCTCTCCACACACTTTCTGTTATGTTGTGTCCTCTACAACATACTCTCTCACACAAAATGTTACTTTGGGGATTTCTCCATTTCCTCATGGTATCAGAGCAGTAGAGAGACACGACGTCCTCATCTCACTATACACCACTCAGCACCGGCAACAAAAACACCGGGTTTGGGCTGGGCTGGATTGTGTGGGGCGTACAGGTCCTAGTAACGTGGATACCCTGAGGTAAGGGCTCACATCACATAGTAATCCAACAGTTTCTTGAGGGAAAGTGCTACAAGCATTCCACCTCTAAGCCCAAGGTGGAATGCTACGGATTTTATTTCATAGTTTCCTTTGTCGTGGCGGCTGTCTTGGCGGCGACGTTCAACACGAATGACGGCGTCTTAGGTCGTAGCCTGGGCAAGAGGAGTAGTTGTAGGAGCAGCCTCAGGAATAGCTATTCAGCAACAGCAGCAGCAGCAGCCACGCCAGCCGAAGTGGCTGCAGCAATAGTAGCGGCATTATTGGCACAAATTGTGAATGCCACTGCATCAGTTCCCAAAAACATCCGCCGCAGTGGCATTCACAATTTGTGTGTGGCTTAAGCAGCAGCTTTAGGAGTAGTAGCAACAGCCTAGTCAGCAGCAACCGCAGGGGCAACCATAGTAGCAAGTAAGGGCGAGCACTATGATGAGACGTTCACCCACGTTGCCAAGTTCACAAGGATCCAAGTACCCTTGCGGTGGTAGCCGCGAAGGATATGGAGTTCGACCAGATGGACTTAAAAACAACCTTCCTCAGTGGCATCATCGACAAAAAAATCTACATGGAGGTGCCAGAGGGGGTGGAGGCACTAGAGGGCAAGGTATGCAAGCTACGGAAGTCCTTGTAAAGAACCGCCGTGATGCTGGTACCTACAGATAGACAGCTTCATGGCACAACTCGGCTTCAAGCACTGTGAGGCGGATCACAAAGTGTACGTTCGGCACAACAACAAGATCCATCGGATTGTAGCACTTAACGTGGAAAATCTGATTTTGTGCTGTAGATGTTGAATATGTTTGCCCCTTGTTCAGTCTTGTACGATGGATCAGGAATGCTCTGCCCCTTGTGGAGGTATGACCCCTGGATTTGTTGTAGGGTGACTCAACTATGCTCTGTCTCATGTGAGATATGACCTGTGAGTACACCATGTAGGTGAGTGGTTAACTTGGCCATTTTGTTGATTTGGCCAAGTGAGAGGTCATGAGCTCGATCCTGGCTCCATGCACATCTTGGTTGTTTTAGAAGCTTCCAAGAAAGAAAGTCCATTGCTTCTGAGAAGCAACACGGCTGATCAGTCACCTTGGCACAAGGATGCTTATGTGTCAAGCCCATAGCGCAAGTCTCTTGGTGATGTGGCAGGGTCAAGCCACTTCTTAGGAATGTGCTTTTGAGTTCTAGGACTGGACAGACAGCTATAAAAGGACTTGTCTTGCATGCTGATCAATTAACCCTTGCTTGATGCTCTCTTGCGTATTGACGACTTGAGCTCTTCTTGAGATGTAATGGTAAGGCGTTAGTACTCTTGAAGGTGAAGTGTATGCCTGATTAAGTTTGGGGTGCACGACATATAACTGCAAAGGAAGAAGGTGTAAAAACCTTTGTGAGCTTTTTTGGTTTCGCGGCTTATCTGTCGGAGGTGGTTAGCTCAGTAGCTAACAAAGGGTTATGGGCCCACTCCTCTGGTTAGAGAAGTTTCACGCACGCAACCGCGAAAGTCACAAGCAGTGAGAGCGCCTTCGCTCTCACCCATCCTCTCTGTTTGCAGGTCAATCATCAGCCGGAGGGGAATGCAACACATCTGCACCTTTCTGCCTTGGGAGCTGACATCAACCTACATCAGCCTACATCAGCCTACATCTGCTTGCATCGGCCAAGGTGAACAGGGCCAGCAGTTGCCTCTTCTCACCAACAGCCTACAACGACCTCAAACAGAGCTGCATCGGCATCAACAACAGGTGTAGCAGCTGTAGCAGTTGTACGTGTAGGGATGGCAGGGACAGGGGAACCAGGGAATCATTCTCCCATCCTCAAGTTTGATGGAGAGGGGTTTGCTCTCTGGAAGTGGCAGTTTGAGATCATCATGGATGATAGAGACTTGCTATGATATTTTGACGGAAGTATCCCAGTGCCAAAGGAGGAGGGTGCTGACCTTGTGGCATGGGTCAAGCTCAAGAAGAAGGCTGTTGCCGTTCTTGTGTCCTCCATACAACCCTCAGTCCTCTCACACATCAGCGGTTGTACAGTGGCAGCCGCGGCATACGCCAAACTGGGCAAGGTGTTGAAGTCCTCCTCACTTGCCAACCGTCTCTTCATTCTACAACACCTCATCAGTATGAGGCTTGGTGAAGGGGAGGATGTCTCCGCCTTTATGCAGAAGTTTGAGAATCTCTTGCAACAAGCCAAGGACATGGGGTGGGACATGAAATCGGATATGCAGGCCATGATTTTTCTGATGACGCTGCCGGAGAGCTGGGGTCCCATGATCACACTGATTGGAGGGTGGACGGAAGAGCAAGCATCCTACACCACCGTCTCAGAGTATGTACGGAATGAAGCCATGCGACGCAGTAGTAGTGAAGCAAATATGGCTGCCTTTGCCTCATGAAGCAACGGTGCCTTTCGTAATACCTCCTCCTCTGGATACAAGGGAAACAACGGCACTAGTGGAAGGGGTCCAAAGTGTCAAGGAAGCTGCCATAACTGTGGTAAGGCTAGACACTGGGCTCGGGAGTGCGGGTCACCCAAGAAGGAGGGAGGAGATGAGGATGAATGGCGAGGGGGACATGGTGGGAAGGATCCCACAAGCTTGATGGCCGAGTGTGCCTCCAACAAAGGGAGGGCGATACTCAGGCCAGGAGCTTACGGCCTTGACTCGGGTACAAACGAGCACACCACCTATGAGAAGAGAGACTTCATCTCTCTTGCTCCATGCAACAAAAACTTCAGAGTCGCCAACGGCAAGGTTGAGGCAGCTGAGGGGATTGGTGACAAGCTGGTCACAGTGGGTGTCAACGGTGCGGACTCCGACCTCAAGCTAGAGGGGGTAGTCTACTTGCCCTCCTTCACAGCCAACCTGCTCTCTGTCTCTAAGATAACTGACCATGGCATGACAGTTGTTTTTACAGAGAAGGAAGCAGTGATAGTCCCTACCAAGGACATCAGCATTTCCTACCCTGCCAAGAAGGTTGTTGCACAGGTCCCTCGCGTTGATGGACTCTACGTCTTGCAAACCAAGACAACATCAACGGCTGAATCTTTGGCCNTGGACACTGGGCTCGGGAGTGCCGGGCACCCAAGAAGGAGGGAGGAGACGAGGATGAATGGCGAGGGGGACATGGTGGGAAGGATCCCACAAGCTTGATGGCCGAGTGTGCCTCCAACAAAGGGAGGGCGATACTCAGGCCAGGAGCTTACGGCCTTGACTCGGGTACAAACGAGCACACCACCTATGAGAAGAGAGACTTCATCTCTCTTGCTCCATGCAACAAAAACTTCAGAGTCGCCAACGGCAAGGTTGAGGCAGCTGAGGGGATTGGTGACAAGCTGGTCACAATGGGTGTCAACGGTGCGCACTCCGACCTCAAGCTAGAGGGGGTAGTCTACTTGCCCTCCTTCACAGCCAACCTGCTCTCTGTCTCTAAGATAACTGAACATGGCATGACAGTTGTTTTTTACAGAGAAGGAAGCAGTGATAGTCCCTACCAAGGACATCAGCATTTCCTACCCTGCCAAGAAGGTTGTTGCACAGGTCCCTCGCGTTGATGGACTCTACGTCTTGCAAACCAAGACAACATCAACGGCTGAATCTTTGGCCGGGAGTGATGATGAGGAGAGCAACAATGCTGACTCTGATGACGGAGGACATGTTGGAGCAGCGGAAGCAGTGGCACCGGAAGATTCGGCAACAAAACCAGAAGCAAATGCAGCCAGCAAGGTTGTTCATTCTAGCCAGTGCACATCGTTGGAGAACCTGTGGCACAGGCGCTTTGTGCACGTGGCTCATTGCACATTGGTACTCATGGATAAGCAGGAGTTAGTACGTGGGATGGAGCTAGGTGATGAGGCGGAGGGAGCTGGGATCTTGTGTGAGCCATGCCTTCAAGGCAAGGCCAAGAAGAAACCTTTCAAGCGTAATGGTACGCGTGCTCTCGCACCCCTTGACCTCATCCACTCTGACGTGTGTGGTCCCTTTCGCATACCGTCCNGCAAATGCAGCCACCGAGGCTGTTCATTCTAGCCAGTGCACATCGTCGGAGAACCTGTGGCACAGGCGCTTTGGGCACGTGGCTCATCGCACATTGGTACTCATGGATAAGCAGGAGCTAGTGCGTGGGATGGAGCTAGGTGATGAGGCGGAGGGAGCTCGGATCTTGTGTGAGCCATGCCTTCAAGGCAAGGCCAAGAAGAAACCTTTCAAGCGTAATGGTACGCGTGCTCTCGCACCCCTTGACCTCATCCACTCTGACGTGTGTGGTCCCTTTCGCATACCGTCCGATGGAGGCAGCAGATATTTCCTCACATGCATCGACGACAACAGCTGCAAGGTCTGGATATACCTTCTCAAAAAGAAAAGTGAGGTGAAGGAGAATCTGCAAGCCTTTGTCGCTATGGTTGAGCGACAGAGTGGAAGGAAGGTGAAGGCATTCAGGATGGACAATGGGGGGGAGTACGAAGCCTGCAGGGAGTGGCTCAAGGCACAGGGCATTGAACACCAGAAAACTACTCCCTACTCACCTCAAAGCAACGGCGTAGCAGAGAGGATGAATCAAACCCTCCTTGGCATGACAAGGTGCATGCTCTTTGACGCCAAGCTGTCTCCTAGGTACTGGGCTGAAGTAGCACGCACGGCTACGTATCTTGTGAACCTCACACTTGCAGCACCTCTGCGAAGGAGAGGCAAGAAGAAGCAGACACAACAGCTGAAGACACCTCAAGAAGCATGGTCGGACAGGAAGCCGGACGCCTCCCATCTCAAGGTGTTCGGTTGCACCGGCTTTGCCAAGGTCCAGGCGGGTGAGGGTCCTGGAAAGCTCAATGCAAGAGCACAAAAGTGTATTTTCATCGGCTATAACACCGCCCACAGGGACTATGTTGGTGTACGTTGATGACCTGATTTTGTGCTCTTCTTCAACGCAGCTACTAGACGATCTCAAGAGGCAGCTGAGTAGCAGGTTCAAGATGAAGGACATGGGTCCTCTTAACTTCTACCTTGGCATTGCCATCAAGCGTGACAGAGCCGCAGGTACCATCAGCCTGAACCAGACAAAGTACATCGACTCCATCATCAAACGATACGACATGGCAGATTGCAAGCCTGCCAGCACACCCATGAGCTCAGAGTGCAAGCTCTCCACCTCCATGTCCCCATCCAACGAAGCGGAGAAAACTGACATGCTGGGCATCCCATATCAGTCTGCAGTGGGCAGTCTGATGTATGCCATGGTCGCCACCCGGCCAGATATAGCCCATNGACGATCTCAAGGGGCAGCTGAGTAGCAGGTTCAAGATGAAGGACATGGGTCCTCTTAACTTCTACCTTGGCATTGCCATCAAGCGTGACAGAGCCGCAGGTACCATCAGCCTGAACCAGACAAAGTACATCGACTCCATCCTCAAACGATACGACATGGCAGATTGCAAGCCTGCCAGCACATCCATGAGCTCAGAGTGCAAGCTCTCCACCTCCATGTCCCCATCCAACCAAGCGAAGAAAACTGACATGCTGGGCATCCCATATCAGTCTGCAGTGGGCAGTCTGATGTATGCCATGGTCGCCACCCGGCCAGATATACCCCATGCTGTTGGGCAGGTGAGCCGGTTTGTGGCCAATCCTGGTCCACTACATTGGCAGGCTGTGAAGCGCATCATGCGCTACCTTAAGGGGACGCGACACGTGGGACTCCAGTTTGGAGGCATCGCTGGATCTGCGTCACTCCGTCTCATGTGCTACACCGACGCTGACTGGGGAGGCAATATCGACGAGAGAAAATCCACCTCCGGCTTTGTGTGTATGCTAAATGGAGGTGCTGTTAGTTGGGCGAGTCGCAAGTAGGAGTGTTTCTCTCTGTCAACAGCTGAAGCTGAGTACATTGCATTGGCTGAGGTGTGTAAAGAGGTGCAGTGGCTTCGTAGCTTGCTCTCTGAGATGAAGGCACCACAGGCAACGGCAACAATCATCAAGATTGAAAACATGAGCGCGATTGACATGTCCAAGAACCCAGTTCTGTCCAGGCGCACGAAGCACATTGAGATCCGCTACCACTATGCTCGGGACTTGGTCTACAAGCAAACAGTGGAGCTGGAGTATGTCGGCACCAAGCTGAACCGGGCTGATATGCTTACAAAGCCATTGGACAAGGATTTCCACCAGGCGGGCAGGCATGGTATCGGCATGGTCAACGCAAGTGATGAAGAATGATGATGGAAACTGACGCAAGGTGCAAGGGAGAGATTTGTTGAATATGTTTGCCCCTTGTTCAGTCTTGTACGACGGATCAGGAATGCTCTGCCCCTTGTGGAGGTATGACCCCTGGATTTGTTGTAGGGTGACTCAACTATGCTCTGTCTCATGTGAGATATGACCTGTGAGTACACCATGTAGGTGAGTGGTTAACTTGGCCATTTTGTTGATTTGGCCAAGTGAGAGGTCATGAGCTCGATCCTGGCTCCATGCACATCTTGGTTGTTTTAGAAGCTTCCAAGAAAGAAAGTCCATTGCTTCTGGGAAGCAACACGGCTGATCAGTCACCTTGGCACAAGGATGCTTATGTGTCAAGCCCACAACGCAAGTCTCTTGGTGATGTGGCAGGGTCAAGCCACTTCTTAGGAATGTGCTTTTGAGTTCTAGGACTGGACAGACAGCTATAAAAGGACTTGTCTTGCATGTTGATCAATTAACCCTTGCTTGATGCTCTCTTGCGTATTGACGACTTGAGCTCTTCTTGAGATGTAATGGTAAGGCGTTAGTACTCTTGAAGGTGAAGTGTATGCCTGATTAAGTTTGGGGTGCACGACACATACCTGCAAAGGAAGAAGGTGTAAAAACCTTTGTGAGCTTTTTTGGTTTCGCGGCTTCTCTGCCGGAGGTGGTTAGCTCAGTAGCTAACTATAGAGACCTGCAAAGCCTACAACTGCTCGAAGGCCCAGCAACAGGTTCCAGACATGGGGGAGAGGGAGTTCTACCTTGGGGTGAGCATTACACTGAACCAGAGGACATGCACGATTCAACTGGGACAGGCCGAACACGTGGCGGAGTTGCTGAAGCGGTACGATATGGAGGAGTGCAAACCACTTGGCAGTCCAGTCTGTGTTGAGTGTGGCTATGGCGCCACAAACAAAAGAAGAGCAAGAGGATATGGCAGGGGTGCCCTACCAATCGACGATGGGCAGCCTCATGTATGCCATGGTGGCGAATCTGCCGGACTTGGCCTACGCGATGGGCCAAGTGAGCATGTACCTGGCCGATTCGGGGCCACTACACTAGCAGGCGGTCAAACGCAATCTCCGCTACATGCAGCCGACATGACATGGGCGCTTGAGGTTTGACGGCAAGGGGCGGGCGAACCCGTTGCGTCTCGTCTGCTACAAGGATGCAGACTAGGATGGTGATGTGGACAAGCGGAAGTCTACACCCGGCTACGTGTTGTTCCTGGCTAGTGTAGCGGTCTTTTGGTGCAGCAAGAAACAAGACTATGTCGTTACCTCTATAGTGAAAGTTGAGTACATCGCGCTGGCCGAGGCAATGAAGGAGGGGGTGTGGATCCGCAGGTTGCTGAGGGAGCTAGGCGTGCCAAAGCAGGAGCCTAGGATTGTACAAGAGGACAACACCAGCACCATCTCACTGACCAAGAGCTCGACGAAGCACAGGAGGACAAAGCACATTGACGTGGGTTATCACTACGCACGAGACATGGTCACAAAGGGGCAGGTGGTGGTGCAGCACTGTAATACGCAAAACGTGCTTGTAGATAACTTGACCAAAGCGCAACCTGCGGACCGGCACGCAATGAGCATGGCCAGACTTAGGATGATCAGCAATGATGGGTTGGATGGCGCAGTAGAAAACAAGTGAAAGCAAGCTAGAGCAGCGGGCATGGAGGGTGCAAAGGGGAGAATGTTCAAAATTTGCCCCTCCACATGCCCAAGTACGGCTCCGGGAGGCGACAACGAGCCGCCAAAGAAAAAAATCTTTGCAGTTGGATCTCATGGTTTTAGGATTCCTCGGATCCTCAAAAAGATGATTGCCCCTTAAAGTTGAGAAGTTGTTGAATCCGGCAGACGTTGTTTCACTATAATCCGACATGTATCGATGGAGATACGAGCTTTCAAAGTTGGGGTGTGCGTGGTGGCTCTGGGAGAAAGCTGTGACTCGACTTCCGGTGACTAATCGACCGGACTGAGTAACAAAAGTTCCATCTGGAGATTTTCATCCAGAAGACCTGCCGGGGCGTCAAGTGGATAACCCACTGGATCCTGTAGTGTAGTTTGTTACTGAGGGACTTGGCCAAAATCCTGAGTGTAGGTCCGCGGAGAGGTTTCAAACTTCGTCACGCCCCATCACCAAACTCAACCCAAAAGTGGGGGAGGTACGTCAAAACAGTGCAGTGGACCTCTAGACCACGTGCAATGGGATCTGTGCCACGGCGTGTGTTCACCACACTAAGGAGGCGTTACGTGTTTATGTGGTGGATGAGACCTGCGCTTTGGCAAGCGTAACTTGCGCTACGCTTAGCCGAATCGCGTGCGGTTTGGTGCGTTGGAGAGCTCATGACTAGCCCTTTACATATTTACATCATTTGCATGTAGAAAAACTATCGCAACATGCTGTTGTTCCCTCCGCAAACTGACTGCCTTTAAATTCCTGTTCACATAGCGTGAGGCGACCAGAAAACTCACTCTCAGTCGTAGAATTTGCCCAACACAGAAGGCGTGAACCACTAGAGTCGGATCAGACAAGCTTTGGAACCACACCACGTGGATTTTGTGACAATGCCGATGGAACCACTGTTGATACTGCTGTTGCCACTACTACTCATGCTAGAGCTGTTGTTGCTTACTAGGCTATGACTACTTTTACAAGGGAGCTAATTCGGTCCCACAAGCCACGCCTTGTACTTTTCCACCACACCTTCTTTCGTGAACTTGATGTTGAAGACCCACTTGGAGCCTTGTAGAAGTGAATTTCCAGACACTGATGTCATCATCCTATGAGAAAAACACCATGACATACACAACCCAATTACTCTTTCACATCTGCATGGAAAGAAAGCACAATACTTTAAAGGTGTGGTGGGAGGTCCCCTCATAGCAATTTCATCTGATTTCTGTGTGGAACACCATAATGGGGATGGGTTCGAAGCCATAACATGGTGGCAAGACATTGTTCATTGCACATTGGCATAGACGTGTGCCTTCTATCATTCTCCCAGCTCATCCCCGCTGCCCTTTCTACATTTTGTGCACAGATTGGCACATAGTATGTTTTCACAATGTGTATTGGCGATATGAACATCGATGATGGTACTAAAATTCCCTTACAACTGTAGTTTCTGACCGCTCGGAACTTCAAAGTGCACGTTGGTTCAACTACACACGAAAGTGGTTCTACCATTGATCATGTATGGAGTAATCTCATTGATACAACCATATGTGGCCATGTACAAGAGACATACTTCTCAGAACATTTCCCAATGATCATTGTTGGAAAGAAATGAGACTATACAAAGTGTACATTTATGCCACAGTTCACTGAATCAGCTCTCAGATGACCACTATAAGGCACGTTGTCCTATTAGTCTTGCTATTTCTAGAATCTGATCATGCTTTCTGTCTGACATGCATTTCTTATTTCTCTTGACAGACTTGTGATTGTAGGTTGGCATGTTCAACATGTCCCCTATGCAACACTTCCTTATGAGAGTTACCCCACCACCAATTGTGGAGGTCAGAAGAGATGTAAGCATTACATTTCACTTGCAAAACATGCATACCATTGCTCTACTCGTTCTCATCACATCCCAAATGCTTTATCTCTTGCTGTCACGACTACCAACAATCAACGACCTTAAGCCAAGATACCGATAGAACCATCTGCATGCTATGGTCATCAACGTCGACCTTCTATTTGGAGAGAAGGCCCAGATTAATCCTAAGGTTTACCTTCCGATCGCTCTAGTAAGGTTATCAACCTCGAAGCCAAACTGTACATACATCGGGGGATCATTTTGACAAAGCCAAAAAGCAGCTCAAGGATTCTTTTGTTGACAGCTGGAAGAGGACAGCCTCCCATTGGGATGCGTACATGAATACTGCCGTACCGTTTCTTGGTTGATCGGAGAGGCCTATTCTGGAAGCGCCCTTCCAATGGATGTCGATGTGATGGGGGGTGAATGTATGACCGACGAAATGAAACGTGGAGAAACGCGTAGTAAAACCGGCATCGATTCCTCCGACACTAGACGAAACGATGCCAACATGAGTTGACAAACCAGAAATGCACCACAGAAAACACTGGCCACTTAGAAGCGAGAAACGAGTTAGAGTGGTGAGTTTCAGTGTGAGTCGCTTCTCTTGCAGGTGCGTCATTTCCGGGTACTGTTCTTTTAAACAGGAGAAATGAGGGTGTGTGTTTGAGAAACTGCATTGAACCTGTCGAGAAAACAAAAAGGTTGCCATCGATTAGCATCGTTATTTACTCGGTCGCTAGAAGAGTACATGCAAGACGGGTTTCCAACGATAGCAGGTCCTTGCATATGTGCAGCTTGAAAATAGGCATAAACTAGACATGAAAGTCCAAAGTCAACGTTTATAGTTTACTGGCAACCGAAACAGGCACCTACCATCGTTGCGATGTGGACCCGACACTTCGAGTGTATGCAGATTGCAAACCAAGCAGCTCATGTATAGTTACCCTATTTTAAGTGATTGCAATAAGGTTACTATGTAACCAAGAAATGCATAGTTGCTATAGCTCTTAGGCTGTAGCAACCCCCAGCAACTCAGTGTCGCCTCGCCAAAACCTCGCGGGATTCTTCGCGGCTAGCGACGAATTCAGCTCAATTTGAGCTCGCGAAGCCCCCCTGACTTGGCGAGGGAGGTTGAGTTGCTAACAGTGTGTTTCCATCCATCACGTGATGGGGCTCACGCCGAGTCCCGCCTGAATAAAACACAAACATGTAGACATGTTAAGGAAAAGAATGGGCTCGATTTTTCTATCCGTACATGTATCCACGGCGATTGTCTCCCGCTCGTTGGATGTTCTGGACGGGTCCATCACGTGATGGAGGTCGTCACTCGCTAGACACCATCTGGCCCCATGGACCTTGAGGCTTGATCGGTCCTGATGGCCGAGAGAAACGCTTGAGACTTGCGCTTATTTCTTGTTTCCATATTAAAATAATGGACAAAATTGCAGGGTCACAGAAGTTGGCTACTGTCGAGGCCCATCACGCGATGGTGTGGGCCCATGGCGACTTGGGAGGGAAGCCATCGCGACGGATGCCTGCACGGACTCTGTCCATCTTAACCATCAATTTTTATTAAAACTTGATCGGGCCTTAGGCCACTGTCACACCGCTTTGTAGCAACTCCGAGCCACGTTCCAACTTCCCCCTCTAAAAAAACGACGAGTTGGATGTCGTCGTTGGGAATCTGCGGTCACACAGGAGCCGGTAGCATGTCGAGTCGCTCCACTCGTTAAACGCGCGAACTGTTGGGCGCCTTCGACAAGTTGCCAGAAAGTTGCTACACCCCTCGATGTGTAGCAACTCCTCGGAACTCTCCACGGTCACGGAAGTTTCGGGCA
The DNA here is from genome assembly GCA_023375785.1 of Penium margaritaceum. NCBI lineage: Eukaryota > Viridiplantae > Streptophyta > Zygnematophyceae > Desmidiales > Peniaceae > Penium > Penium margaritaceum. The sequence continues at coordinate 317,372 of SZWC01000505.1, forward strand.
AAAAGTTGTTGGCCAAACCGCCGCTGACTTAAGTCGCTTGTCTTTACATGGACAATGACATCATCCAAGCGAGCCACGTCATCGTATGGACTATGTCACTCCAACTTGACGAAAATGACAGCAACGAATGTCAAAATATGAATGCTACTTGCTATCGGATGGTGTCACACTGCTACTGAACGAACGCTGAAAAGTGTGCCATCGAGTCGATCGAGCACGTTCGACGCGGTTTGCGACGATCTCGTTGATCGGCCCTACGAACTCAGCTCACCGCGGTGAGTTCGTTGTGACACCGGCCTTAGAAGCCCAGCACGTGATGTATGGTAACACAGCATAGGGTGTGAGGGCAGCCACTGGACCATTCCACTGCCGTCTTCACACCTTCGCCGAGGAATCTTGGACTACGGTGACGGCGGTCACACTACTAGCAACTCCGTCCGGTCCACTGGCAGGCCGTCGCCACCATTCGTAGGCCATCTTCCTCCCCGTTTGCCTCATATGTCATGACCCACTCCCACCCTGCTCGTACCCACACTGCTGCGGCACGCTGCGCGCCCCATTGCCGGGTTCGAATTGTGCCGCATACCCAAGGGTTGGAGCAGCGCCAACGTCAGCCGCAGCAGCCGCAGCAGCAGCAGCAGCAGCAACAAAAGCAGGAGCATGGACGGAAATCCCTGACGCTCCTTGCTGGGCCCATGTGGAAGGCACTCCACGGCGTATGGCTCGCGTGGTGAGATGTGTCCTTGTGTGTGTGCGCACGACGATGTGGTGTGCTGCAGCACAGTGGTGGACTTGCTCTCGCGCCATGCACAGCCATGCCGTGTGATGTCCTGCACGAGATTACTGCTCCATTCTACCTGCCGTGCCTTGCGGCCGCTCCTTGTGTTTCATGTTTGTGACTCTTCTTCCTCTTTCCCTGCCTCCCTCAGTCCCTCTACCCATCTCTCCCTTGGTAAGAGATGGTGTTTTCCATGTCTCCATTCCCTCCCTGCCTTCCTCCCTCCCTCCATCTGTCTGCCCCTCCCTCCCTCCCTCC
>SZWC01000506.1:2041-33658 GCA_023375785.1 Penium margaritaceum
TGCCCTTTTTTTTCCAAAAAAACCCATCTGAGGTTACATTGGGATGCATGTAGGTGAATTCGTAGGTAAGTATGTAGGCAGGTACATAGGTATGTCAGTACATAGGTATGTCAGTAGGTACGTAGGTAGATAAAGTACGAATAATATGGGGGAAATGCTGCCCAATTTGTTTGCAAACGACCCATCTCTCGTTGCATTGGATGCATGTAGGTAATTTCTACATATGTATGAAGAAAGGCACATAGATTTGTCTGAACGTAGGTATCTAGGTAGGTACCTAGATAGATTAAGTACTAATTCCTATGGGGAAATGCTACCGAATTTCTTTAAGAAACAACCCATGAAAGGATGCCTTCGCATACATGTACATAGGTACGTATGAACATAGGTACGTAGAGATATACGTACTTAGTAAGGTACGATCTTAAGGGAAATGCTGCTGATTTGTTTGAACAGTAGCAAATCGTTTCCTTAAACATACCAACATGAATAAGAAGGAATGTAAGGATAGCCAAATAATTCGTATGTACTGAAACAAATCAGGAAAGAAAACAAAACAAACGAAGTGATTGCAATAAGCTTACTATGTATCCTAAAAATTCACCATAAATATACCGTACATGGGTAATGTATGGATAGCCAAATAATTCCTATACACTCGACAACTATTATGAAGACTAAATACATAAGCAAATACCAATGTGTTCACAACCGCAAAATATACAACGTGTACATTAACTAGATTACATGAAGCATTCATACTCTTCATTCCAGCTCCTTTCCCCCTCTTTATACACCTTCATTTCATGATATACATAACCACTCTCTCTCTTTCACCCGGGGACACCACACAAGCGTATACCGTCCGTCGCAAGTGTTCAGGCAACCTCGCGGCAGTGCGGCCGACTGCCGCGAGACGTCCGCAAGAAAATCGCGGAAAAAAAAAAACGAAGTGATTGCAATAAGGTTACTATGTAACCCAAAAAAGACATCATCGCTCGATCAGTGGCGCATGCCGCTGATCGAGCATGCTGAAGCGAGCGGGCAGGGGAGTTTTATTTTTTAAGTCGCTGGACAGGGCATCAATACTTTTTGTTCGCTGGGTAGGGCGTTCCTGACCCCCTCAGAAACTGGGTAGAAGGGTTATTTGGCCCTTCTAGATATGGTAGACAAAATTCCGCTCATGGATATGGCAACGTCGACCCTTTCAACGAAAGAATATCTTGGCTACTTCACCTTATCGTGCTAAGAAACAGCAAGCCTCCAGAGGATGGTTTGATTTTCGAATTCTACCATGGCCAAAGGTGAAAGTGTCCTGCCAAAGATTGTGTCCCCGAATCTTGCCCATGAATGAACAACCGTCCTTTTTGTTCAAAAAAGGATCAGTGCATCGTACGTACTTTTTTCATTTGACATTCAGCCTCTCGCCTTTCTACTTGACTAAGGCAATACATGGGTCTCAACAGAGGAGTCGCCTCCAGTTTCAACAGAATTGTGTGGCCCACATGAAGTTCTGGTGGAAGCCTGGTTGGTGGGTCGTGGAACAAATTTGAGAACTCGGTCGATAGAGATTCAACCTCTTGTAGCGTATCTTCCTTCATGTCGTCCTCCATTTTCTGCATTTGAGCCAAGAAGTACCGTACTACCGCAATTATTCGAAAGGAAACAAATTATAACCATTTCCAAAGACGGTCATTTACTCCTCCTGGGTACTTCTGTAACGGTTGTAAACTAGGTCTCCCTGGGCTTCAATTTAATCCGTCAGAAAACCCCTTCGAGGGTCACTTCGAATTTCGCCGACGGCGAAATTCGAAGCGACGGTCACTGACCGTCGCTCGATCAAGCGCAAGAGCTCATTGATCGCCAGTCGGTCAATGAGTTCTCGCTTTTCCGCTCGTTGACGCGAGCTCGTCAACGAGCTTGCTGTGCTTGCCGTTTCGCTTCTCGCGAAGCGAGAAGCGAAGAGACGATCACAGCTCATGCAAGACTCGCAACACTTAGACAAAAAAACACACACCCAACAAGACACACTTGTACTTGTCCAAGAACCATGAGAATTTGCAACATGCAAACGAGTGAATAAAACTCAACTACAATTACTGATGCTCCTCATCATCTGGAATGACAGACTCACACAGAAGTTGCCTACGGTCAAAACTAGCTCGCAAGGCCATGAACTACAAGTCACTAGTGAAGATATCATCGAAGCCACACTTTGACCACGTGGCGATGATGGTGGTGTTCATTTCTTTGAGTCTAAACCACGACTCAACCATCCAGCCTAGTAGGTTTTCTTTCATTGGTTTCAGTGGGAACCTCATGCGTGGGGTTTCCTTACATTCTTCGGTCATCCACTGTGAGAACGTTTCCGTGATGTACGCCTTGAAAGGGCGTTGCAGTCCCACGTCCGCGGGCTGCGCTTTAGAAGTGCAGCCCGCGGGTATGTACACGGGGATACTGTAAGGGAATGTCTCCTTGAGCCATTCCCTAAGTGCCTCGGTGCACTACGGACGCCACGCATCAAGGAGGACGACGCACGTCTCCTTGCCGACGACTTTGCCCTCAGTCGTGCACTTCCTCTTGTCCCATGGATGGAGGAGAAACCTGAACCACTCTCGGGTCGTCAACTCGTTTGCCCAATGATTTGTTGTTTGTGTCAAGTGCCACCCGGAGTTGTTGGCCGCATCGGCGTTGGGCCCGGACGGTAGGACGTTGCTGGTCATGACAGAAAAAAATGACCTGCAATGCGCACAAAGAAGGGTAAGCTAAGGCTACGAAGCGGACATCTCACTAGCATGGTGGGGAAGGCAAAGAAAAACATAAGAAAAGGCTAGAATTGGAAACGCACCTGCATGGGGAGCATGACCCCATCCATGGATGTCGCCACTACCGTCGTTAGTTGACGTTTGTCGTCGGCACCGAGGACGGCGACCTCCTTGCTTCCGCACGGCGCCCAAGTCTTGTTGCGCGAGGGCACCGCCATGACGCCTGTGTGGTCGGCGTTGACCAAAAAGCCGCGGTTTACGTTGTAGGCCGTGACGATTCGCAACATCAACTCGCGGACACGTTGTTCCCAATTCACCGGTAGCTTTTGCGCCGTCGTTGTGCGGGCGCGCCAAGACCAACCAAGGTCTTTTTCCATAAACTCATGGACCCATGTGCGGCCGAAGGCGATGATGCCGCCGTTCTCCTTCAACTCCTCTGGACAATGATCAAGAACGATGTCACGGATCACGGCTTGGGCCGTGAGAGAGAAAATAGGAACGCCAATGGAGCGAAGACGCTCAAGCTCGGCCACGACCTTCTCAACGATGGCGGGATGATGGTCGCGGAAGCCACGGCGTCCACGCGCACCGGAAGCAAACGTCACGTCCGGTGCCCCCTCGGCAATGGACTCCTCGGGTGCTCGCGAAGCGGTCTCCAAAATGTCGTCGTGCGGGATCTTCGTACCCCGCACGTACCACCCATAGATGGTGCTTGGCGCCAGCTTGTCGTAGACGCAATAGCCGCCGGGACCCCGCCAAATGCGTTGTAGGTGTTTGATGGCGGCATTGACGTTGCCGCAACGTTGAACGGTGGCGTTGATCCGGTTGAAGTGACCGCGGCCAACCCAATTTGTGTATCCGTCGCGACGTTTTGTAGGATGGGACTAGGGCAAAGCGTTATCGCCGCTTCGCGGGTCGGACAACGATGCGGGAGCGTTGGTTTGAGAGATTTGGGTGGATGAGACGTGGCTTGGCACTCCTAAGATGCTGATGGAAGCTTGCATGTGTGGGCGGTCCGGTTTGCGCTTGAAAACAGGCTTGCGGGGTGGAAGACACGAGGCATCGAGGCAATCTCTGCAATGTGCTCTTCACGACTGCACCTAGCAAAGTAGGCGGTGACGGTGTTGGTGTCCATGACGGCGGGTGGGATGATGGTGAGTGCAGTTCAGTTGAGACTGAACTGAATGAGGAAAACCACCCTTTTACACTCCGCAAAGTGCTGTGAGGACGGGCTGGGGCGTTCGTGACGCCACCCTCGATGCCAGTCCCCGCACAGGTGGTGGCCTCTAGTTGATAGAGGCATCGCGCTTCTGGAGGGCTCTGCCCTCCGTGCGTGAGGGCAATGCCCCCGTGAGGGCAAGCGCGGACGCCACGTGGACATCGATTAAGTCCACGCGAGGTCCGCCGTCGATTTGCTTCGAGCAAGCAAATTCAGACGCCCAAACGCTCTCGCGATTTTCACGCGAGAGGACTTGACACGGCCGGGTCACTTCGAATTTAAGTGGCTGTGAACTGGTTGAGGGCACTTCTGTAGCGGTTCAAAACTTGGCCCCGGTTGGTCGAAGATTAAAAATAAAAAACACCTTCTCAAAAACACTTCTGAGTAATTGCGGTAATACGGTATCCTTTTTCAAGGATCAAGCGCTTTGCTTCAAAGCATATCAGAGCCTACGACAATGACTCCTCCTCGGAGGAGTGTTTCGTAGTGAATTCGGCTAGCATCTTCCTGTTTTATTTTTGACTGGGTGGAAATCTTTGAGCAAACGTATCGTGAATGTGATTGAAATCACCGTTTTCAGGGGACAAACTTCAATCACTACATTACACAACTCTTTCACAGTGTCGGTATTGTCACCATTGAGCATGTTTGATCATACATTTTATCCGGAAAAGTAAGATTTAGTGGACAATGCTGGTCAGCAAGTGTAGAATGATGTACATCACGAGGGAAAAGAACGGAGAAGTTTGAACACGTAAAAAAAATCAAACTATTGAACATCCTCATCTGAAAATATGAACCCACACTCGTGATCCAGTTTGACCTTTGAGTGGTCCTCACTAACGTTACTGTGGGATGGGCAAAACCCACACCATGGCCCTTTCCTTTTCCTCGGACGGATCCATTGCCACGGCCACGACCTTGTCCACAGCCCTATACACGGCCTTGTGCTGCACCATCTCCACGAGTTGCCCCATGCACGACCAACATCGTAGTTTCTTGCCCACCACAAGTAGCCTCAGGGAATTGAACCCTAAAGTGGCTAGGCTGCATGAAGTTGTGGCAGATTCCATCGCAGAAGGCTGTGTTGCATCGTTCACGCGTCACCTACACCTCCTAACTGTCGCAACTACGCTTGTTGTTGGGGACCTTGTACCCACCATCCTTCTTGACTGGAGGATTTGCAGGTTACATGCCCCTTACCCCAACCCGTAGCTTGGCTGACCCCCCAACCCTTAATTGTCTACGCGCAAGTTGCGGCCTTGTTGTGCATGCACGTTTAGCTTTGCTTCTGAGTAATGTGTCGGGTCTTGTAATTACACTTCACTCATGCAGTCGTGAAACTTCCTCTAGCTTCGGTGAAGTTTTTGGCTTCCTCCACGAGTGTGGTGAACTACCTCAAGTAGGCCTCGAGCAAGCTACCTTGTTAAAGTCCTCGATCTTATGGAAGGTGCACTATACTTCCTTGTGTTAAGTGTACGTCTTGCACATGATCTCACCAAAAGCCTCTCACGTCATAGACTACTACTTGAGGAGTAGCTACTGCATACCCCACTCCTTCACTACGTACTTGAAGAGCTTGTCTTCGAGTCGTGTCGTGGCAAGGTCACTCCACTGACCGAGTGGAGCCTTGTAGAAATGCACGATGTGAACCATGTGGTTCAGCCAATTGGTCCACTTCACACCCTTACAAAAGATCTCCACACTATGGAGGAAGGACGTGTTCATGACTGGCTAAGATGTCGTCAAGATAAGAAGATCTTTGCTACCTCTAGCATTGGAATCCATACCCACACCGAGCATCATCGTCTGCAATGATGCTTTAGTGGATGTGAAACTTTCCTTTTGTAGCCATACTTTTGAAAGGGAGGACCCTCCCTACTCCTCTCTATCATCAATGCTGATCTTGAGTCACCTTGCTGCCTCGGCAGCAAACTCGGCCAGCCTCCGGCAATCACTGCAACTTTTTTTTTACGGTGGCATTATCTGGCTTGTGCTTGTAGGACCTGTTTGAGTGATTGCTTTTGATGTCTTTTCTGATAGCAGCCTCGTTGCTGTTGATAGATTTAGGCGATCCGGTGGGCATCTTACCCCTCTAAAGCAATCGGCTCGAGTTTACTACATGGTGATGGTCATGATCGCGAACCTCATCTCCTTCACCATTTTTTACGTCGTGCTCTTTGTCAGAGTCCACACTCAAGTGGTCCTCCTGGAGGGCATCCACCGTCGCATAGAGTCATCTACGTGCACGTTGATGTGCTTGTCGAGTGTTTTTTTGGATTCCACAACACGGAGCCTATGACAATGACTCTTTCTTCACCATGTTTTTGATTTTGGCGAGGGTTGTCTTCGATGGTTTGGTTGCTTTTGGTTTGGCAACCGTGCTCATGGAGGCAGCTTTCAAGATTTGGAGTCCACCGAGGGCGTGTGGTGAGACCGTCACCACCTTGCCCTTTTTGATCTTGGACGATCCGGCACTTGTAATTCCATCGTCTATGTAACTAGAACGTGAAGACCATTGTGAGTGCAACCCCACAAACTTGGGGAGGTGTCACCTCCAAAGTCTCCTTGATCTCACGACCGGTGAGGTAATCATAAAATTTATCTTTACTTTGTACTAGGCCACCATGGCACAATCACTTGGTTGAAAACACTTTTCCTATGTGCCACCATAGTTGGCACAATCACATGGATTTAAGAAAGCAACCTAAGTCGTAACTCACGGCACTAGGCAAGCTAGAAAACCCATGAAACAAAACCAACACAACAATAAAGAGACGAAAATATTTTGAGCACCACTCAAAAGGTGAGGAGGGAGGGAGGGGGGTCAACTATAACCTAGAGTTTGCACCCTCACGTACCCCTCCCTCGCTCCTCTTGTCTCCTAATACTCTTGGCACGTCTTGCACCTCCTTGGAGATGTTTCCTGTGTGGCCAATGGTGATGAAACGAGCTCCAAAAATTCCCCAAGCGTCTCTTGCCTTATTTTTCTTCTTCTCTTAGGCCGTTATAGGCCAAGAACTTGATTGAAGGGGGAGTAGGGCACATTGAAGGAAAGTGAGTGGTCATGAGAGTGGATACTCCCCACTCCATCCCACAAAAGCCATATAGCCTTGAAGCTTAGATAAGCTAAAGAATATAATACAGCTCCTCAAGATCTTTCCAACACACTTCACAACACCTAGAACATTTAATTTCTAAGCTCATACTCCCCCTACAAAGTTTTTGCTACTACTACAATTACTCGCGGAATTTTATGCCACATAGCTGCCAGATTCGTCGCACTCTTGGTCATGACGGTCCTCCTGCTATGAAAACCACTATAGCGGGTCACCTTTCCGGCTCCTCTATGAAAGTCATTGTCCGAGTTCACAAAATGGCATCTTAAGCTGGCTTGAGGGATTTACTCCTCCACGTCACTCTTGGGGACAATTGTCATCAACAACCCGTATACCCTTACCCTTAGGAAACATAAATATTTCAAGCCTATGGAGGTCCATTTCTGTTTTGCCTGGCCTCCTTGTTAAGGATCCCAAACGAGGGAGGTGCTATCTTGAAATTATGAATTTGCACGAGTTTTGTGGTTTGAAAACTTGCAGTTCATCCTAAATGAACTCGAATCTTGTTTGTAATGTTTCGGAGCAAATTCGTCGTGTGTAAGGCACGATTTGCGATTTTGCACTGACATCTCTTGCGTGCTGCTCAGTCTTGCTCTCGCTCTACCCCTTTGCTCACCCTCCTTGCTTGCTCTCACAAGAAAGGAGGGCAAGCGAAGGCAAGGTCATGAGGCGATAGGCCTTGAATCTTGAGGCACTGCGTTGTCTTGGTTATCGATCTAGCCACCACCTTGATCAGTGACTGGTGGCTCGTAGGCGGGTGGCCGCCTGGTCACTTAACGAGCCGACGCCAACCCAGCCGGCCGGCCAGCTTGGTGGCCTGCAGCGAGAAGGTGGTTGGCAACCAGCGAACCCTTGCAATAGCAAGGTATGGCTGCAAGCCATCCCCTTGCTATCGCGAGTTGGGAGGGCCCAACCATTCCTCCTGTTACACTTAATGTTACAATGAGAAATAAAGCGCATGTTTTTCATAATGTACAAACCTGCTACAATAATTTAGGGTTTTCTATGTTTTACGCAGGTTGAGCCCATTCAAAACGGAAAACCATACATTGTTGTCGTGGGTTTGCACGTTAAAAAAGGGATGGTGATTGCTCACTTTTGGTCGAGCGAAATAACGCACTTCAATAGTTTCAGATTTTTCCACAACATGAAAAGCCCCCCAATTTTTCATGAAGACTATGGTCAAACCCAACTCCCAACCGCATTTACGGTTGAGGGTTCTTATGTTTTACGCAGGCATATGCTTGGCCTTGAGGAAGCAGGGCCTAGTAAGTTCACCATCAACGCATAGGTATCTCGAAACTCCCACACAAACTCCATGCAAACCCCCCCCCCCCTAAAACAATCACAAGCACCTACAAGGGGTCTATGATTGTTGAGTGGAATGATGAACTCAGCAACCCAATGCTGGAATTGATATAGCTTTAACATGTTCTTTGTGTGCTTTTTGTGTTAGTACCTTGTCACTTTTTAATGGTCTGTGGGTACATCAACTATAAAGTGGAAAAGGGGTGGGTATGGTGTTGTTACAAAGCGGTCACCGAATACATAAAATCCATCAATAATCCTGCTGATGTACGATCACACCCCTATTAGGTGAACCCCCCTCGTAGCATTCAGGGGTTTTGCTTTGTGTTAAGGTTCGTGCACCTCCAAGGTTCCGTTTCTACGAGGCTTGGGAGGAATGCCCCCATGTGATTCGCACGCAGGAAAAATACTGAGTAAGTTGAAATTGACCATGTGTGCGAAAAAAAATGGAAGGCTGAGGAAATAAATTGACGCCTTGTTACTAATATTGATTGCTCCGTATTTCTCATCTCCTCGCTCAAGCTGTCAAAATGTTGTCATTCTCGAATGATTTTGTGTTAGTGGGGTCATTGGTTCGAATCGATAGTGTTCATACAATCCATACTTAGTGTAACTTGGGATGAGTTATGGTTAATCACCCCTCTTTTATACACTACATATGTCATGTATAGTACACATACAACATCTTCATTTCCTAGAAGTTTACTTGTGCTTATAAACTTCTTTTATCACTAGTGTCTTAGTGTACAAAATACTATTTTGCCTTCAGAAATAATTCACATGTGCTTTGCATTATATAGATTGTTAATTTTTCATTACGTTCATCACATATGCAAGTTATCATAGCGTGTGTATTTTTGTCCTGTGAAGTCATTATTGTCATGTTTGTCATACACTGTCGTTGACTGAATCGTCGTGGTTCACCGAATGCGAGTTTTCGTCCAAAAACAGGATATATGGTGACTTCGTGAAGTGTTTCGAAGAGGACACATACGTATTTTGCTCTAGGTCAATGGTGGTCCCCCCCCCCACCCAAACACTTCGAGTGTATCTGGGGGAGCGTATTGGAGAGTGTATTGTGGAGACGCGAAAATATGTACACATATGTATTATCTTACGTATGATGCCAATGGTGCCCCCCTCCTCAAAACCCTTTAGTGTATTGAGGGAGTGTAGCGGGTAATGTATCGCATAGACAAATCAAATTGTACACTAGTGTACTAAGGAACTAATGTTTTCAATGAGCCCCCGTCCGTATACACTTCCTCAGACCAAAATCAACCTCAGGAGGAGGAGGAGGGAGATCGGAAATCGTGACCCATCCCCCCCCCCCCCGTCGAGTGTAAAAAAATCTCGGGACCATTAATTGGAGAGTTAGGATGAGACACATGACAAATATATTTATGTTGTCGTCAAGGATGTACTTGTTTTCTTCGTAGCAAAATGGTAAAGGGCATTGACGCAACAGGTCCCGACATTACAACTCGCTCTTCCCCCCCTCCCCCGAACCAATTTTTTTTCCGGACGAGTGAAGCGGGGTGTGTATTGTTGATACATAGGAATTTCTTCACTTATGTATTCTTCGATTGTTGAACGGTCCAATACACTTATGTATTTTTCACCTTCCGTCCAGATACACTCCTCAATACACCGTTCCAATACACTTTTCTGAACTTGGGGGGGGGGGACCCCCAAACATATCGAGTGTATTGGGGGAGTGAAGCGAGGAGTGTATCGTAGATACACAAAAATGTGTTCACATGTGTATTCCTCGGTTGAATACACTTGTGATTTTTCTGAGCCCTTGTCCAGATACACGCCCCGATACACCATCCCAATACACTTTTTACTCCAATGGGGAAGGGGAGGGGCTGGTTAACGTCGACCCCCCCCCCCCCCCCCCCCCCGAAGAGGTGAAGTGTATCTGGGTAGTGTATCGGGGAGTGTATCTGAGAGAGGCTGGGTTAAATACACAAGTGTATTTTGGCAATCGAAAAACACCAAACGTCAAACTACCGTCGATTCTTTGTGATCAACAGATTTGACGGATGTGTAACCTCTCGGCTGTTGATTCGCATGTCCCCCCCCCCCAAAACACGTCGAGTGTATTGGGGGAGTAAAGCGGGGAGTGCATCGTAGAAAAGTGAAAAATTGTACACGTGTATAATTTCAGCCTCGTTCCTTATAGGCTCCATATTGCACCACCGTGAAACACACGCGGTTCGTTGGGGCGGGCGTCGACGTCACCCAAAGCCCCGATCGTTCCTCCCGGAAAAAAAACAGAAACAGTTGGCTGCCATGTGTTGAAACCAAAAACATGCAAGAAACGAGCACAAAATTCGTTCAACGACATTTTGCCGGAATCCTTTTCAGTGTTGATATTAGGGTCATGTACAATTCTGGGTCAGTCGTTGAAATCTAGAACTAACCAAAACGGTCTTTCGCTGCATTCTACGTCCACTTTTTCGACAATACGTTTTGAAGTTGTCTTTGCTACACAAATTGAATTCATCATTGTTTTTAGTTAAGATTTATACACTATATCCGTCACGAAAGTTCGTTGTAACTTCCCTAGACGAAACACACACCATATCCATGTACATGAGATTACAAGTAGTTTTCGAGGAAATGTATCTGTTCATCACAACTCATTTCCTAGAACTTTCATCACCATATGTTTCGTTTATGTACACTAGTTAAGCAGTGTGTACTTTTGGTATGATTGACCATAAATGCTTGGGATTGACAGCCATGATTACTTGCAAGAAAGAGTTAAACTTTAAAAGTTGCCATGATGGGGAATTGTGAATTGTGCTCAACTCTTGTGCCACGTCAGGGTATACGAACTCAAGATTTCACAAGGCTAGTTAAGTCACCATTTTCGTTTTACAACAGATTGTGAAGGAATCACCCTTTTCCAAACACCAAAAGCGATATAGGTTTTTCGGTACGACATTCCCGGATAGTGGTGTTCAGCCCATTTTCACTAATGTCTGTGAAGATTGTGATGTGGTTTTTCTCGGTGGGCTAGACTTTCTCTCTTGTATTTGGCAAGTCCGGATAACCACTTGACAACCACTTCGTGACATCTTATCATGGTATCATTGAGCAAACTAGGCTCCCTCGCTTCACAAATGGGAATCATTGGTCGGTCACCATGATGATGATACACCAAAAGGCAGGTCGTAATGAACTCACTACCCTTCTGGACACGTCTAGAATAAGTACATTCACAACCAAGCCTTCATCAAGAAAGATACCTATGCTATTTTGAGGATAAGGGTGATTCCTCCATGATGCGAACGGAAATGGCAACATAACCAGGCTTGCCGACGGGGTGATCCATGTCGCCAAGCTTTGAGCAAAGCGACTCGGAGTTGCTAGGATTTGCTATGGCCTCAGAGTTGCACCAAGTTCTAACAAGTCGAGAGGTAACGTTGAACAATCACTTGTTTGCATCACAGAAGATTTGACCAATCAGACTTTTTTTTTACGTTGGACACACAAAAGCACTAGAAACGTGCCTTTGTTATCATCTGCTTCCACACCTTTCCTTGTTGCGATGATTTGCTACACGTTCTTGTGTGAAAGCCAACCTCAAAGTATTGCATTGATTGTCTTCCACCTACAACTTGTACGGGTGCACACACGGATCACAGTTGCTACATGGCTTTGTATAATGGGATAATTGTGCGCCACCACACCTTGCCTGAAGTGCTATACCAACGACTAGCTAACTTTTTATAATTTGCCTCACAGGGGTTGATATTACATTTGTAGCATGTCCATGTTCCCTCTCGAGATCAGCGAGTAGTTATGGATTTTATGGAGTTGTGGGTTTTACTTAGGTTCAGGAGTTGTGGATTTGGAGTTTCATGTAACCCCCCACGCAACATTGAGGTGTCATGGGGTTTACTAAGGTTCAGGCCCCGTAGCAACGGAGCCTGGGAGGTTTCCTTAAAGCGGAGGTGGATTTAAGTCTTCCAAAGTAACTCGCATGTGCGAAAAATGGTGGAGTGGAAAGTGGGATATCCAGCAATTATACTGTCGACGGATATGGCTTCTTTTTTTTGTTCTGTGGTCGTAACCTGTTGGGAAAGGTATTGGAGTGAGTGATAAACGAGCGTTTCCAAGGCAATACTTGACCGATTCGAGCCCCGTTTTTTTCCTAACGTTCCCAGCAGCCGGAGAATACCCAAGAGCAATCCGGAAGTCTCTTTTGACAGCAGATTTCTTCTCGGGAAGCTGAAACCTCTACCAATCACTCATTTCTTCACTCGAAAAATGTGACAGTATTCGCATTCATAAGCGTACCTATCAAGGAGGAGTGTTGGAGTGAGAGATAACTGCACTAAGTGACAGCTTCGACATGGCGCAGTCAGATCGACAATCGGAGGTCTGTGCATAAAGTCATGGATTTTCATCCGTAAATACTCGGGTGCGGCTCGGCCAGGAATTTCTGATGTACAAGCCAGATTTAGTTCTGGTATCCAGGTCCAAGGGGGAGAAGGAACCTAGATCTTTGAGTGCTGCATGCACATCAGGACTGTGTATGCCTTCTGGCCCAGCTTAGTCAGCAGCTGCGTAGTGCAAGCAAGCACTACTGGGTACTTGACACAGACCAGTGAGGGTGGAGCTACACCTGACTGGACTGCTTGGACCGCTTACATCAGAATATGCAAGCAGAGCTCTAGAGCAGGGACCACTCTGTATCAGGTGGTACATGCACGACTCAGCATTGCACCAACTACCACATGCACGACTCAGCAGCTGCATCAGCTACTAAATGCACGACTCAGTAGCTGCATGCGGAGCTAAGAGTGGGGACCGCCTTGCGTCAGCGACAACATGCACGACTCAGCAGCTAGGACCACTGCCAGGATGCCGGCATTTAGGAAGCTTCCTTGAGGAGGAAGCTGCGTGCCTTGGAGCGGGATGATTCTTTGAGGAGGAAGCTACGATCGTGGAGCAGGACGTTTCCTCTAGGCACAGGACAGCTGGTCAACTTGCCAGGATCCCTGTATAAATGCAGACTGGACTCAGTCAGTCCAGCAACTCAGTAAGCAACTCAGCAAGAAACTCCAACACAACTTCAACAGTAACTCCATCAACTCTACCAGTTGCACCAACAGTCCATCTTTACCAGACAACGCCTAAGACCAAGAATCTGCAGACGCTCTCTCACCTGAAGACCCATGTGAGCCTATCAGCCTTCTACCAGCCTAGGTTGGTGGATACCCCTGACTACCTGAAGGCCTGACTACCTAGAAGAGGTGGCCAAACTACGCCCGACTGTAGAGCAGCCTTGCTACGGCTGCCTCTCTGGACGTTGCTCATCTCTGAGCCATGAGCTGTGTCTAGGCGTTGAGCCCAGAGTTAGTATATGGCATCAGCTTTACCGGTGCAGTGCTGATCGAGTCTAGAAGGACTCTGTTGGAGTTCCCCTCTGTTGACCCAGTTAGCCTGGCAACACTCTGCCAGCTTGGCTAGGAGGGTCAGAAGACCTCTAACAGCCTAGTAAGTCTGGCAGTGGCTTACAGCATGGAGAGGAGGCTGCCCTGACGACCTGGAGGCCATTTTACTTGAAAACACGGTGACCCTACTGAGACCCTTGCAACGACAGCTTTGACGGCCTAGCAAGGTGTTGCGCCCTTGGATGGGGCAGGTTGTGTCAGAGCATTGAGCTGAGCTATGTTTCGCCACCATTTTCCTGTACCATACTTGTACTTGATAGTCTTTTTTAATTACAAGTTTTAATCCAAGTCTTCCGCTTCCGCACATTGGAGTATAATATTTGCTTGCTAGGCATAGAGATCTTGGACAGTAGCAAGACCCCCATGCTGCATCAGAGCACGCGGTTACTTTGTCACTGCAGGCTCCAAAAACCCCAGCATGGTATCAGAGCACAAGGATGTCTGGACATGCTCAACATGCGATTAGAGCAGCAGAACCGTGCCTCCAGCAAGAAGCAACAGTTACAGCTCAAGCTTCTAAGGATGACAACATCTGTCATCACTCACTAGTGACAGGGTGAGCGCATGACATGGCGACCCTGCACACATGGAGATATTGAGAACGTTTTGAGCGATCTCAATGTGGATTGCCTACACATTGACTCTCAACAGTTGAATGGCCTCTCAGTGACAAGCTTGTGCATGGACCAAGGATGTGGTCCAAGGAGAGAGCAAGCACTAGCTGAGGCGACGAAGTGCTAAAGAGAGGAGGTGCTTCGGACAAGGACATGCCGCTACACCATGCATGTAAATGAAGTCTTGCGGCAGCAGTTGATTGACACAAGTTTTGAATCTCACAATCCACAGCTTCAGCAGTAGTTGTCCTAGACTCAGCAGCAGATGCATCTTCAGCATCAGCTTCAACTGGCACAACTACCATCGTCATCAACTACATCAGTCCCGCAAGCAGATGTGACACTATTGATGCCACAAGCTCTCATGCCGGTGTAGATCCCAGTGATAAGATCCGTAACGTACGACATGATATAGCTTTGCGTGGTTCAACCTCAGCACGTAGCAACGGAGGTGCCATCTATGGCACTCGTACCATCACTGCTTGATATAGGTTAGCATGATATAGCTGAGGAGCAAGCTTTCAAGCATGAAAGCATAGAGCAACAACAGCGAATTGGCAAAAAGCAGCTCCTTTACCAACGGGAGCGGCACACCTGTGAGCTGCTAGCTGCCCAAACAGCAAGCTTTCAAGCATGAAAGCATAGAGCAACAACAGCGAATTGGCAAAAAGCAGCTCCTTTACCAACGGGAGCGGCACACCTGTGAGCTGCTAGCTGCCCAAACAGCTCAACCCTATGGTAGTCAGATGACACAGATCCAGCTATAGAATGAGACCTTGTAGCTAAACAAGGTTTCATTAGCGTTACATAAGCCATCTGCACGACTACCATAGCTCAGTTCCCCTCTAGAAATGCCAGAGCGTGTCAGTCCTCAGCAGGCAAAATCACCTTCATCTGCTCATGGAGGAAGCATAGAGTCGCTTGTAGACAAACTCACCTTCATCCACAATGGCACAATTACAACAGTCAAAGCATGCAGCAGTGCCACCAGGCTTTCAAGCACCACAAGCAACAGCTGACGACAAGTAGTGGTACTTTGCGAATACCCACGTGATGATGTCACAAGGTTTGATATCACTCCATGCACTGCTTTGTGAGTCGCAAGCAGGGAAGCTATTGGCTACAACCTAGGTTACTAGAGAGCCAAGGCAAGCAGCCGTCTTGTAGGAGCTCATGGAGGGTGGAGAGGTGACCGAGGAACCAGACTGCCATCAGCAGCCTGACAACGGCAAGCAACAATTGCAAAAACAGTGAGCAAAAAAAATGGGGGATACTATCTCAAAGCACCATTTGGTTGTAACATCAGAACCGGCAAGTGCAGCAGAAGTACAAGTATAGTAGAGTTTCATGATGCAGTGGGACAACCGAAGTCAAGGTGTGCGACACTGTGGTCGTGCACATCATCATGGTACTGCTCAGCGACAGAAAGCAGGAGTGGATCCAAAGGCAAGGGAAAGCCAAAGGAAAAACCTGCAATGGCAATGATCCCCTTAGTAAGAGCACATCGATATTTGCATTTTTAAACTTGACCACGACAACATCAACAAGGATGCATTTTGCATCCTAGGAGACCTCTGCCCTCCTCTAGGCAGTCGAGTGAATTAAAACTCCTGAGCACATCTGCAGAGGAGCACGTCGACATCGTTCATAGCTGCAGAAGCCGTGAAAGTGCAAGCAGTAGCTTTCTTTCTCAAAGCAACGGCAAAGGAGATTTTGGAGTGAGGGGGGATGGAGAGCAAAGGTGTTGGTCAAGCCTTGAAGCAGCTCGTAATGCAACCTGCACAAACGGAGTAGTTGTACTCCGTGAAAAACAATCCTGCCGGGGCGGCAGGTGTATGCAGTAATCCCAACTGGTATGAGGTGGCATGCACAATTGGAGCAGTTACGCTCCGTTGATAAAATCCTGCCGGGGCGGCAGGTGGACGCAATAAGCCCACCACGTGTCTGGTGGCATGCATTAATGGAGTAGTTACACTCCATGGAAAAATCCTGCCGGAGTGGCAGGTGGAAGCAGTTAGCACGTCTTGACGAAGGCGGCATGCATGGAGACTAGCGACATGCGCAATCTGCTCACAGCTGGTCAACACCAGATTCTGCAGCCAGACAAAATTTACGACAGAGACGTCAGACCTCTGGAGCAGACGAGGACCACATCCTCGAATTTCCACCTGAAGGCAAAAATTTGTGGAGGAGCAAGCTCGTTCCTCACGGTCACAAGTCAAACTTTACGAACAGCGTGCTCAGCAGCAACTGATCGCATAGCAGGATCTGAAACAGCAGTGTAGCAGTCGGAGCAATTGTCGAAGTAAAGGCAAGGAGTCTGAGGTCCGGGAACGGCCTTGGAGCAGCTCGTCATAATCACGAGCTATGTGGCTAAGCTCGTCCGTCATGGGGATCGGAGCTATAATGCGAATCACGTTTTCGGTGCATTTTGAATGGTGGAAGCAACAACCAGTAGTAGCAGCAGCAGATCAATAGCGAAAAAAATGGGAGACATCCTGTTTCTACTACGGACTGCCTGGTGGATTAAAAAAACTGTCCGAATTCAGATTTTATTTCGGCAGCTATCAAAACCCAGTTTAGGTTTCCTCTCTTGGAGGGCGAGTTTACTTCTCGCCACTATGGATCGTCCTTCATCAGCAATCGGTGGAGCAGTGGAGCAGTTAAAAAAAAGGGCATATTGGAAGCCAAAAAAGACTGTTGAGCCGAACTGGGACAAAGAGCCCTAGCAGGTCAAGCTGTAGAGCGCGAGTTGCACGAACAACTCTTCCGAAGAAAAAAAATGAAAGCTTGCTGTCACGAGCGAAACAGGGGCTGAAGGGGGAGGGGAGTGCCGAGCGAGGGGGCGGAGCGACGTACACGTTGGACTTCGCTCAGCTCGCCATCGCGTTGAGCTTGGGCCAGGAGGCTGCCACGAGAGCAGGCTCAGCCGCGGCAAGGCCCTGCCGTGACGGCAGGCTGGCGCGAAGCCCCCTGCCGCGACGGCAGGGTGGCTGGCCGGCGATCTGTGAGCGAGGCCTCGCGTGAGGCCTCCGCTCGAGAGGACCTGCCAAAAAAAAGAAAAAATGAAACGGCTGGACAGATGTCCTTCCCTCAAGCGATGGACGGTGGCGGAGGGCCACGCGCAAGAAGCCAAGGTCAAGGCCAAGTGGCCGGTAAAGCCATGGCGAGCTCCAATCGACGCAGCCGGCGGGCTACGTGAAAAAAAAGGGGGGAACGGGCGCGTTTCTGGTTGACAGAAGATAGGGTTCCCTTGAAGGGTAGCCCGAATACTCACCACAAAAGGTGGGGCAACGAGGTTTTCGGCCGACAGAATTGAGAAGCAACGACCGAAAATGCCAGCGATGTCCACCACAGCAGCTACGACAGAAGTGACGATGCCATGAGTTCAAAGCTGCCAGAAGTGTCCGGAAGAGTCAGGAGCAGGCCAAGGACGGACGTGGGGCACGCTAAGTGCCTAAGCTACGGCGAATTCGTGTTGCAGCAACTGGGTGTGGCTGGAGTAAGTGGCGGAAATGGCCGAGGAGAGTCGTCGAAGCAGGTGGCTGGAGCGACAGGGGGAGCAGAAGGTTGCAGCATTAGAAAACTAAGACTGGCAGCGCGCTTTTATACTCGTTGGCCAAGGGTGGCGGTAGCAGGTTGGCGGTCCGAGCAAGCGGTCCCAAGCAGCGGTCCCGCCTCGCAAGCGCCGCGTCAGTGGAAGCTTCTAGAGCATTCCACTGCACAGCCAAGCACGTGCATGGCAAGCATAGTGGCTTGCGCTGTGGGAGGTTGCTTCTGCATGAAGAAACCTCACCGGGGAGAAGGGTGACGAAGCCCACCTCACCCAATATAATTTTTCTACTCCACCCGACCAGCTCCAACCAGACGACGGCCCCGACAAAACCCAAAGCTCAGAACGAGTGTTTCCAAGGCGATACTCAACCGATTCGAGACCCGTTTCTTCCAAAAAAATCCCAGCAACCGGAGAACACCTAAGAGCAACCCAGAAGTCTCTTTTGACAGCAGACTTCTTCTCGGGAAGCTGAAACCTCCACCAATCACTCATTTCTCCACTCAAAAAAATGTGACAGTCTTCGCATTCATAAGCGCACCTATCGAGGGGGAGTGTTGGAGTGTGTGATGACTGCAATTAGTGATAGCTTCGACATGGCGCAGTCAGATCGACAATCAGAGGTCTGTGCATAAAGTTACGGATTTTTATCCGTAAATACTTGGGTGCGGCTCGGCCGGGAATTTCTGATGTACAGGCCATATTTGATTCTGGTATCCAGGTCTAAGGGGGGAAAGGAGCCTGGATCTTTGAGTGCTACATGCACAGCAAGGTTGTGCATGCCTGCTGGCCCAGCTTGGTTAGCAGCTGCGTAGTGCAAGCAAGCACTACTGGGTACATGACCCAGACAAGTCAGGGTGGGGCTACACCTAAGTGGACTGCTTGGATCGCTTGCATCAGCATATGCAAGCAAAGCTCTGGAGCAAGGACCACTCTGCATTAAGTGGTGCATGCACGACTCAGCATTGCATCAACTACAACATGCATGACTCAGTACCTACATCAGCTGCTACATGCACGACTTAGCAGCTACATGCAGAGCTAAGAGTTGGGACCGCCCTATGTCAGCGGCAACATGCGCAACTCAGCAGCTGGGACCACTGCCAAGTTGCCAGCATTCAGGAAGCTTCCTTGAGGAGGAAGCTACGTGCCTTGGACCGGGAAAATTCCTTGAGGAGGAAGCCACGACCTTGAAGCAGGAGGTTTCCTCTAGGCACAGGGCAGCTGGTCAACTTGTCAGGATCCTAGTACAAAAGCAGACTAGACTCAGTCAGTCTAAAAACTAAGTAAAGAAACTCAGTAAGCAACTCCAACATAACTCCAATACCCCCAACTTTGAATTCGACAAAAAAACAGGTGTATCGTTAAATTTGACGACATGGGATATTTCAATTATTAAAATCAACGAATCCTACAAAATGTTTTGCTGCTCGCTCTCGCGTTCGACTCTGTTCGAATGCGAGAGCAAGGAGCATTGAACCATTCCACATTTCGAATGGTCAAACGCTCGTCTTGCTCGCGTTTGTCGTTCCACCGAACGGCAAACGCGAGATGGGGAGCGTTTGGTGGCCTTGACAGCCACCGAAAGTCAACCCTGAGTGTTCGAACGTCGCTAAGCACATTAAACTGAAAATTACAACACACAGATGCAAGATAGAGCAGAGTGAGGACCCGGTTACGAAAAGGGCAAACCCATAAGGGTACACCGTTAAAATCGACGAAATTGTTTTGGAATTTTTTTGGTGGTACTTTTAAATTCGTTGAAAACCCTTTTTCGACGAAATTCGACCATGCAAAAGTATGTTAATATCGAAATCAAAGTTCACTGGGGTAACACCAACAACTAAGCAAGTAACTCCAATAACTCGACCATCAGTCCATCTCTGCCAGACAACGCCTCACACCAAGACTCTGCAGTCGTGCTCATCTCAAGACCCCAGTAAGCCTGGCAGCAGTCTGCCAGCCTAGGCAGGAGGACGTCCCTCACTACCTGAAGGCCTGACAATCTCGTTGTGGTGGCCTGACTACTTGCAAGACTCAAGCTGCCTGAGCTGTCTTGCTTGACGTTGCCCCTCTGTGGGCCAGGAGTTGTGTCTAGGCGTGAGAGTCCAGAGTTAGTGTTTAACCTCAGTTCTGTTTTACAGAGCTGATTTTGTCTGGACAGTCAGAATGTGTTGGAGTCTCCCTCTGTCGACCCAGTGTGTTTGACAGTGCTCTGTCATCCTGGTTAGGAGGATCTACAAAATGTGTGTCTTGCTGGAGTTCCCCTCTGTCGATCTAGTAAGCCTGGCAACACTTTGCCAGCTTGGCTAAGAGGGTCAAAAATCCTCTGATGACCCAGGAAGTCTCGTAGTGGCTGCCAGTGTGGAGAGGAGGCTGCCCCGACAACATGCAGGCCATTTCACCTGAAAGTATGGTGACCGTACTGAGATCCTTGTAACGTTAGCCTTGACGGCCTAGCAAAGTGTTACGTCCTTGGATGGGGCAAATTGTGTCAGAGCATTGAGCTGAGCTGTGTTTCGCCCCTGTTTCCCTGTACCATACTTGTACTTGATAGTTTTTTTTACTTACAAGTTTCAATCCAAGTCTTCCGCTTCCGCACATTGGAGTACAAGGTTTGCTTGCTAGGCACAGAGATTCTGGACAGCAGCAAGACCCCCTTGCTACATCAGAGCACGCGGTGACTTCGTCACTGTAGGCTCCAGAAACCCCAACAAAAGAGAAGGTCACCAAGACACCAAAACAAGCTTAGGGATTGAACACGGATTCCCAAGTTTTTTTACACATAGTATAGTGTAGAATTCTTGCACTAGGGGTTGAATGTTGGAGTGAGATGAATGGGTGAGACAACCCTGTCTCTCTGTGCAATGCACAAGAAAGGGGTATTGGCATTTGCGGTATGAAGAGTTGGATTTGTTTTTGTTTATGTCTTCATGAAAGGAGATGGAGGATTTGGAGCATTGCATGGTTGAGATTATCTTGTATGGTGTGATGAATGATAACAGGGAGTGCTTAAGCAGGGTTCATCTCGGGTTGGGTCCACCGCTCTTGCCCTACGAGGTGGAGGATTGTAGCGTGAAGTATGTCGCATGGAAACCGTTGAGAGGTGCTGGTGGTTGTAAGCCGGACAGTGCCAACTGTACTGATCACGGCTTGAGGCTTCCTTGAATGTGGAATCTGACTGTGGATTTGGAATATACAGGGAAAACCATACGAGATCAACCCAAGAACGGGGTCGATCCATCAAGAATTGAGGAGGTTACGTCGGCCAATGGTTGGACCGGCCGAGGGGAAAATAGGTGACGGGAATTCATCCCCAAGGACCATGGCTCGACCCTCAGAAGACCCAACAAGGCCGAAGCGCACCTTGGGACCCGGTTAGACAATGAATCAAGGATCATTGAGGGCCAAGGGCACTTCGGAATGGCGCCCCGAGGTGTTATTGCCAGAAAGGGCGCTTCGGGCTGCCGTCACCGCCGCTAGTGGTACTGCCAGCGGCAGATTGCCATGGTTCACGGAAACGGCCATATCTCGGCCGTTCCTTCACAAAATGATGCAATTCTTGGTGCGTTGGAAAGCTGGAAAGACGAGCTACGTGATGCTGAGGCAATGATGCTCATCCCAGGCCTGTACGGACCCGTGCACGGCTCGGCGACCTCGGGTCATCTAGGATGTGTCATCATGTACATATAGTCTTGTATGTTGACACTTTGATAAGAAGTACAATTTACTCCCACTGTGCCACACGTGTTCTCGTGCTCCCCCAAGACAACCACACGCTTCCACAACCCCGGGAAGGTGTGCACGGGCGTCCCCTTGGTCGTCGTTGCCGCCGGTTGGTGCCTACACCATCCGGTTGAGGCTAGCACACCGCGCCCGGTTTACACTTGGTATCAGAGCCACCCTTGGCTTAGGGGCACAATCATCTACGTGGCAACCTCTCCTGGTCAGCATAGACCAGCACGCATCTCGTCTCTTTGGCGGATCCGTGTCCAAGGCCAACCACGCACTCCGGTGGTAAGGCAGTAACCGGAGGACCCGTTGAGGAAGACGACGTACCGGACGCAGAGATGGCTTCATCCGGCACGTTCTCCATGGTTGCGGCGTTTGACGCACAAAGCGAAGTAACAGCAGCCGCAGTGTTGCAGAAGTTGATTGTCGACGTGCAGGCCAAGATGGACCTGTTGGAAAAGCAAAACGCGTACCTCAACCAAGAGCTCGCAAAGCGTCCAGTAACAATACTAGTGGCAGTTGCCACCGCAAACGTACCTGCGGTGGGCGTCCTGAGCTCGTCCAAGCCAGAGCCGTTTGACCCAGCGAAGAAGGATGGGTCAGCTCCGCATGCTTGGATACTCGGACTGGAATTGTACTTTACCGCCATCGGCGTGGATGCCTCAAGGTACGAGGCACGCCACGACTATGCCGTGACCCTGTTGAGAGGGGCATCATTGGATTGGTGGACCAATGTGATGCGGTCCAATCCACACAGCAGTGGAGCAGCAATGGTCGCCAGCATTGCGGCCGCGAACGGAATCTCAACCCCATCGGCTCCAACCTACAGCAGTGGCAACCCTACCCTGAAATGGCCGACCTCGTGGAAGGAGTTCACGGAGTCATTCATCAAGCGCTTCACCGTGGGTGACGTGAGGAAGAACGCGTGTGCCAAGCTGCGTCGGCTTTGCCAAACTGGCGGCTTCGCCAACTACACCTGCAGGTTTCATGAGATCCGCGCCAAGTATGACTTCAAATCACACGAATTGTGCTTCCACTACAGCAACGGCCTCAAGAACGACGCCCGTGTTGTGACGGTGATGAACGACCTCAACGATGACCTGTCGACAACGATCGCATCAGCTGAACGGTATAACTCGCGCGTGCAACAGGCTCATGCCAACAGCCACAACTCTTTTGGTGGTGGTTACGGCAAGCGGGCCGAGAGCGACGACACACCCATGGAGATCGGAGTGTTGCAACAGTACAAGTGCTACAACTGTGGCAAGCCTGGCCACATTGCGCGTGATTGTCAGTGTCCCAAGAAGGGCGACGACAAGGGTAAGCGACAAGGGAAATGGAAGTAAGCCACGAAGTAAGCAGACAAAGCAACAAAGGAGTCGGGAAATGAGGAGAGCCCGGAGTAGATGGCGTTACTCCTGGCTCCTCTCAGCCCAAACCGTCAGTTGACCGCCCACCCGAACACCTTACGGTAATTAAGGGGGTTTCTGAGGTCAAGGCATGGGATTCAGGGTATGAGGAGGAGCAGCCCGCACTTCTCTTGGAGGCGCAAGAGAAAGGCGTCAAGGAGAAGGTGGGGAGTCTGCTAGATTGTGGCGCGAGCCATAACTTTGTGAGCATGGAGTGTGCTCGGAAGTGGGGCCTTGCGCTCACGAGCAAGAAGCGGACCGCTAACCAAGTGGACGACACGATTGAAGTGGGGTACCTGGCCCGTCCCCTCTCCATTGACATGGGGAAGCTTCGCATAACGACCGTTTACCGGGTGTGCCCGATGAAGGATTACGATGTGATCCTCGGTCGTGACTTCCTCCACAAGTACAACCCCGCCGTCAATTGGGAGGTGCGCACCGTCTCAGTCAAGCTCCGAAACAAGGAGTATCCCCTGCCTATGTGGTCCGAGGAAGAGGCCGCGGTGGAGGAGACTTGCGAAGAGGAAGCGCCGCAGCACTCGGTGCCTCGCAAGGAGGAATTGACGCCTATGATGCTGAACTTGGTGCAGCTCAAGCGCGCAATTAAAATAGGGAGCCGATCGTTTTGGCATTCGTGCGAGACGTGGAGGACGATTTTGACGAACCAGAGGACGTGGCACCTGTTGTGGCGCATGGGACGACTCGTGAGCAGCCGGGGACCCAAGGCAAGTTTGCGCGGTGCCCGAGGGGCTTCAGAAGGTGTGTACGGAGTTCGAGGACGTGTTCCCCGACACCCTCCCGGCGGGTCTGCCACCAAAGCGAGACGTGGACCATCGCATCGACCTCAAACCTGGAGCGTGCCCGCCTGTTCGTGCAACGTACCGCATGAGCGACGCGCAACTGCAGGAGCTCAAGAAGCAGCTGACGGAGATGACGAAGCAGGGCTTCATCCGCCCATCCTCCTCTCCTTACGTTGTACCTGTCTTGTTTGTGCAGAAAAAGATGGGGGAGATGCNGAAGGTGTGTACGGAGTTCGAGGACGTGTTCCCCGACACCCTCCCGGCGGGTCTGCCACCAAAGCGAGACGTGGACCATCGCATCGACCTCAAACCTGGAGCGTGCCCGCCTGTTCGTGCAACGTACCGCATGAGCGACGCGCAACTGCAGGAGCTCAAGAAGCAGCTGACGGAGATGACGAAGCAGGGCTTCATCCGCCCATCCTCCTCTCCTTACGTTGTACCTGTCTTGTTTGTGCAGAAAAAGATGGGGGAGATGCGCATGTGCGTGGACTACCGGGCGTTGAATGAGTTGACCATCAAGAACCGGTACCCGCTTCCACGAGCCGAGGAGCTTTTTGACCAGCTCCGTGCGGCTCGCTTCTTCACAAAGATTGACCTCCGTTCCGGCTACCACCAGATCCGTATCGCAGCAGATGATGTAGAAAAGACGGTTTTTCGCACCCACTATGGTCACTACAAGTTTCGCGTGATGCCTTTCGGGTTGACCAATGCGCCGGCCACATTCATGACGGCAATGTACAACATCTTCAGACCGTACTTGGATGACTTCGTGGTGGTGTACCTCGACAACATCTTGTTGTATAGTAGGAAGGCGGAGGAGCATGACGAGCATGTGAAGAAGGTCCTCGAGATTTTGAGGACGGAGAAATTGTTTGCAAAACTCTCTAAGTGTGAGTTTGCGATGGGGAAAGTTGAATTCCTTGGACACATAATTGGCAATGGTCAGATTGCCATGGACCCGCGCAAGGTGTCGGCCGTGCAAGAGTGGCAGAAGTTGCGGAGTGTGCACGATGTGCAAGTGTACCTTGGTTTTTGCAACTACTACCGCAGGTTCATACTTGGCTAAACGGGAGTGTCAACGCCACTCTCCAATCTCACTCACAAGGATCGCGAGTGGAGTTGGGGAGTTTGCGAACAAGAAGCCTTTGAGAATCTCAAAAGGGCTCTGACCTCTGCGCCGACCTTGCACTTGGCCGACAGCGGCCGTGAGTTTGAAATGGCGACGGATGCATTGAACCTGGTCATTGGTGGAAACATTTTATAGGAATTTGGCAACAGGTTGCAACCGATCGCCTACTACTCGCGCAAGTTGCACGAGGCGGAGTTGAACTACACCAAGCATGACAAGGAGATGCTCGCCGTGGTCGCAGCCTTCAAGAACTGGCAGTGCTATCTCGAGGCGCGGAAGTGCACGGTCTACACCGACCACCACGCTTTGAAGTACTTTAGGACACAGCCGAACCTGAGCCGGCGGCAAGCGCGTTGGGTGGAGTATCTCAAGTCACACTTTGACTACGAGATCGTGTACCGGCTGGGTCGCATCAACCCAACCAATGCACTCTCACGGCGACCGGCCCTGCTGATGCGGGTCGCGTCTCTCACCATCCACGAGGATGCCTTCCTTGTGAAGCTCTTCACGGAGAGATACGAGTCGCATGGGGAGTTTGACGCTCAAAGATTTTCTTTGAGGCACCGTATTGGCGACGGCGCGGCACGCAGCAGGTGGTGGTTCCCGCGGTGCCCGCGCCTCGGCAGCTAATTTTGGAGGAGTGCCATGACAGTGGCCCGAGCGGTCACTTCTCCACCGACAAGACATTAAAGACGGTGGCTCGCTTCTTTTGGTGGCCCACCATGTCGTCGGAGGTGGCTGAATTTTGCCAGAGTTGTGACGTGTGCCAATGCCACAAGGCATGGAGGACAAAGACCCCGGGTCTCCTCCAACCCTTACCCATCCCCGAGCAGCCGTGGCAGGACATCTCCATGGATTTCATCACGAGTTTGCCCACGATAACGGCAGGCCACAATGCAGTGTTGGTGGTGGTGGATCGCTTCAGCAAGATGTCGCACTTCATTGCGACGCGTGATACAGTGAACGCGGAAGGCACGGCTCGGCTGTTCCTCGAGCACGTGGTGCGTCTCCATGGCGTGCCGCGGTCAATTGTGAGAGACCGTGACCCGTGTTTCACAAGCAACTTCTGGCGAGAACTCATGGAGCGGTACGTCAGCAAGGTGCAGCTATCGACCAGTTTTCATCCCCAAACTGAAGGGCAAACGGAGCAGAAGAACCAGACGTTGGAGCAGCTCTTCCGTACAGTGGGTGATCCGGACGAGACGGCGTGGGACCAGCGGTTGCCGGTCGCTGAACTGGCATACAACTCCGCCACGTCCGCCTCCACCGGTAAGGCGCCATTTGAGGTAGTGAACGGGACTGTGCCCGCCACGCCCCTCATTTTGCACGTCGCAAGCAACCTGCCCACAGTGGAGTCTACCGCACGTGACTTCACGCAGATTTGGGCGGCAACGCGGCATGCATTGGCAAAGGCGCAAGCGCAACAGAAAATGCAAGCGGACCGCCGACGCGCAGATGCAACGCTCAAGGTCGGTGACCGCGTGCTTCTCAACAGCATGCACGTCAAGCTTCGCAGGGTCCGATCAGACAAGCTGAAACCCCGGTGGCTTGGTCTGTTCAAGGTGCTCGAAATGCGGACACCCGTGGTGGCACAGTTAGCACTCCCGCCTTCCATGCCAGTCCACGGCGTGTTCCACATCTCCAAGCTCAAGCTTTACCATGATCCGGCCGAGCATTTTCCTGGCCGCGGTTCGGAGCCTCCCCCCCGGTGGTGATCGAAGGCGAGGAAGAGTTTGAAGTGGAGGTCATCCTTGACCACCGTCGCCGTGGCCGTGGATGGGAGTACCTAGTCAAGTGGAAGGGCTACGATGCGGCCCACAACTCATGGGAGCCTGTCCGCAACTTCAACGTTGGCGGGATGAATGCCATCCTCCGGGAGTATCAAGAGCGAACCGGGACAGCTCGCTCCTAAAAGGGGGGGCAGTGTAAGCTGGACAGTGCCAACGGCACTAATCACGGCTTGAGGCTTCCTTGAATGTGTAATATGACTGTGGATTTGGAATCTACAGGAAAATCCGTGCGAGATAGTCCCAAAAACGGGGTCGTTCCATCAAGAATCGAGAAAGTTATGCCCGACCAAAGGTTGGACCGGCCGAGAGGAAAACAGGTGAGGGGAATTCATCCCCAAGGCTCGACCCTCGGAAGACCCAACAAGGCCGAAGCGCGCCTTGGGGCCCGGTTAGTCAATGAATCAAGGATCATTGAGGGCCAAGGGCGCTTTGGAATGGCTCTCCGAGGTGCTATTGCTAGAAAGGGCGCTTCGGGCTGCCGTCACCGTCGCTAGTGGTGCTGCCAGTGGCAGATTGCCGTGGTTCACGGAAACGGCCATATCTCGGCCGTTCCTTCACGGAATGATGCAATTCTTGGTGAGTTGGAAAGCTGGGTAGATGAGCTACGTGTTGTTGAGGCAATAACGCTCATCCCAGGCCTGTACGGAGCCGTGCATGGCTCGGCGACCTCGGGTCGCCTAGGATGTGTCATCATGTACATATTGTCTTGTATGTTGACACTTGGATAAGTAGTACAGTTTACTCCCACTGTACCACACGTGTTCATGTGCTCCCCCAAGACGACCCTACGCTTCCGCAACCCCGGGAAGGTGTGCACCGGTCTCCCCTTGGTCGTCGTTGCCGCCGGTTGGTGCCTACACCATCCGGTTGAGGCTAGCACACCGCGCCCGGCTTACTGTGGCAAGTCGAAAAGGGATGTAGGGAAGAGTGATTGTTATTTGTGGAGTTAGGTAGTCAATAGTTTGCCTTGCCTTCCTATGACCAGTTGTAGCATTTGGCATTGGATGAAGCAATGTTCAATAGTCTCTGTGGAGCCACTTCGGGGGCATGAGGGGGGATGTGGTGGAGGAAGAAAACGATAACGATGGTTAACTTGGATTGGTTTGTACATAAGTCGGATCGTTACATCTTGCGTTCAAACTTTCATAGGTGTCTCCATAACTGTCTCATGAACGTGTTTCCAATGGAAACTAGTGGTGGGATGTATTTCATCTCATTCTGTTTTGTGATTTGCTGTCGGTTTGTCATATTTTAGGAATATCTTGTATAAGTTCTGGAGGGTTTGATTTGGTTTGTTTGTTTGATAGTTTGGAATGTCTTGTTGATGAGGTGTGCCGAGGAATATATTTTGTTGGGTGTAAACCGATGTGCTGTTGGAGCTGTGTAGAGGACAAGGTTGCCCCATGAATGTCGCTACTACTGTGGTTGATGTGAGTTTCCAGGTTGTTGTGTAGATTTGGATAAGTTCTCCCCAAATTTGGATGCCTCTTTGTTGGAGCCTAAAGATGATGTTCATAGGAGGGCCTGTGAGGGAGGTAAGTGTGAAAAACGGTGTACATTCGTAAATATCACCTAGTTGGGCAGGGTTAGTCATAATTGAGACTCAAGATAGTGGGAGATTCTAATATAATTCATCTAATACCGTTTTTTGACTTTGCATAGGTTAGTTACCCAGTGCCTGGAGTAGAGTGTTTTGATGCTAAATGTGCTAGACTTAGATTCCCTTTGTCAGGAGAAAACACTCCTGTGGGGGAACCCCCAAAGGTTCTGAATCCGTTTTGAGGAGATGTCTATTGTAGGCCACGTATTCGAGTTCTACATTTGGCCAGGTGAGGTTTGGAGGGAGAATGGTTGGGTTGGTCACAAGAAAGCCTTTAAATTTATGTCGCCATCGGTTGCTTATGTTGGCGTCGCACAAAAGTGCCCTTTGTGAAAAGACCCACGGCAAGGCTGGTTAAAGTCAGTTTTCGCGGTTGGTTGGGTTCAACCACCGAAACCAACCAAAGTCGTACTTGCCACGTACCTTCGTTCCTATAGTTGGTTGAGTCCATCGTGCGCGTGCGAGTGAAATGTTTTTATGTGGATTTGTTTAGCTTAGACAGATGCGAGTACCATTAGGAGGCCGCGGTCAGTGTGTCATTTCATTCGCGAACACTACATTTCTGTCCACCAATTGCGCAAGAAAAGTTGAGGGCAGAGTGGGTGTGCCCAAGGCTCGACCATAAGAAGGGCCTGCCAAAACAAGATGCGTGGAACTTAAGTTAGAATCAATATCACCAGGTGGAAAGGGAAAATTAGCAATTCAATCACACCGTGGACCCCAACTTTGTCCAACTTCGATTGGACCGAGTTGGGGCGAGCGATGGACGTCCACCTGCTTGGTTGAGCGAGTAATTGGATCCTGTCCCCATGCGAATGGCATGTGGACGGTCCCCTCGTCCGGCCAAGAGAAAACATGGGGCATGAGGGTGGAGAATCGGCACCCTAAAAAATCGTTATCCGACGGGAGCACAAGTGCCTACCATCCTCTGGCAGGAGGAACATGTTGCATGGGTCATCGACCAGTTCTCGCGAAACCAAAAATTTACTTCAAAATGTTCCAGATACGTTCCTTCAACCACGAACAAAATAGGCGAGAGTTGAACATTTTCAACCAACCACCTAAACTGACTGCAACCAGCCTCACCCACAATGAACGTTGTGCGTTTGTTGGCGAATGGCACGCGAGGTCGCTTGCGTCACACAGCGCGTCGGCAATGCTGCGGCGCGGATTTGTCCGTTGACCCTCATGACTCACCACTGCTATCAGCTTGACTCGGGTAGGTGGACTCGCTTTCACTCTGACCTTTCCTCTCGCTCTGTTGTCAATGCGCTGGCCTACTTCCAAGTTGCGCACATGCGACAACAGGCTTCAACCCTGCACACTCACGTACTGGCCGAGTCTTTTTCTTTGGGGTCGCACGTTGACGCCTCGTCAACGTGCGAAAGAGAGTCAGGTTGGCTCGTCACCTTGAGTCATCATTCTCGATAGTCCTCCAAACAAAGTGCCCGTACCCAACCGGTTCTTCTTTCCATGGGGTCAGAGAGTGCTGGCAAAACAACCTGCCGGGGACGGAGCTCGAGCACACCGGTCATTGCGACCAGCCCACCCTCGCCGCTCATCCTTCTTCCCTCCCCATTTCCTCTTCTGTGTCGTCGCCGCGCGGTCAAGGCCGCCGCCGCCCGGTCTCTCGCGTCGTAGTCCACTCAAATCGCCAACACTGCCCCATCAGACCGGAACGCAGTAGGCGGCTCGGTGACTCTCCGAGTCGCTCCGCCGGCGTCCTACGTAGCTGGGTTGCGTGCTCGCAAGGTTCGGCCGCAAAACCTCGCAACCGTACAGCTTGTACGCACCGTGGCCTTCATCCCCACCACGCAAGGAAGCTTCCCTTTCCCTCGCACACTCCGGATTGCCCTCCCAGGAGACATCCATAGGCTCTGGATGTCAGTCCTGGAGGCTCCGCGGAGATGGAGGTCCCCCTTCCCAATCCCCCTACAGATTGGAGGAGATGTGTGGATGGTTGGCAGTCAAACCAGTCAGCTGCGACTGAATGGCGGGCTGCTGCGGCTCCTCCGCAGGGCCCTGCCGTCTGCTGTTCCAGCAAGCAGCCCGCCCTCCTGCAAGCTCGCAAATTCAAGAAGAGGGCAAGAAACGACCCCCACCGCTCAGGGTCCTGTGAGAAGCCCAGCCCAGTACATGAAGGCCCTCGAACGCCACTGTCATCATCAAATCTCTACCGGTGGATGCCCTCTACCCCTTCTCCGACCACTATCAGAAAGATTCAAAATCTCTGGCAATTCTTAACCTCTCTGAGACAAAACTAGAGAAACCGACTGGGTTTCAGTCACCGATAGCTCCAATCTTCAACTCAGAGCTCTCGCGAACAGCACCAAGGCTTCGTAAGCTCCAGGACACGCCGTCAAGGATGGCGTCGCTCTTGCCGCCGTGCGACGGACGGCACCGCCATCCGTCATCCCCATCGACCCTCACCACCACTGCGGTCACTTTCCTAGCGCTTCTTCTCTCAATCATCGCCGCAGCAGATGGTATTACTACTGCTGGTGCAACCATACCACCGCCCTTGTGCGTGGCTGGCAATGGGTCCAGTCCCCTATTCACTGCGCTGCAGGGCAGGCGGATGCGGCCGCCGGCGTCCCCGTTGTTGTCCTTCCACCAGCTCCTGGTGCAGACGTGAGCGTCTACATAAGATCCCTACCCGGCTGTAGAACGTCTGTGGATATGGCTGAGTCTTCTTTTGAAATGTTTACACACGAACTCACCCAACTGTAGATCGTCTGAAGAATGTGCCTTAGACGTTTTTCGACGTCCTCAGAAGATCTTACCCAGCTGCTCAACGTCTGACGATGTGCCTTAGACGTTTCACCTTGTCCAAACAAATAACAACACTGTTGCCTGCTCTGCTCGTCTACCAACTTTGCTCCTGATGCAGTGCCTTCTGCGTGGAAGGACGCTCTTTCTCAGCAGCAGTAAAGCTGTCTGCTGCTGCTGCTGCTGCTGCTGCTGCTGCTTCTTCTGCTGCTGCTGCTTCTGGTGCTCTGAAACCACCAGCCTGCGTACTTGTGTCCTTTTCCTTCTAAGTCCTTTCTCAGCCCTCTCTCTCTCTCTCTCTCTCTCTCTCTCTCTCTCTCTCTCTCTCTCTCGCTC
>SZWC01000506.1:74857-101174 GCA_023375785.1 Penium margaritaceum
GCGGGGCCCAGCAGGAGCCCGCGCAAAAATAAAACCCTAAAACCTTTAATGTAATTAGGGGTATGGTTTGAATGCGGTTTGCGTGTTAAAATCATAGGTTTGCGTTTTAAAAAAATGTCGAAAACGAAAGGAGGGCGTTTTCGCTCCCTCGCGATTCTCGCGTGGGAGCAATGTCCGCATGCACGATTCTTTCATGCTCGCCCGTCGACGCATGCCGCGAGCGAGCATGATTTTCGACTGGGCTTTTCAGCTTTTTTTTTGCCGCTACCGGGCGGATCAGAGTCACACATTGCGTTTTATGGGTATCTGAGTATTTTCACCCAAAAAAAAATCCAACCCCCTGGTGTAACTACGGGATTTGTCGGATATTGGGGGGGGGGTTGAGAGATGCGGCGCACCCTGTCTTGAGTTTTGGAGTTCGCACAGCTAAAAATGCTAGGCAGCATGTTGGGGCAGCAGCGTTGTTGAAGCAGCGTGCGGGCTTCCACGCTTGTTGCTTCGTCTGCTGCCCCCTCAGTCTGCTGCTCTAGAGTCAAAGTCTGGATGCTCTGTGTTTGTTACTCAGAAACGCGATCGCGAGTGTTAGCACCAAAAAGCAGCTGAAAACTGAAAGTGACAGATTAGGAGTGAAGAATGAGCAACAATGGGAGACCCCTCCAAGTTCTAGCTCCCCCCCAGCTTTGTAGAGCTTGTTACTCAGCTAACCAGCCAACCAAAAAATAGACCTAGACCTAGTTTATGGCAGGGGTTTTCTCGGTGAGCCCTGCCAGACGGCCGACAGCCCAAAACCCGGGCGTCGTCCGTTTTGCCAAAAACTGGAGCATACCATAATACTGACGCTACGAACGCAATCATGCAGTCAGGAACAACTAGAAAAACAGTAGCGAAGAGTTATGGCTGCCCGAACCCAGGCAGTGCCTACGATGGTCCATTATGCCAAACATTTCCACACAACATCAGACATGGACCCTAGGCAGAGCATGACCCTGCAGACACAATAGTAGAGTCGGATCCAGTGCTGGACACATGCAGACAGTATCTACGGTGGCAGTGACCGCCGGCGGCCCGACCACCGAGGAGGCCTGCCGATGGAGCTGGGCACGTCGCCGGAAGGAGGAGGCTCAAACAAAACTGTGAGTAGGCCTCAGCGTGCGTCGGCTCCACCGGACGACACTCAAGCAGTATCGAATCTTGCCGTCAGTCATCTGCACGCCGATGTACACAAGCCGGGAGGACACAACAGAGCACAATGAGAGATGCGCAAAAACCAACACTCCCCCATGACTCACAGGCGTAGTGCACATGGACGGGCAGAGACACAATCAACAGCCAGACTCCCCCAGAGAACACAGAGACGTAGGCAGGGACAAAGAGGGCAACTCACGGACGCACGCCGATCGAACTCACAGCCTTCTTGAACGAGTCGTGCTTCAGTGCCTTGGCCGGGAACTGAGCTAGCTGCTATGCTGTCTCAACCCACACAATGCTGATGCTGCCGTCATGCAACAACGAACGCACATAGTAATACTCAACGTTGATGTGCTTTGTGCATGTGTGATGCATCCCGTCATTGTCGGTGATGGCCATGACACTCTCATTGTCACAGTGCAACGTGATGGATGCAACAGAATGACGCAACTCGGACAACAGACAATGCAACCACACCCTCTCACATCCGCCTGAGCCAAGGGCCACGTACTCAACCTCAGCAGTGCTGCGTGCAATGCACCCCTACCTGCCACTGTGCCAAGACACAGCTGTGCCACCGATCAGAAAGATCCAGCCTGTGCGACTCTTACCGTCAGGACTGCCGACCCAGTCACCGTCGATGCAGCCCACCGCGACAACATACGACTGGCGGCGGAACTTGCCGAGGAGTCGAGACGACATAGCGAAGTACTCGGATCGCGGCCTCGATGTGAAGGTGACGCGGCTCCTGAGACAACTAAGCTAGGAGGTTGACTGTGAACGCGATGTCTGGGCGCGTCGTCGTCGCCAGGAACATCAGTGACCCGATGACTCGCAGATACGTGGTCACGTCAACTGGCTCCCCCAAAACAGCTGGTTCACAACTCTTCAGCTTCACCTGGCCATCAGGTGATATGGGTGAAGATGCGCTCAGCACGAGGGGCAGGTCCTCGGCGAAGCGAGAGGACAGGGTCTGCACATAGGTAGCTTGGTGGACGTGCAGGATGCCCTGGGAGTGATCATGCTTGAGCTCCATGCCCAGGAAGACTCGGGCAGACCCGAGTTGCTTCATCTGGTAGGCGGTGTGTAGCAGGTCCTTGAAACCCTGGATGGCAGCTATGTCTGGTGACGCAATGAGGAGACCGTCGATGAAGACCAGAACAGCAGCGAAGGTCTGGCCTCGCGCGCAGACGAACAGTGCGGGGTCAACGGTGTTGCGCAGGAGGCCGCCGCGGAGGAGTGTGCTGCTGATCTCCTGGTTCCATCACCGAGGCGACTGCTTCAGACCATAGAGGGCCTTCCGCAGCCTCCAGACTCTCCCAGCGTCGTCATCGAAGCCTGGGGCTGCACCATATAGAGCTCCTCACCCTCTAGCGAGCTATGGAGGAAATTATTGCTCACGTCTATCTGATGCAGCTCCCACCCATGCTGGGCAACCAGGTTGAAGAGCCCCCGGCTAGTGAAGAGCCGGCTGTCTGGGCCAAATATCTGGTCGTAATCAACCCCGGGGACCTGGGGCCCCGGGACCCCAGGTCCCTGGGGCCCCCGTAATCAAATCCCTTGGCTCTGAGACGGGCCTTGTACTTGTCCAAGGACCCGTCAGACTTCCATTTGCGCCCGAAGACCCACTTGGCACCGATGGCCTTCCGACCTGGAGGGAGATCGACGAGGTCATACACGTGGTGCTCTCGGATAGGAGCAAGCTCGTCGGCGCAGGCAGCATCCCAATTTGCGGCCTTAGGAGAGGCTCAAGTCTCCCGTATGGTGACTGGGTCCTCCGGGCGTGCTATAGTGCTGACTGAGAGGGTGTGTGCATCTCGAGCTCCAAGTGGGATGCACGAGAGTGCAGCCATGACGGCATGCCGATGCTCATGATGGAGCATGGCATAGCCCAGTGCGAAGCCCAGGTGAAGCTCTGTGATGATGGCTGAAGTGGTCATGGCGAGGGCCTTGGTGCCAGGGTCCCCACTCACGACCGTAGGAGTGGAGGAGACACATGGAGCGACATGGGGCCGAGGTGCCATAGGGCGCGGTGCTACGGTCTGTGCGCTCACTAACGGCCTGGGTCGGAGGCTGCCGCCTGGGCCACGCGTGTAGCGTGGTAGGGCAGGAGATGGCACCAAGTCTGACGGGCTAACGGAGGCGGACGTGGCTGCTGGCACGGAGGGACCACCGGACGCGACTGGGGCGGCCAGCCCAGAGGGGCCAGCGGGCTCGACTGGGGCTGCTGGTACGGAGGGACCAACGGAAGCGACTAGGGTTGCCGGCCTGGAGGGGCCAGCGGGCGCGACTGGGGATATTGCTACGGAGGGACCAGCGGACACGACTGGGGCTACCGGCCCGGAGCAGCGGGCGCGATTGGTGCTGCTGGCCCGGAGGAGCCAACGGGCGCGACTGCGGTTGCTAGCCTAGAGGGGCCAACGGGCGCGATTGGGACTGCTTGCCCGGAGGGGCCAGCGGGCGCGACTGGGGCTGCTGGCCTGGAGGGACCAGCGGGCGCGACTGGGGCTATCGGCCCGGAGGGGCCAGGGGACGCGAATAGAACTACCGGCTCAGAGGGACCAAATGATGTGCCACCCTGAAACGACAGGACGGAGGACGGACTCACCACTCCTCCACGTAATAGGAGAAACACCGACGAGCCGGAGAAAACAAGATCGTGGAAAAACAACTCGTCAAATAAGAGGACATTGCGGGACACAACGATGCAGTGTCGAGATGGATCTCAAAAGTGCCACGCCTTGGACTGACGAGAGACACTGAGAAAGGTGCAAGGACGTCCGCGGGGGGCGAGCCTCCTGCCCTACTGCGGGACGGGCAACCACATAATGACAACGCAACCCCAGACGAGAGCCGGGCGGAGGTCAGCGTGCTAACCGCACCAGTGCTGGTACGGCGTGGATTGGCGGGAAGGGTTCCATGGGGAATCCGGTTCCAGACCCATGTCATGTTGGCCAGACTTCAAAGTAGAAGCCATCAGAGAGGCTAGACTCAACCCACATGGCGCGGACGGCATCGGCCATGGTATGGTTCCACCGCTCGAAGACGCCGTTCTGGGCGGGCGTGTAGCGCGCTGACGTTCGTAGTGAATACCGTAGGAGGCGAGAAAAGTCGTGGTCTCGCCCATGTACTCACCACCGCGATCAGAGCAAAAGCGGCGAAGAGATCGACCACACTCACACTCAGCAAGGACAAGCCAGTTCTGAATGGCACAGGAGACATTGCTCTTCTACCAAAGGCAGATGATGCAGCAATAGCAAGAGTAGTCGTCAGTGAGGGTGAGGAAATATCTTTCATGATCTCCGACGGACTCAGTAGGGAGAGGACCCATGACATAGGAATGGACCAAGTCTAGAAGGGCGGACACGGGAGGAGGACGGAGGGTATGTGGACCGGTGCATTTTGCCCTGAGCGCAATCAATGCACTCTGTGGGGCACGGCCAAGGGAAAGTGTCCCGGTCAAGGCCCTTGGCCGGCTGGGTACGGAGCATGCTATCAATGACAGCAGAGTGGACGTGGCAAAGGCAGTGGTGCAAGAGGCAGGTTTGCTGTGGAGAGAGCGTGGTGGTGACGTCCGACGGGGAGGGGACGGAAGAAGAGGAAGACAGACGAGGGACGTGCCACAGGTTGCCATAGGCGGTGGCATGCAGAACGACAAGACCTGACGAAAGCAACGACACAGTGCCAATACCACACGAGTGCACACCGTCCATGCTCATGCTGTCAAGGGCAGTAACGGAAAGAAGGCTGAGCTCAAGACCTGGGACGAAGAGGACATTGGTGACGAAGGCATCACCGGCAGGACCACGGAAACGAACGACGCTGACACCGAGAACAGGTAACACCTGTTTGGAGCCCGTCCAGATACCGGACACATCGCCAACAGGACCAAGCACACTAAAGGCCTCACGAGCGGCCGTCGTGTGATGCGTGACCCGGGAGTCAATGATCCAGGTCTCGGTAGGGTCCTTGACCGGATTCGCTAGATCGCTAACAATCACATGGCAGCAAGCAAGAGACGTGGACGCGGTGGAAGGGAGCACAAACCGAGACTGCCAATCATCAAGTCACACGACTTCGTCATGGAAAGGGGCAGAGGGGACCACGGAAGACGACGAGAAAGACGAGGAAGTAGGACACGATCACAGCTCAGTCTCAGTCATGCAGGGCAGTACACACAAGCAGGAGGTGACGCAACTCGTACTTCCCTGGGGGGAGGGCGAGGTAGGCCGAGCTGGAGCGCAATGAACTACTCCAAGTGACGCTCACGGGTGGATGTCCCGGAAGTGTAGACTGAGTATAGAGTGAGAGCGCCTGAGCGTAGATAGGATGAGGACTGCACCGGTGAAGGGTACAGAGGCATCGACGGCTACGGATGATGCTACAACAGAGCTGGCGTCGGCGGAATTGGTGTGGCTGTCGGAGGAGTGGAGCTGCTGGACGAGGTCGAGGCATCGGGAGCGGTGACAGCTGCGGCGGCACAGGCGAGACGGCGCTCCCGTTGGCGACGCATGGTGGCGATGACGCGCGCCTTGCCTATCGGTAGCGGGCACGTATGCCACCCGTGTCCTGGCTGGCCACAGTTGTGGCAGACCGAGCCACCACAAATAGACCCAGTTGATTGCTGTTCCTGTTGCTGCTGCTGACCCTTGTCCTTCTTGCCCCGACGCTTCTTCTTCCCCAGCGACGATGTAAACCGGGCGCGGTGTGCTAGCCTCAATCGGATGGTGTAGGCACCAACCGGCGGCAACGGCGACCAAGGGGAGGCCGGTGCACACCTTCCCGAGGTTGCGGAAGCGTAGGGTCGTCTTGGGGGAGCACGGGAACACGTGTGGCACAGTGGGAGTAAACTGTACTTGTTATTCAAGTGTCAACATACAAGACTATATGTACATGATGACACATCCTAGGCGACCCGAGGTCACCGAGCCGTGCGCGGCTCCGTATGGGCCTGGGATGAGCGTTATTGCCTTAGCATCACGTAGCTCAACTTCCCAGCTTTCCAACGCACCAAGAATCGCATCATTCCGTGGAGGAACGGCCAAGATATGGCCGTTTCCGTGAACCACGATAATCTGCCGCTGGCAGCACCACTAGCGGCGGTGACGGCCGTCCGAAGCGCCCTTGCTGGTAATAACACATCGGGGCGCCATTCCAAAGCGCCATTGGTCCTCAATGATCCTTGATTCATTGACTAACCGGGCCCCAAGGCGCGCTTCGGCCTTGTTGGGTCTTCCGGGGGTCGAGCCTTGGTCCTTGGGGATGAATTCCCGTCACCTGTTTTCCCCTCGACCGGTTCAACCTTTGGCTGGGCGTAATTTCCTCAATTCTTGATGGATCGACCCCGTTCTTGGGTCGATCTTGCACGGTTTTTCCTGTAGATTCCAAATCCACAGTCAGATTATACATTCAAGGAAGCCTCAAGCCGTGATCAGTGCCGTTGGCACTGTCCGGCTTACACTACCCCCTTTAGGAGCGAGCCGTCCCGGTTCGCTCTTGATACTCCCGGAGGATAGCATTCACCCCGCCAACGTTGAAGTTGCGGGCAGGCTCCCATGAGTTGTGGGACGCATCATAGCCCTTCCATTTGACCAGGTACTCCCATCCACGACCACAACGACGGTGGTCAAGGATGGCCTCTTGCTCGCCCTCGATCACCACCGGAGGGGGAGGTTCAGAATTGCGGCCAGGGAAATGCTCGGCCGGATCTTGGTAGAGCTTGAGCTTGGAGATGTGGAACACATCGTGGAAAGACATGGAAGGCAGAAGAGCCAACCGTGCCACCACGGGTGTCCGCATTTCGAGCACCTCGAACGGACCAAGCCACCGGGGTTTTAACTTGTCGGACCGGACCCCGCGAAGCTTGACGTGCGCGCTGTTGAGAAGCACGCGGTCACCGACCTTGAGCGTTGCGTCTGTACGTCGGCGGTCCGCTTGCACTTTCTGGTGCGCTTGCGCCTTTGCCAATGCATGCCGCGTTGCCGCCCAAATCTGCGTGAAGTCACGTGCTGTAGACTCCACCGCGGGCAGGTTGCTTGCAACGTGCAAACTGANATGGAAGGCAGAAGAGCCAACCGTGCCACCACGGGTGTCCGCATTTCGAGCACCTCGAACGGACCAAGCCACCGGGGTTTTAACTTGTCGGACCGGACCCCGCGAAGCTTGACGTGCGCGCTGTTGAGAAGCACGCGGTCACCGACCTTGAGCGTTGCGTCTGTACGTCGGCGGTCCGCTTGCACTTTCTGGTGCGCTTGCGCCTTTGCCAATGCATGCCGCGTTGCCGCCCAAATCTGCGTGAAGTCACGTGTTGTAGACTCCACCGCGGGCAGGTTGCTTGGAACGTGCAAAATGAGGGGCGTGGCGGGCAATGTCCCGTTCACCACCTCGAATGGCGCCCTGCCGGTGGAGGCGGACGTGGCGGAGTTGTATGCCAGTTCAGCGACCGGCA
This sequence comes from Penium margaritaceum, assembly GCA_023375785.1. NCBI lineage: Eukaryota > Viridiplantae > Streptophyta > Zygnematophyceae > Desmidiales > Peniaceae > Penium > Penium margaritaceum. The sequence continues at coordinate 82,494 of SZWC01000506.1, forward strand.
ATCGTTGGTCCCACGCTGCCTCGTCCGGATCACCCATTGTACGGAGGAGCTGCTCCAACGTCTGGTTTGTACGCTCCGTTTGCCCGTCAGTTTGGGGATGAAAACTGGTCGACAGCTGCACCTTGCTGCCGTACCGCTCCATGAGTTCTCGCCAGAACTTGCTTGTGAAACGTGGGTCACGGTCGCTCACAATGGACTGTGGCACGCCATGGAGACGCACCACGTGCTTGAGGAACAGCCGAGCCGTGCCTTCTGCGCTCACCGTATCATGCGTCGCAATGAAGTGCGACATCTTGCTGAAGCGATCCACCACCACCAACGCCGCATTGTGGCCTGCCGCTGTCATGGGCAAACCCGTGATGAAATCCATGGAGATGTCCTGCCACGGCTGCTCGGGGATGGGCAAGGGTTGGAGGAGACCCGGGGTCTTTGTCCTCCTCGCCTTGTGGCATTGGCACACGTCACAACTCCGGCAGAATTCAGCCACCTCCGACGACATGGTGGGCCACCAAAAGAAGCGAGCCACCGTCTTCAATTTCTTGTCAACGGAGAAGTGACCGCTTGGGCCACTGTCATGGCACTCTTCTAAAATCAGCTGCCGAAGCGCGGGCACCGCGGGAACCACCACCTGTTTCGTGCCGCGCCGTCGCCAATACGGCGTCTCGAAGAAAAATCTCCGAGCGTCGTACTCCCCATGCGTCTCGTATCCCTCTGTGAAGAGCTTCGCGAGGAAGGCATCCTCGTGGATGGTGAGAGACGCGACCCGCATCATCAGGTCTGGTCGCCGTGAGAGGGCGTCGGCTGGGTTGATGCGACCCGGCCGGTACACGATCTCATAGTCGAAGTGCGACTCGAGGTACTCCACCCAACGCGCTTGCCGCCGGCTCAGGTTCGACTGCGTCTTGAAGTACTTCAACGCGTGGTGGTCGGTGTAAACCGTGCATTTCTGTGCCTCGAGGTAGCACTGCCAGTTGTTGAAGGCTGCGACCACGGCGAGCATCTCCTTTTCATGGGTGGCATAGTTCAGCTCTGCCCCGCGCAACTTGCGCGAGTAGTAGGCGACTGGCTGTGACCCGATGCCAAAGTCCTGCAAAAGGATTCCACCAATGGCCAGGTCCGATGCATCCGTCGCCATTTCAAACGCACAGCCGCTGTCGGCCAAGTACAAGGCCGGCGCGGAGGTCAGAGCCCGTTTGAGATTCTCAAAGGCTTCTTGTTCGCTAACTCCCCAACTCCACTCGCGATCCTTGCGAGTGAGATTGGAGAGTGGCGCTGACACTCCCGCATAGCCAAGGATAAACCTGCGGTAGTAGTTGCAAAAACCAAGGAACACTTGCACATCGTGCACACTACGCAACTTCGGCCACTCTTGCACGGCCGACACCTTGCACGGGTCCATGGCAATCTGTCCATTGCCAATTATGTGTCCAAGGAATTCAACTTTCCCCACCGAGAACTCACACTTAGAGAGTTTTGCAAAAAATTCCTCCTTCCTCAAAATCTCGAGGACCTTCTTCACATGCTCCTCATGCTCCTCCGTCGTCCTCCTATACACCAAGATGTCGTCGAGGTACACCACCACGAAGTCATCCAAGTACGGCCTGAAGATGTTGTTCATTGCCGCCATGAAGGTGGTCGGCGCATTGGTTAACCCGAAAGGCATCACGAGGAACTCGTAGTGACCATAGCGGGTGCGGAAGGCCGTCTTTTCCACATCATCTGCTGCGATGCGGATCTGGTGGTAGCCGGAACGGAGGTCGATCTTCGTGAAGAAGCGAGCCGCACGGAGTTGATTGAAGAGATCCTCAGCTCGTGGAAGTGGGTACCGGTTCTTGATGGTCAACTCGTTCAACGCCCGGTAGTCCACGCACATGCGCATCTCCCCCGTCTTTTTCTGCACAAACAAGACAGGTGCAGCGTAAGGAGATGAGGATGGGCGGATGAAACCCTTCTCCGTCATCTCGGTCAGCTGCTTCTTGAGCTCCTGCAGCTGTGCGTCGCTCATACGGTACGTTGCACTAACAGGCGGGCGCGATCCAGGTTTGAGGTCGATGCGATGGTCCACGTCTCGCTTTGGTGGCAGACCCGCCGGGAGGGTGTCGGGGAACACGTCCTCAAACTCCGTACACACCTTCCGAAGCCCCTCAGGCACCGCGGCAAACTTGCCTTGGACCCCCGGCTGCTTACGAGTCGCCCCATGCGCCACAGCAGGCGCCACGTCCTCTGGTTCGTCAAAATCGTCCTCCACGTCTCGCACGAACGCCAGAAAAATCTGCTCCTTTTTTCGAATCGCGCGCTTGAGCTGCACCAAGTTCAACATCATAGGCACCGATTCCTCCTTGCGAGGCACTGACTGCTGCTGTGCTTCCTCCTCGCAAGTCTCCTCCTCCGCGGCCTCTTCCTCGGACCACGTAGGTAGGGGATACTCCTTGTCTCCGAGTTTGACTGAGACGGTGCGCGCCTCCCAATTGACGGCGGGGTTGTACTTGTGGAGGAAGTCACGACCGAGGATCACATCGTAATCCTTCATCGGGCACACCCGGTATACGGTCGTTATGCGAAGCTTCCCCACGCGAATGGAGAGGGGACGGGCCAGGTACCCCACTTCAATCATGCCGTCCACTTGGTTAGCGGTCCGCTTCTTGCTCGTGAGCGCCAGGCCCCACTTCCGAGCACACTCCATGCTCACAAAACTGTGGCTCGCGCCACAATCCAGCAGGCTCCCCACCTTCCCCTTGACGCCTTTCACTCGCGCCTCCAAGAGAAGTGCGGGCTGCTCCTCCTCATATCCCGCGTCCCATGCCTTGACCTCGGAAACCCCCTTAATTGCCGCAAGGCGTTCGGGTGGGCGGTCAACTGGCGGTTTGGGCTGAGAGGAGCCAGGAGTAACGCCATCTACTCCCAGCTCTCCTCGTTTCCCGACTCCTTTGTTGCTTTGTCTACTTCCTTCGTGGCTTGCTTCCCTTTCCCTTGACGCTTACCCTTGCCGTCGCCCTTCTTTGGACTCCGACAGTCACGCGCAATGTGGCCAGTCTTGCCACAGTTGTAGCACTTGCGCTGTTGTAACGCTCCGATCTCCATGGGCATGACGTCGCTCTCGGCCCGCTTGCCGTAACCACCACCAAAAGAGTTGTGGCTGTTGGCATGAGCCTGTTGCACACGCGAATCGTACCGTTCGGCTGCTACGATCATTGCCGACAAGTCGTCGTTGAGGTCGTGCATCACTGTCACAGCGCGGGCGTCGTTCTTGAGGCCGTTGCTGTAGTGGAAGCACAATTCGTGCAAGTCAAAACCACAGTTGGCAATGATCTCACGAAACCTGCGGGTGTAGTCGGCGACGCCGCCAGTTTGGCGAAGCCGACGCAGCTTAGCGCGCGCGTTGTTCCTTACGTCACCCACGGTGAAGCGTTTGATGAACGACTCCGTGAACTCCTTCCACGAGGTCGGCCATTTGAGGGTAGGGTCACCACTGCTGCAGGTTGGAGCAGATAGGGTTGAGATTCCGGTCGCGGCCGCAATGCAAGCGACCATTGCTGCTCCACTGCCGTGTGGATTGGACCGCATCACATCGGCCCACCAATCCAACGATGCCCCTCTCAACAGGGTCACGGCATAGTCTCGGCGCGCCTCGTACCTTGAGGCATCCACGCCGATGGCGGTGAAGTACAATTCCAGTCCGAGTATCCAAGCGTGCGGAGCTGGCCCATCCTTCTTCGATGGGTCGAACGGCTCCGGCTTGGGCGGGCTCGAGACGCTCACCGGAGGTGCGTTTGCGGTGGCAACTGCCACTGGTGTTGGCACTGGACGCTTCGCGAGCTCTTGATTGAGGTACGCGTTTTGCTTCTCCAACAGGTCCATCTTGGCCTGCATGTCGGCGAGCAACTTCTGCAACGCTGCGGCTGCTGTTACTTCGCCTTGCGCGTCAAACGCCGCGGCCATTGAGGACGAGCCGGTTGAAGTCATCTTCACGTCCGGTACAACTTCTTCCTCAACGGGTCCTCCGGTTACCGCCTTGTCACCGGAGTGCGTGGTTGGCCTTGGGAACGGATGCGCCAAAGAGACGAGATGCGTGCTGGTCTATGCTGACCAGGAGAGGTTGCCACGTAGATGATTGTGCCCCTGAGCCAAGGGTGGCTCTGATACCAAGTGTAAACCGGGCGCGGTGTGCTAGTCTCAACCGGATGGTGTAGGCACCAACCGGCGGCAACGGCGACCAAGGGGAGGCCGGTGCACACCTTCCCGAGGTTGCGGAAGCGTAGGGTCATCTTGGGGGAGCACGGAAACACGTGTGACATAGTGGGAGTAAACTGTACTTGTTATTCAAGTGTCAACATACAAGACTATATGTACATGATGACACATCCTAGGCGACCCGAGGTCACCGAGCCGTGAGCGGCTCCGTATGAGCCTGGGATGAGCGTTATTGCCTTAGCATCACGTAGCTCATTTTCTCAGATTTCCAACGCACCAATAATCGCATCATTCCGTGGAGGAACGGCCGAGATATGGCCGTTTCCGTGAACCACGATAATCTGCCGCTGGCAGCACCACTAGCGGCGGTGACGGCCGCCCGAAGCGCCCTTGATGGTAATAACACATCCGGGCACCATTCCGAAGCGCCCTTGGTCCTCAATGATCCTTGATTCATTGACTAACCGGGCCCCAAGGCGCGCTTCGGCCTTGTTGGGTCTTCCGGGGGTCGAGCCTTGGTCCTTGGGGATGAATTCCCGTCACCTGTTTTCCCCTCGACCGGTCCAACCTTTGGCCGGGCGTAACTTCCTCAATTCTTGATGGATCGACCCTGTTCTTGGGTCGATCTTGCACGGTTTTTCCTGTAGATTCCAAATCTATAGTCAGATTATACATTCAAGGAAGCCTCAATCCGTGATCAGTGCCGTTGGCACTGTCCAGCTTACAGACGAGGAGCTGGTGGAGGTAGATGCTGCAGTAAGCGACGGGCATGGAAGCAACAACAGGGGAGGCGAGGGCCTCTATGTGCTGGAGGAAAGACTCCAGACGAGCTTCCTCAATCCTGGGAAAGAGCTCGTATGCCCAATGCATGTGGGTGCCCTGGGCCGCCATGGTGGAGAGGACATCTTGGGAGTAGTGGACGAAGACGTTCGCGAAAGCGTCGGTGGCACCGCGCTTGATGGTGAGGAGCACGACCAAAGGGGGTGGAGCAGAGGTGCCTAGGTGACGAAGGATGTCCTCAGCCCGCTGCTAGTAAGCGGTGACTGTCTCGGTCTCCCCTATGTGTAGGGAGTTGAACTCCCGCAGCAGACGACTGGTCTCATCCTAGCTGGATAGGCGATGGGGATGGGTGAGGACGTGCCATGCGGTTGTAGGGTCTGGAGTCCTGCCAATGGTGAGGTCACCAAGGAAGGGCTCTAGAGCTAGGTGGGAAGCCAGAGGAGCAATAGGGACGAGGGTGCGTACAGTGCGACCAGTGTCATATGGCTAGTCGGCCTGGATGGAGTCGTATGAAAGGGTGTAGTATGCTCACAAGTCCTCACCCTGCGCCCAGATGCGAAAAATGAGTTCTGAGCTCCAATACTGCTCGCCGGCCTGAAGTGGCGGGGGCGGCGTCTCAAAGTCCTTTGGCCTGTGGCCGGCGCCCAGAGTGGGGTCAAGGATTGAGGTCACTCTCTACCGCTGGCGCTGAGTCTCTTGCTGCGCCAAGTAATGCGTGGCAGCGAACAGAGCGCGGCTGGCGTGCCCATGAGGAATGAAAAACAGCGGGACACTGGTGTGAGTCTATGAGGCCAACAGCTGTAGTGTTACAAGCTAGTGCGTCAGGGCAACAAGCTATTGCTGAATGGCGGTCAGGGGGTTGGAGGCGCCGGCGATGAAGCCTGTGGATCGATGCTGTTGCTACTGTACTTGCTGTTGCTACTGCTGCTACTACTGTTATTGTTGCTGTTGTTGCTACAACTACTACAGCTGCTATAAGAAAGGAGGGCTGGAGGTCCCCCAACAGAGGAGGATCCCTCCCCAGTGGAGCTATTAGCCATGGTGGGTTTTGTTGCCCCTTTTTTTCCTTGTGTGCTACTGATGCCAATAGTGACGTCGGCTTAGAATAGCTGACGTTAGCAGCTGTTGCTACGTTATCTGTAGGATTACTGATGTAAAGTTTCTTCTCCCCCCTTTTTTGTGTTGATGACATCAGCAGTAACGTTAGTAGTGATGTCAGCGGAAGACTACTGACGTCAGTAGCGGCCGTTGCTGGGGCCGCTATTGTGCGGCTGCAACGGTTGCTTCTGCTACTGCTGCTGCTGCTACTATAGCAACTACTGCTGCTGCTGCTACTACTACTACTACTATTGCTGCTGCTGCAACTGCTGTTACAGTAGCAGTTGTTATTGCTACTACTGCTACTAAGCTGTTGCAGATGCTGTGGCTGTTATAGCGGCGGTGGCGGCTGCTGCAGTCGTGGCAAGGTTGCTGGTTGGGTGGGGGATTTTTTTCTGTTTTTTTTCCTTTTTCATTTTTCACAGCAAGCTTCACTGTTCATTGTGGGCAGCGGGCTGCGAGTAGCGAGCTCGCTGCTCACTGTTGGTAGTCTGTTGGTCGCTGCAAGCAGCGGGCTCGCTGCTTGCACCCCGTCGTTCGTAGCGAGCAACGGTCTGCGAGCAGCTGCAGCTGCCACTGGTTGCTGCCGGCTGCTGCTCGCTGCTACTGCTGCTGCAGCCGGTTACTGCTGCTGCTCATTGCTACGGCTACTGCAGCCTGCTGCTGCTGCTGCTCGCTCCTACTGCTACTGCTCGATGCCGCTGCTGTTGCGAGCTGCTCCTGCTGGCCGACATTGCTGCTTGCTGCTGCGGACTACTGCTGCTCCGAGCTGTTGCTACAACGGGCTGCTGTTGCTGTGCGCAGCAGCTGCTGGCTATTGCTGCCACTGCTCACTGTTGTTGCCTGTCGCTGCTGTTACTGTAGGCTGCTGTTGCTGCTCGGTGCTGCCAGTCACTGCACCTGGGTGACGTTATCGCATGCGTAGTCGCTCGCAAGTTTCGGACGCGACCTGCCACTCACCTCCTCGTGTCACACGTGGGGGTCAATGCTGCCGGAAAAATCCGGCAGCATTTCCCTTGGCCTTGTGGTCGTGATAAAAAATCTGACGCCGCCACCAGGCAGGTCAATGCTGCCAAAAAAATTCCAGCAGAATTTCCTCTGCGCTGGCGCGTATGGAGGTCCACCTGCGTTGTCTGACACCTGTTCGCCAGTCTTCTGCTGTTGCTGCTGCTGCTACGCTCTGGCTCTGATACCAAGCTAGAAATGCTAGGCAGCAGGTTGGGACAGCAGGGTTGTTGATGTAGCGTGCCGACTTCTACGCTCATTGCTTCATCTGCTACGCCCTCAGTCTGCTACTCTATAGTCTAAGTCTGGATGCTCTGGGTTTGTTACTCAGAAAAGCGTGCGCCAGTGTTATCGCCAAAAAGCAGCTGAAAATTGAAAGTGACTGATTAGGAGTGAATAATGAGCAACAATGGGAGACCTCTCCAAGTTCTAGCTCCCCCCAGCTCTGTAGAGCTTGTTACTCAGCTAACCATTCAACCAGAAAATAGACCTAGACCTATTCTCTGGCAGGCAGGGTTTTCTCGGTGAGCTCTGCCAGACGGCCGACAGCCCAAAACCCGGGCGTCGTCAGTTTTGCCTGAAAACTGGACCATACCATAATACCGACGCTGTGAAGGCAGTCGTGCAGTCAGAAACAACTAGAAAAATAGCAGCAAAGAGTTATGGCTGCCCGAACCCAGGCAGTGCCTACGATGGTCCATTATGCCAAACAGTGCCATGGAACATGAGACATGGACCCTAGGCAGAGCATGAAGCCACAGATGCAATGGTACAGTTAGATCTAGTGTTGGAAGCATGCAGACAGTATCTGCAGTGGCTGTGACCACCGACGGCCCGACCGCCGAGGAGGCCTACCAATGGAGCTGATCACGTCGCCAGAGGGAGGAGGCTCCAGCAAATTGTGAGTAGGTCTCAGCGTGCGTTGACTCCACCGGACGACACTCTAGCAGCGTCAAATCTCGTTGTCAGTCATCTACACACTGATGTACACAAGCCGGGAGGACACAACAGAGCACAATGAGAGATGCGCAAAAACCAACACGCACTTGCGACGTCTAAAACTTGCGACAAGGTTACTTATGACATCGGCGATGCCAATGTCAGCGCCGCGCACTTTGCCCTTGAAGTCGGCGAAGTCCGACTTCGAGGGCGTGGATACAGTTGTCATTTTTTCCGTTTTCGCTCACACGAAAAAAAACATGGGCACCGCTGTCATGTCGTTTTCGACTATGGACAGCGGTGTCTTTCCGTTTTCGACTCTGGACACCGCCGTGAGTTCGTTTTTTACTATGGACAGCGCTCCTTTATTTGGCGAAACGATGGACACCGGAGCATTTGTGCCCAGTCCATTTTTTAATCATGAAGTGAGAGAGAGGTGTAGTAGATGGTGAGGTTCACTAGTTGAAAACCAAGAGTTGTACACAACGGAGATATTCTCAATTGCAATAATTTCTACGGATTCTCTGTTCACTTTTGCCTTGGAGGGAAAAGTGGAAAAAACAATTCAATTTCGCGAAGTTCAAAGGAGTTCAGGTAGAAGCTTTATGTAAGGAGAAAATAATGATTTTTGCAGCAACATATTATGCAAGCAGGTGGCCAAAATGACAAACCGGGCCATATTGTGAATGGAAGAGGCTAGTGGAGATAGCAAATTCTCAATGGTGTTGAAGGGATGATGTTGAGGGAGATAGTTTTTACTGAAATTAAGAACACACCGGTGATAGCCTTAGAACATCTCGGATGAGGCAACTTTCCACAAATGTTTTACTTTGCTTTGAATGAAAGTGGAATGCATAACTAATGGGGTTCTTGAATGAATCTCTATGATTTGGAGGAGGTGAGAAGAAGAAGATTTTGGCCGTAAGAATTTCCATCCTAAGATCAATGCGAAGGATTGAAGGTTTGGGCCTAGTTTAGGTTGATTCAGACTATTTTTCTAGCTTAACTCCAGTCACACAAAATTTTGAAGAAATATGGATGGTGAACGCAATGTCTGGACGCGTCATCGTCGCCAGGAACATCAGTGACCCGATGACACATAAATACGTGTCACATCTACTGGCTCCCCCACCACGGCTGGATTAGAGCTCTGAGCATCGTTTGACCATTGAGCGACATGGGTGAGGATGCTCTCGGTACGAGGGGGACGTCCTCAGCAAAGCGCTCGGACAAGGTTTGGACGTAGGCGGCCTGATGGAGGTGTAGGATGCCCATATAGTGATCATGCTCAAGCTCCATGTCCATAAAGACTCGTGCTGACCCGAGGTCCTTCATCTCGTAGGCAACATGTAGCAGGTCCTTGACCCGTTGGATGGCAGCTACATTCAGCAACACGATGAGCAGGTCGTCGACATAGACCAGGACAGCGACGAGGGTCTGACCTCGCCGACTGACGAACAGCATGGGGTCGGCAGAGCTACGAAGGAGGCCGCCGCTGAGAAGCATACGACTGATCTCCTGGTTCGAGCAGCGCGGTGACTGCTTCAGGCCATACATGGCCTTCCGTATCTTCCAGACCTTGTCGGAGCCATCGACGAAGCCAAGAGGATGTACCATGTAGAGCTCCTCGTCCTCGAGTGAGCCATGGAGAAATGTGTTGCTCACATCCATCTGATGCGATTCCCACCCGTGTTGGACAACTAGGCTGATCAACGCTCGGCTAGTGGAGAACCGACCAACCGGGGCAAAGATCTGGTCATAGTCCATTCCAGAGATTTGAGCAAACCCCTTGGCTATAACACGGGCCTTGTACTTGTCCAGGGATCCGTCTTTCTTCCACTTTTTCCGGAGAACCCACTTGGCGCCGATGACCTTGCGGCCCGAGGGGAGGTCGATGAGCTCATAGAATTGATGTTGCTGAATGGCCGCAAGCTCGTCGGCGCACGCAGCCTCCTAGTAAGCAGCCTCGGGAGATGCCCGAGCCTCATATAGGATAGCTGGGTCCTCTGGTCGCTCCATGGGGCTGATAGTAAGGACGTGTACGTCCCACGCCCTTGGTGGCACACGCGTGAGCGTGGCCACAACGGCAAAACGGTGCTTCTGATGGAGCAAGGCATAGTCCAAAGCTGACCTTGGATGTAGGTCAGTGATGAATGATAACGTGGCCATGCCAAGTGCCTTGGTACCGGGGTCCCCACTCTCGACTGTGGAAGTGGGTCTGACAGGAGGCAAGGAGCCTTGTGGGGTGATAGGGGTCGTGGTGCGAGAGGGCGTGAGGAGTCGGCCTGAGTGCTCACTGTCGGCCTGGGTCGAAGGCTCCCGCTTGGACCACGTGTGTAGCAAGCCGACACGAACGGGGCAGCCAGCCCAAAGGGGTTGGCATACATGGACGAGGCAGCCGGCCTGGAGGGACTAGTGTACACGGACAGGGCAATCGCCCGGAGGGGCTGGTGGACATGGATGGGGCGGCCGACCCGGAGGGGCTGGCGGACACAGACGGGACAGCTGGCCTGGAGGGGCTGGCGGACACGGGTGGGGTAGCCGGCCCAGAGGTGCTGGCAGACACGGACGGGGCAGTCAGCCCATAGGGGCTGGCGGACATGGATGGGGCAGCCAGCTTAGAGGGGTTGGCGGACACACACAGGACAGCCAGCCCGGAGGGGCTGGCGGACACGGGTGGGGCAGCCTGCCCGGAGGGACTGGCGGACACGGACGAGGCAGCCGGTAGGGAGGGGCTGGTGGACATGGATCGGGCAGCTTGCCCAGAGGGACTAGCGGACATGGACGGAGCACCCGGCCCAGAGGGGCTGGCGGACATCGACGGGGCAGCAGGCCCGGAGGGGCAGGCGGACACAAACGAGGCAGCGGGCCCGGAGGGGCTGGCGGACACGGACGGGGTAGCTGGCCCAAAGGGGCTCGCGGACACGGATGGGGTAGCCAACCCGGAAGGGCTGGCGGACATGCACGGGGCAGCCGACCCAAAGTGGCAAGCGGATACCGACAGGGCAGCCGACCCGGAGGGGCTCACGGACAATGACGGGGCAGCCGACCAAGAGGGGCTGGCAGACACGGATGGGGTAGCTGGCTCAGAAGGACCCGCGGGCACAGACGATGGGACACCCGGACGTGATTGGAAGGAGGACAGACCAACCACTCCCCCACGCGACGGAAGGAACATCAATGCGCCGGAGCGAACGAGGTCACGGGGAAACAGGTCCTCAAAGAACAGGGCATCTCGAGACTCGAGGAAGCGGTGCCGGGTGGGATTCTAGAAGCGCTACGCCTTGGACTGATGCAAGACACCAAGAAAGGTGCAGGGACGGCCGTGAGGCTCGAGCTTGCTACCTTGGTGTGGGGCACGCAGCCACATGATGGCTATGCAGTCCCAGACACGGGCCGGATGGAGGTCGGCTCGCTCTCCACACTAGTGCTGGTATGGTGTAGAGTGACGGGGAATGGATCCATGGGGAATCCGGTTCTAGACTCAGGTCATGTAGGTCATGGCCTCGAAGTAGAAGCTGTCAGAGAGACCGGACTCAACCCTCATGATGCGGATGGCGTCGGCCATGGTGCGGTTCCACCGCTCAGAGACGTCGTTCTGGGATGACGTGTAAGGCGCTAACATCTCATGATGGACGGCACGGGAAGCGAGGAAGAGTGTGGTCTCCCCCAGAAACTCACCTCCGTGATCAGAATGAAAGCGGCGGAGGTGACGCCCACACTCGTGTTCAGCCTGAACAAGCCGGTTCCGATTGGGGGGAGAGACGTCGCTCTTCTGCTGAAGGCAGATGACCCAACGATAGCAAGAGTAGTCATCCGTCAGTGTCAAGACATAACGACCGTGCTCTCCGACGGAGTCTATCGGGAGGGGACCCATGACGTAAGAGTGAACCAAGTTGAGCAGGGCTGTCGCACGAGAGGCAGACAGGGGATAGGTGGAATGATGCATCTTCCCCTGAGCACAATCAATGCACTCGGTGGGACACAATAGAGGAAAGGAGGCTAGATCAAGGCATGTGGCTGGCTCGGCCGATGTGGAGGGCACAGAGGTAGAATCAGACAGGCGCGGTATGTGCCACAAGTTGCCAGGGGCGGTGGCATGCAAAATGACACGACCTGACGAACACAACGACACAGTGCCAACTCCACGCAAGTGCAGAATGTCCATGCTCATGCAATCAAGGACTGTGACAGACAGGAGGCCGAGCTCAAGGCCAGGGATGAAGAGGACGTCAGTCACGAAGACATCACCAACAGGACCACGGAAACGAACAACACTGACACCACGAAAGGGTAACACCTGACCAGAACCTGTCCGACCCCCGGAGACATCGGTGACGGGACCGAGGACACTGAAGGCCTCGCGCGAGGCCGTCATGTGACGCGTGGCCCCGGAGTCGATGATCCAGGTCTCTTGCGGATCCTAGACCGGTGTGGCCAGGTCACTGACAGTAACATGGCAATGGGCGAGCGACGCAGACGCGGTGGACGAAGGTGCGAACCGGGACTGCCAGTCATCCAGCCAGACGACATCATCACGAAGAGAAGGAGGTGCAAAGGATACGGTAGAGGATGGAGTGGACAAAGGTACAAGACAAGACCGTATTGTAGACTCTGTCATGCAGGGTAGGGCTTTGGAACCAGTGACGATGCAATTTGTACTTCCCTTGGGAGGAGGGCGAGGAAGGCCGAGCTGGAGTGTGATGAACTGCTCCAACTGACGCTCGCGCGTGGAGGGTCTGACGGAGTAGAACGAATGCGGTGTGATGACACCGGAGTCCAAGAAGGAGTAGGAGGGCATCGGTGACAGAGGAGCGGGCGCCGAGTGGTGTGAAAGATACTGCGGTGGAGCCATTGCGAGTGGCGCGGATAAAGCAGGAGCAGCAACAGTCATGATAGTGGTGGCGAGGCAACGCTCACGCTAAGATGCGTGGTGGTGATGACGCAAGCCTCATCATTCGGGAGCTGACACGTGTACCACCCGTTTCCTCACTGGCCACAGTTGTGGCAGACAAGGCTGCCACCGCAAGATCCGTTGGATTGCTGTTGTGGGCCATTGTCCTTCCTGCCCCTCGCTTTTTCTTGCCGGATGAGGAGGCGCCGGAAGATGCTGCTGTTGCTGGAATGACAACAGCCACTGAGGCGATGGTAGGAGAGGCGAGGGACTCTGTACGATGGATATGTGAATCCTGACAAGCCTCCTTGATGTGGAGGAAGAGCTCGTATGCCCAGTGCATGAGGGTACCTTGGGCAAACATCGCAGCGAGGACCTCCTAGGAATAGTGGACAAAGACGTGGGAGAAGGTGTCGGTGGTGCCGCGCTTGATGATCAGGAGTGCAGAGAGAGGGGATGGCACATCTCTAAGGTGGCGCAGGATGTCCTTTGCGCGTTGTCAATAGGACGTGACCGTCTCGGTCTCCCCCATGCATAGGGAGTTGAACTCCCGGATTAGGCGGCTGGTCTTGGTGTCATTGGACAGACGATGAGGGCACGTGAGTACGTGCCACGCTGTTGCGGGGTTAGGGAGTGCGCCAGTGGTGAGATCACCGAGGAAGGGCTCGAGGGCCAGACGTGTAGCTGGAGGGACAACAGGGACGAGGGCACACACGGCGCGACCGGCTTCAAGTACCTAGTCGGCCCGGGTGGAGTCAAAGGGCAGGACATAGTAGGGCCACAAGCCCTCACCCTGTGCCCAGATCCAAAAGCTGAGCTCCCAGCTCCGGAATTTCTCACCAGCATGAAGCAGCGATGATGGGGTTTCAAAGTCCTTCGGCCTACGGCCGGCATTTCGAGCGTGGCCTAGGACTGACGTCACCGTTTTCTTTTGGCGCTAGGTGTGTTGCTGTGCCAGGTACTGCGTGGCATAGGATACAGCAGGGCTCGCGTACCCGGGTGGAACAAAAGGTGCTTGTTGACGCTACTGCTGTTGCTGCAGTGGCTATTGACGCTACTACTGCGGTTGCCACTACGGCAGCTCTATCGACGGCTGCAGTGCTGCTAGCTATTTTTTCAGCATTTTGAGCTACTGGCGCAAAGTGGCGAGCAGATCTGCCGAGCCAAAATGACCGATGAAAGAACCTGTGGGGTTTTGGTAATGTTGCGGCTACTATTGTTGTGACGACAGATGTTGCTTCTGCTGCTGTTGTTGCTGCTGATGTTACTGTGGCGACTGCTGTTGCTGCTGCTGTTGGTACTACTACTGTTGCTGTTGTTGCAGCTGCTACTACTGCTACTACTGTTGTTACTGCTGCCACGGCTGTTGCTACTGCTGCTGATGTTGCTACTACAGCTGCTGCTACAGTTCCTGTTGTTGTTTCAACGATGGCAGCTGCTACTACAAGTGCTATAGTTGTTGCAAGAAGGGGTTTCCTCAAACAGAGGAGAACCCTTCTCCATTCTCTTCCATAGTGTCCTTTGTTTCCCCTCCTTTTGTTTGTGTGCTGCTGATGTCAGTAGTGATGTCAGTAGTGACGACATCAATGACGTCAGTCTAGGATGGTTGACGTCAGCAGTTGTTATTGCATAATCTATAAGGTTGCTGCTACACTTTGTTTTCTTGTTGTTGCTGACGTGAGCAGAAACGTCAATAGTGATGTCAACCGAGTATGGCTGAAGTCAGCAATGGCTATCGCGTTGTTGCTAGAGTCACTGTTGTGTCAGCTGCAAAGCTGTTGCTGCTGCTGTTGTTGCTACTGCTGCTACTGCTGTTACTGCTACTACTATAGTAAATATTGCTACTACTGTTGCCGATGTTGTTGCAACTGCTACTACTACTGCTACTATAGTTGTAGGTGTTTCTGCAGCTGCTGCTGCTGCTACTGTTGCTGCTGCTCTTCTCGTAGCTACTGCCGATGCTATTACTAGTGCTGTTGCAGCAGCTCTGGTGGCCGTTGCTACTGCAGCAGAGCCACCTGCGGGGATGGGGGATTATTGTGTGTGTTTGTGTGTGTGTTTTTTTGTTCGTCCCTGTTCACTGTTGGTTGGGAGATGCGAGCAGCGAGCAGCAAGCTCGTTGCTCGTTGTTCACTGCTCGCAATTCGCTTCTCGCTGCAAACAGCGAGTTGCGAGCACCTGCTCCTACTATTGCTGCCAGCAGCTACTACAGCTGCTGCTGCTGGGTGCTGCTCCCTGCTGCTACTGTTGTTGCCGGGTGCTGCTGCTGCTGCTGCCGGCAGCTGCTTCAACTACTGGTGCTAGCTGCGGCTCACTGCTGCTGCTGCTGCTGTCGGTTGCTGCTGCTGTCGGCTGCTACTGCATCTCGCTACTACTGCTGCCCGCTATTGCAACTGCCTGTTGCTGGCTGCTGTTGCACGCTGCTGCTACAGTTGGCTGCTGCTGCTGCCCGTTGCTACCGCTGTCCGCTGCTACCACTGCCCGCTGCTGCTTTTGCTGATGGCTGTTGCCGCTGCTCGCTACTAGCTGCTTGCTGCTCGCTGTTGCTGTTGTGTGCTGTTGCTGCTTCCACGCTAGCAGCAGCACAGTCACTTTCCTTGAGTCGTCGTCACGTGCGTCGACGCCGCTCCAACGTGTCGGTCGTGCGTCCACCAACACTACCAGCGTCGTGGGGTCAGTGCTACCGAAGACATTTCAACAGCATTCCCCCCGTGTTGGGAGCGTTTTGATGAAGTCACCCCGCGGGTCAACGCTGGCAGAAAAAATCTGGCAGCATTTCCCCTGCACAGGCGCGTTCTGGGGACCGCCAGCATTGACTGGACGTGTTTACCGCTGTTATGCTGCTTCTGCTACGCTCTGACTTTGATACCAAGCTCAAATTCTCCTATAGCAGCAGGTTGGGGCAGCAACGTTGTTGATGCAGCGTGTAGGAACCCACGCTCATTGCTTAAAGTACCCCCTTAGTCTGCTACATCGGAGCCCAAGTCTGAGAGCTCTGGGTGTTTGTTACTCAGAACTGTGCCTGCCAGAGTTTGCGCCAGACAACAACTGAAAAGTAGAAATGACTGAGTAAGAACTGAGAATGAGCAACAATGGGAGACCCCTCCAGATTCTAGCTCCCCCCAGCTCTATAGAGCTTGTTACTCAGTTTCTAAGCCAATCAGAAAAGAGACCTATTTTTTGGCAGGCAGGGTTTTCTCGGTGAGCCCTGCCAGACGGCAAACAGCCCAAAACCTGGGCATAGTGCGTTTTGCCTGAAAACTGGACCATACCATCATACGCACGCTACGAACACATCCGTGCAGTCAGAATCAGCTAGAAAAATAATAATGAGGAGTTATGGCTGCCTAAACCCATGCAGCGCCTACGCTAATCCGCGGTACCAACAATGCCCGAAAATCATGAAACTTGGACCATAGGCATAACATGGCGTTGCGAACGCAACAGTGCAGTCAAAATCGGCGTTGGACGCATGTAGACAGCATATGCAGCGACAGTGACTGCTGACGGCACGACTGCCGAGGAGGTCTGCCGATGGAGCTGAGCACGTTGGAAGGAGGAGGCTCCAACGAACTGAGTGTAGGCCTCAGCGTGCGTCGCTCCACCAGACGACACTCCAGCAGCGTCTCGCTGTCAGTCATCCGCACATCAATGTACACAAGCCGGGAGGACACAACAGAGTACAAATGAGAGATGTGTGAAAAACCAACACAATGTAATGTTGAAGATGAGACTGAGACCGAAACTGGTTTCGATCTCGATTGTCTGGACATTGCCTGGTCTCATTATCTTGTACCGCACCACAAAAGACACTCTCATTTTGTCTCGCGCAAGAGAAGATGGGACCAAGGACATGTCTAGTGTCAAGCGAGAGCAAATTGAGAGTATCCTACCATTGACATTCCCTTCTTTTGGCGAACCATGCCACATGAGCCAACTCAACATAGTTTCGGGACGATAGGAGTTGTAAAGATATATTGCAAAGTAATGGGCCTAGAGTGTCAACAAGATTCGTTGCATTAAACTTTGTGTTAATGGTTTGGAACATGTTCATTGCTAGGTAAGCCACAATGTCATAAACTTTAGGCAACAAACCTTCCTTACTACATCCCATACGACTGTGGATTTTATGCGTCAAGAATTTTGCCGTTCTCTCGACGGTCAATCCTCGAGCAGTTTTGTGTCGATTAGCCTATGCCAGAAGACAGTAGGTGAGGTGGCAGAACGATGACGAGGAATGTATTAGTTATTGGGGAGATTGTTTTGTCCTCACCAGTGACAGACAATGATAAACCTATAACCCGACAAACCTGTCCAGGTTACCTGGACATGTAATCTGTTTGCATGTCAGCATGGTGGGATTTGACGCTCAGAAGTAGTGTCCACATTATTAAAAACTGATGATATCCACTGCTGTCGCAGTGGATATCACTCTTCCCTTCAATTCAACTGGGGATGGGGGGTCCCCAGTTCTACTCCCCTTGCCAGCATGACTGGCCTTATAGCGGGCAGCTACCTATGCTTCCGCCCTTGGTGCTCGGGCTGGCACCAGTCCCTAATCTATCTCTCTGCTGACACGATTGAAGGAGAAAAAAAAATGGTTTGTGTAAGAATCAAAGGCTGCATTGACTCCTGCATGTCATGTTGAATGGAGTTCAGATACCCTCCGTCTGAAAGTGGTTGTGTTCCAACTACTTGCCTTATCATACTGTCCACCTGTTACTTCCAAGTAAATGCGGGATTTTTTTAGACGTGAACAAGTCTGAGGCGAGCCTTAGACCAGGATGATGTACATCAATGCGAGACCAAGATTTTCTAGTACTATGAATCCGAGACGAGGCGTCTCATGCCAAAATGGGGAAAAACAAACGGGTTTGAGGCAGAGGCATCTTGTCTCAACCTCCAAGCAACAGTACTAATGACGTGCATGATGGCACTTGGCTTGGCATGTTCTGCGATCGAAGCACCGCAACATAGAGATGAGCGGTTAAGCAACAAGTGCACGATGTACTAGATGGCGCTACACGACGTACAACCACCAACAATGACAGATCCAGCGGAATAATTGTTGCAGCCACATTTTCAGCCACTAATGCTGCTTGTGACGCTACTGGCGTGTACGACGACCACAGCCATGTGCTGGGTGGGTTTGCAATAGTCGCGGACCACCGGCAATGTTGCGAGGTGGGCAGACTTGCTTGGATTGCTGAGGTGCTTGTAATTTCCCTCCTGTCATTGCTGGTGTCACTGCTTGCCGCTTGCTCTACTTGCTGCGCTTGGGACCAGTTCGAGGCCACATCCACGGTCCCCAGATTAGCCTGTCAGCGGCCTCTTTGAGGGCATCCCTGCTCTTCTTGGATAGCGTGCGTCTGTGGACTTCACCTTCCGGCAGACCACGGCTGTCAAGCGTCGAGTTTCTGATGGTGATGTTGCTTTCTCCGACTGTGATTGGCTGCTGCTATTGCTGCCACCTCCACTGCTGTTGCTGCTACTGCTGCCGCCACCATTGGATCTGCCAAGGCCACTGCCACTATCCCCACTCCTGCTAATGCTGGTGGTGGTGGTGGTGGTGGTGCTGCTGCTGCTGCTGCTCATTTTGGGCTGTGGAGAAGCAGCGACGCGTTCCCCAAGGTTCAGCACTGCCCAACCATCCTTGGACACCCACAAGCACACCCACACCCCAACACACGTGCGAGCGCGCGAGTGCGCGCGCGCGCGCGCGCACGCACACACACACACACACACACACACACACACACACACACATACACACA
>SZWC01000506.1:159793-189162 GCA_023375785.1 Penium margaritaceum
ACTGGCGCTCGTGCTTATCAGTCGATGCGGTCGAACCTCTGTTGATGCGGATGCTGGACTGCGCAGACGATGACGGCTCCTGACGCGCAGGCGAGCCTTTGTAGTGCTTTGCGGTGGTCGGTGGCAGCACGAGAGCCACCGCCGCGGAAGGCCGCCATGGCCACCACCTTCCGCGTTCCACCTCCTGCCGGAACGCGCCACGCCACGCGCGTCTTAATGCTCGAGAGCGTGTCCCGTAGCGCGTTCAGACTGCCGGGACGGTGGACCTCGCGTAGATCAATGCGATCCCGGACAACGGAAAGTCGCTCGACCTTCATAGGTAAGGACAAACGCACCGCGGCTTTCCGTATGCACGACAAGCCGTCGCAAACCAGCTGAGGAGCTGAACGCGATGCCAAGAGAGAGAAAAGGGCACTGAACCACTGGCGGTCTTCAGCCCGAGGAACCACGAAGTACTGCATTTGCGCATTGCTTGGCCGTGCCCCCAGTTTGCTGAACTTCATCCTTCATCTACGTTCCGGCACATTATTACACGAGAATAGCAGACGTAGCCTCAAGGCGAAAAATTAGTGTGGGGTCAGTGCCGGTGTCGAAGGTCGCAATTTTGCGGCAGAATCCACAAACTTCGAGGCTTAGATGAAGTGGGTTTTCGCGCTCGAAGAACCCTTAATGATTCATCAATGCCTCAACGAACGACCAATCACGACGTTTTTACTAGATTAAACTCGATGAAAGTCGATGAAAGTGCAATGCGTTTCGGCACAAAGGAGAAATTCATTTAGATTTCATCTAATTTTAAGGAAATTTTCATAAAAAAAAACCAGCGTTTCATTGGTGTAGAAGTTCAAATTTTGAACTTCCAAATGTCTTAAATTCAAACGCCCAAACACAAACACATGCCCGTAGCGCTGTGTCACCGAGTCGGCCTGTTGACCCGCCTCGCCGAGTCGCCTTCTGCATGTAGACGCTATTAAAACACCTCGTGTCTACTCGCTAAGCACCTCACTCCTATGTGCAACGTTAGCAATGGTCTCTTCAGCAATGGCATCTTCGTCTTCCATGGCGTCCTCTTCCTTGTCCTCGTCCTCAGCATTTTGCACCTGGACACTAGTCACTCCAGGTTCCCACTTTGGGGTCCTTCCACGCGAGTACGACGGAAACACGTTCCCCTACAACTACGCCACCATGCCGCACGGTGCCGTCTCGCATCCAACGTCGTCATCGGGGAGCATAAGAGCCCACAGGCGACGACATCGCTTTTAACCGCGCTCCAGTCGGGGAAAACAACCATGGCACGTACAAGCACGGTGTGTACGTGCCTTACGCAGCACTCCCTCAGCGCTACGTAGATGCAGGTATTGCTCCCCCGGCACCATCCTCAATTCCATCGCATGGGGTTCTGCGTGTGAAAGCAGTGCCTGACAATGTCCATAGGACATGTACGACATGTGCTCCACACGCAATAGCTACCATGCCGGCATCGTTTGCAACTGATATGATGCAAGCACCTAGTGCTCCTTCGACCATGGCAACTCCATCGGAATCAGTCACCATGCCGGCACCAGTTGTACCATTAACCTTGCGATCAACTACAACACCATGTGCTTCAACGGCGAGACCTTCGCTGCCAGGTTCTCCCATGCAGCAGGCCCGAGCAACGGTGACATCTCCGTGTACACCGACGGCCATGCCATCCATGAAGGTTCCGTCTGCCTCGCATGTGTCGTCTACGCTCACCATCGGTGGTGTGCTCGACCGTGGCTTCTGGACGCACGACCGTGACATGGTGCTTGTGCAGACTGCTCACGACTACGCTCCCGAGTTCCAGTACTCCTCGGGATGGATGGCGGAGCCATATGACAAGATTGCGCCAATTTTGACTACGACATTTGGTACGTCAGAAAAACTTTCTCGCATCCAGCTCCGTAGCCGCCTTGACACCATCAGTAGGTTGTGAAAGCTCGCATTTGGCCTTGTTGGCCAAAGCGGTGGACCTTTGAACCGTCTTACATGGCAGATAGATCTCGGGGCGGACAAGTGGGAGGACAAAAAAAATCCACAGCAAGTAAGGTTGGACATGAAGTCGCTCTCATGGTATGACATTGCAACCTTTTTTTTGGGCAACTAACGCTCGTGGGGATGATGTGGTTGCAAGTGATAATCCAATGAATGATGATGATTACGTGACTGCCATGGATGATGATCGTGCGGGTGTGCACGGCCATCGCGTTCGTTGCAAATGCCCAGTGGAAAAAGAGATTGACATTGTTGACCACATGGTGATGCATGCGGCAAAGCTGGAATGCATCATGAAGGATGGCGCGCCAAAGACGACAAATGGCAAGGCTGTGGACACCATTAACCGTGAGCACAAACTCCCTCTACTCATTGCTTTAAAGAAGGATCCAACAGCTGCAGAAGAGTTTGTGTACTCTGACGGTGATCTTTGTCTTAGTGTCATTGTTTCTATTTGAGGCATGAATCCATACGACAAGGAGGCCGTGGATGGTGCATCAATGAATGCCGCTAATGATGTCCGAGATGGAACAAATGCAAGTGGTTCCGAGCCTTTGCGCTCGGAGGAAAGCTTGGATGACGAGGGGGAGTAGATTTTTTACAAGAAAGCCATGTCATTACTGTTCGCTTTCCTCGTCAACGCTGTCCACATCATCTTGGTCATTCTCTCGCAGAATGTAATCCTGCCACATGTCTCCTGCTATTCTATTACGGAGGTCTCTCATGCGTTGATCCCCCCCTTGTACCCCGTATTCCAATGCATACAGGAATAGCAGCCCTTGCACGTGCAACCACACCCATGTCCACCATAACAGCGTCACCCTCGTGGTTCCTTACCTAGACTAAATTATGCATGAAAAAATAAGACAACAACTGCCGTGCTTGAAAATGAGATGGGTAGAATGCCACTCCCCGCATGATGTGGAATCTTGCCTTTATCACGCCAAATGCGCGCTCAATTATGGATCTTGCTGATGAATGCCATCGGTTAACCGATGGCATCGGTTAGCGTCTCCCGTGAAAGGGGGTCATGCACCCGTAGCCCTCGGGAAACGCAGCATCGGCTAGCACATATGTGTCTTGTGGTAGCGCAAACCCACCTGCCAATGCTTGTCGAAACGTTCGAGCATCGTGGGCGGAGCCTTCCCATCTAGTAGTGACGCACGTGAAACATAGTTCAGGGTCGCATGTCGTCAAAGTGTTCTGCGTCAGCTGCTGGTGTCTGTTGATGTAAGCAGCTCGCCGACCAACCGTCACAATCACCGACACATGAGTACCGTCTAGCGTACCCATGGATGCGTCAAAGTACTGTAGATAATCACTCATGCCTTGCCATGCACGATGAGTTAAGTCTCCCCTCGCTAGCTGCCAAATGGTTGTTGCAGCAAGACTGTTTATGGCTGCCACGACTTCATGTAGGTCGCGCCCAACTATTGCCATCTCGAGCTGGAAACGCTCACTGAGTTCACGCTGCGACATCGCATGGCAGACACACTGAGTCCACAGGAAAAATTTCCTCCACGCTAACGATGATGTTGTAGATGGTTGTTTGACTGCGTAGTGCATCGATGATGCTAAACCAAGAATCACGAGACATGCACGTCATGTTGAAGAATCTCTGTGGCCATGGTGAAGCTCGTGTAGCCAGGCAAGTCCACCGAATGTGATGGTGTGCATGGGGCGTCGCAGGGATTGCCTCACTACCTGCTGGCGCATGTCACAGAGAATGGATTGCAGCATGAACAGAATGACATCACGGAGCCTAATAGCTTGACGTATGACTGCCTCTCGCACCTCATCTTATACGTCCTCCCCATCCATGGCATATGTGGCAAGCTCGTCAACCAACTGCCTTCTCATGCACCACAAGTACCACGATCAATGGGCGTGCGGATTCTCAGTGTGCAATGGGCGTTCAACGGGCCCATGTGACTCGAGTCATATACCCTTGACACGACGGGTCAACGGTTTAACCTACATAATCGAACATCTATAGATGAAAGCACGATGACCGTAGGAACATTGGGTGAAAAGGCGCAAAAAATGCTTCATCGACTGTCAAGGATATGTAGTAGGGGTTTCATCGATGGAATTTCATCTACCCGCTATCTGGAAAATTAGATGAAAGATGAAGTTCAGCAAACTGAGGACACGGCCCTTGACTTGGGACCATAGCTCGAGGGAGTGCGAGGCTCGGACTCCCGCAGAGTAGGCAAAAGAGAGCATCATCAATCGCCGCCAAAGGATAAGTCTGTACCATCTAGATGTGCGGCCTGCACAACCCGCTTGTCCATTGATGCAGAATAACCGACAAGTCGATGGAAATAAGACAAGCCGTCAAGGACTGTAGAAGAGCTGGCAACGCCCTGAAAACAAAAATACCTGTATACCCGCTTTACAACTTCAACCATTACATTACCACGAGTTCAATTTTAAAAACTAGAAAATCCATGAATTCTGAATTTATAGATGGTTATGCCACATAGATATGATAGATCTTCCCATGTATACTACGTGCCATATAGAACAACTTTACGTTACGCCAAGCAGAACGTGGGTGGTTGACAGGGATAAGGTGTGCAACAGAGACAATTTGGGAGTTTGGGAGAATAGGATGATTTATATTCAGCAATATTTTTACTTCGGTGACAAGAACCGAGTGTTACAAACATGTATATACATTGCTGAGAATGAGAGGGAAGCATAAGAATAAGTTCATCAGCGTTCGAGCCGAGCGACGCGTGCGAGATCCAAATGTTGGTGGTGGATTCGAAAAGCTGCACCAAGTATTCAGTGGGCTTCGAGAAAATCACAATGCTTTTTCATAAAAGTCGAGCATCGTCGAGAAGTCGACTGAACCATAACAAAACATCGATATGGTTCGCAATACCTCTGTCAACCTTTGTGGGAGGTGGTCAAAGTTTTCACAAACTTCTCCAATGGAAAACTGAAGGTCCATGCAGTTTGCCATAATGTCCTCAGCCAAACGACGGAGAAATCTGGAAGTTGTCACGCGGTGGGCCATGAATGTAATGACAAAAATGCCCACAAGCAACTTTTGGGGACTCTTGTACGTCAAGGACGCAACAATTCTCCCCCTTCTAGCCGTGACTTCCCGGCACGCTAGCAGATGTAGGATGATGAGAACAAAGGTAGCCGTCAATCAAATGATCAACGTCTCAAAGGTTTTTGTAGGGTTCCCAGCTGTTGTGTACTACATCGTAGCTGTGCCACTTGACTAGGTATTCAATCGTATTTCAACGACCTTGATGTCCGAGGATATATTCGATCACGTACTCTATATCCGAGTCCACTTGTATAGGAGGTGGAGGTGCGATAGCTCTACTTGGGAAGTTCATGTTGGGGTCCCGGTACGGCTTGAGCTTGCTCATGTGGAAGCCAAGATGGAACGCCATGCTGTGGGGTAGGCACGGTGGAGCGAAGATTGGGGTTTGCATTTGCTCGATCTCAAACAGGCCCAAGCATCAAGGTTTGAGCTTCGCGAAGCTAAGCAGGACGCGATCGCTTGCGCTGAACACGTCATTGCTGCGATGTCAGTCTGCTACCCACTTCATAGCTGCTTGCGTCTTCGTGAGGGTCTACCGTGTTTCCTCACAGATGCTTGCAAAATCCTGGCGGTGGATGTCAGCCGCGGGGATATTACTTTGACTCTGCAATCCAACCAATGTGGCAGGAAGTTTTGAGTACACCACCTCAAAAGGTAAATAATCCATTGCGGTTGAAGTGGGGGAGTTGCGTACGAGTTCGATGATTGGAAGTTTTGCTGCCCAATCAGTTCCGTGTGGCTTGCATACATTTTGGAGAAGTTCGATCGTCTCATTGGTTCACTCGGTTTGCTCGTCAGTCTAAGGAAGGAATGTTATTGATAGTTGGATCCCACTACCATAATACGTCATCCGTTTGTGCCAAAAATGAGTGGTGAAATGGTCGTATCTTTCACTGATGATGGTACGTGGTACTCTTCGTAGATGCACAATCTCAATTGTTAACAATCGCGCTGTTCCTTCTGCGGTGGCGGTGGTCGTCCTCGGGAAAAAGTGTGACATTTTAGGCAAATATGTTCACCACGACGAGGATGGCATCATACCCCTTGGTAGTGGCGGGCAAATCCATCATAAAATCCATGCTGATGTTGTTCCACAGTTCTGTTGGAATAGGTAGTGGTTGAAGTAGACAAGGTGGCTGCGTGCGACGAGATTTTTGTCTCTTACAGATGTTGCATGATTTACAAAATGCTGCCACATCCGTCTTCATCTTGTCCCACCAGTAGTATTTTGCCAGTTTTTTTAGTGTTTGGAACTCTTCCAATGGCATCCATCGCAATTCCTGGTTTGAAGGAACGATGACCCGGCGAGTGAACCGCTGTCGCTAGTAGGGGGCGTCGAACCAAAACATGATTTTTTTTATACCCGCCAAACTCCTCGTAACCCTTCCCGAATAAACTCGCCAGGTACGTGTCTCATTTGACAAGCAACCTGCTGATCACAGTCATTAAATTTTATTATTCCTTCTCAAATGGTACAAGTTTATCTTACGAACTCAAGTTTGACCTGTTGGACTACGATAGGGTGTCTGTAGGTTACTTGGACTACTAACTAAAGCAACGTGAGGTTCAACGTGCATAGAGGTGCAACACAAATTATTCAGTTTGTTGCGAGATTTTAGAACAAAAATGAGTAGTCGGTGTCGTTGAACCCAAAACAACTTTCATTTCAAAAAATGGCACATGAACTACGAAGTTTGGAGTGTGCACCCACAATCATTTTTCATGAGAGGATTGCGAATCAGCTTGCGCTGGACTGGCCCTGGATAGCTTCGTTTTCGGTAAAAATATTTACTTACATATTTTTTATGTTAGTTCTCGAGTTTGCATCTGTCATCAACGGATAACTGAAGTTCAACATCTATAAGCGATGTCAGGTTTCCTGTCATGTGCAACAACTTGCATCTGCACTCAGAAAAGGTATGTGCATCTTTTGGTAAATATGAAAGTGGCTTTCATGTTTATGAATTTTCCTAGTTTGGCAAAAAAATAAAAAATATGAGTCTGACACAAAGGTTAGTTCGACGCCTGTAACATTGTTGGCCACTGTGCCATGTTGCCAACAAATGAGTCCGCAATGTAAAATGCGGCAAAACATCAACTTTACACCGACAAGAAACATTGGAGGGTACTAAGACCGTTTGCAAATAATGTTACACACTACACGACATTCAACCGTATAATTAAAGGAACGGGCATATAAGAAGGTACACATAACTGATGTAAGGCTTACGTGACCAAGGAATATATAGTTTCAAAGCACGTAGGCTAGTTGTAGAGATGCAAACTATCTATGATTGTTACTGCGTGATGACAGGGGTAGGACATGGTCAAAAGTATTGAGCAATCTGTCTGGATGTTAAGGTACCTTTCCAGCAGTGAATGCGGTCGACAAAGCAAGCCACATTGCTATTGCAGCAGTCCTGCCTATGTTGTTGGAATGTATTCAGGCTGCCTTCTATTCGTTTACATCATATTATATTTTTTTGCCGCTCCACATCAACGAGTTTTGCTCACCTGCTCGCAAAATGGTACGTCGGCATTCTGGGTGTCTCGTCTCTCGGTTCTCCAGGCCGCTCGGCATCGATCCACCTCCTCATTTAGTGGATGTCTGATGAATGGAAGTGTGCATGCATGTAGGTACCATGGTTTAAGCACTGCTCATGGCCCTATTTTCCTGAGAGTGAACCGAGCGCAGTTTGCCAGTCCTCGAGTGTGCTTTTCAGGCCTGGATTGACCCCGTGTCTGGTCGTCATCCGCAGGCAGAGTGTTGGGAGGACTACGACCGTTTGTCAGGTGACCATGTCCATGCCATGTGTCACGTCTGTCGGTCCCCCAATGTTTCATTGACCGTTTTAGTGCGAGATGGTTATACCACTTTCATATGGAACCATCTCGTATCACCCACCAGTCCATCATTTAGGGGCTCATGGATGCTGGCGTGGTGACCCAGAGCGTCAGTGATGAGGTAGGTGTGCTAGCCCTAGCCCATCACCACATGCCCGATCGATAACACTTGGAGCCCTTTGCGAATGCTGCTTGAAGTTCGTTGTGGAGAGGGGCCTCCCCTTCACTGTCGTCAAATCTGAGTGGCTACAGGAGGCATTGATTATTGCCAATTCATTTGCTGTCCTGGCTACATAGGAGAAAATCGCCCGCAACATCCACCAGGCATATGCACACTATGAGGCCGCCGTCCACTGCATGCTATGCGAGTGCAAGGGGCACATGTCCTTCGATATGGATAGGTGGCCATCCGTTGCAAATGTCATGTTCATCGCCATCACCAAGCACGACGTCCGCAATGGGAAGCTTTTGGTGAAGATCATTGGCTTTAAGGTCCTCCAAACAATACTTTTTCCCGAGTCACACACTCATTTCCAGCCCCTCCATCAAGTTGCACTCTCACTTGCAGTGCAGCTCCCGAGTTGTCCACACAAGCGACTCAGTAAGCACACTCTTGTATTGATGTAAGGGTCTCCAAACATGAGATATTCCCTTGCTGCATTCTCATTCAAAGGACCTTAGAAGCCATGACACCGTGGCCCTGTACACCGTCTTTCCTGACGTCCGCACTGCATGGGGCCTATGGGACCGTGTGTTTTGCGTCACCATGGACAATGCATCTGAGAACTTTGCCATGATTGAATATCGCCTCACACATGATTGCCCTGAATTCCATGGGGATAATTTTGTCTGCTGATTCGACCATGTCATTCATCTTGGCATCAACCAGATTTTCATGGAATTTGAAGTGGACCAGACCAAAAACATGACCGATGCATAGTATGTGGGGGCATATCACACTCTGTCCGGTGAAATCAAGTACCTGGCGACATTCTTGAACCCTCGCTACAGCATCACCTATTTTTGTGACACGTACAATGGCGAACCTGGCGACGTCGACTCGCACAAAGTTATGCACATCATCATGCAACTCCTCATGCCGTATGAGGATGCCTACTTGCTTTTCATCCCACAAAAGGCCATCGACATGTCCAGTGGTAGTGAGGACTTCCCACCAGCCGTAACCCTCCATCGGCGCTGGCTAGTCCCACTCCGATTCCAACTCCTTCCTTCACAATAACTCGGCGCAGGCATAATGAAGTGGAGCTCGATGAGCTCCTGCACTCTCCCACCACATGCGTGGACGGTGTTGTGCTCCACGCAATGCTCATCCCACTGACTGAAACACCATGACCAGAGTGCTCCCCGGCATGCATCTTCAGCAGCAACGCTTCCACTACTGAGGCTGCGAACGAGAATGTAGAACACGACAAGGACAGCAACAACGACCGGGAGGAAGATGAGAACACAACCGGGTGGGTGTCAAAGTGCATCCACGCTCGCCAAGCAGTAGCAGCGAAGGCTGTTGTAACAGAAACGGGCGTAACAGTAGCAGTTGAGGCAAAGGTCGAGGTAAATCAAGAAGCATGAGCAGCGGAAGTAGGTGTAACAGTAACTCCACCCGTTGGTCATTAAGAAGGCATCTTAGCACTCCGTGCCACTAGAAGCGGCATGGAGGAGCTCCGCATTATTCACGACGCGCCGCGCAAGCGCTTCCACCCCATCGCCACGCGTGTTGCACGTGCCAACAGCGATTTGCAGCACCAACTTTACATGTACTGCCAGATGGAGCACCTGGACGATAGGGTGGACATCATAGATTTTTGGATGGATAAGCGGAAGGCCATGCCCGTCCAGTTTGCTGTAGTAATGGAGCTTCTCACAGTGCCTGTGACATTTGCATCGTGCTTTTGCATTTTCCCATGCACATCACACCGACACTGATTTTCGCCGCGGGATGAGTGATGAAACCATGGAGACCATGCTGTTGTTGAAGAATTGGCTCGCAAACCCTGAGTGCAGCAACGCACGACCGGTGGTGTCTAGGCCGGGGGGGAGGGGGGGGGGGGGGGAAGGGGGGAGGAGCAGGATTACTTTCGCCAATATTCTCTCGCAGCTGTGGATTCATGTAGGCCGTGTTCCAGAGCCGCCAGACTCCGGCACGGCACGTATGGCGCGTTCCTTATGTCTGTCACACAGANGGGGGGGGGGGGGGGGGGGGGGGGGGGGGGGGAGGGGGGGAGGAGCAGGATTACTTTCGCCAATATTCTCTCGCAGCTGTGGATTCATGTAGGCCGTGTTCCAGAGCCGCCAGACTCCGGCACGGCACGTATGGCGCGTTCCTTATGTCTGTCACACAGACTGCCGCAGACATTCCTGCGGACGATGTCGCAGACTGCCGCAAGATATTTCCCACAAATGGGTCCTTGGTTCGTGCCAAATCCGGCCTGCGGCAGACCGGAGTGGTCTGCGGCAAACCAGAGTGGTCTGCGGCAGACCGGAGTGGTCTACGGCAGACCGGAGTGGTCTGCGGCAGACCAGAGTGGTCTGCGGCAGACCGGAGTGGTCTGCGGCAGACCGGAGTGGTCTGCGGCAGACCGGAGTGGTCTGCGGCAGATCGGAGTGGTCTGCGGCAGACCGGAGTGGTCTGCGGCAGACCGGACTGGTCTGCGGCAGACCGGAGTGGTCTGCGGCAGACCGGAGTGGTCTGCGGCAGACCGGAGTGGTCTGCGGCAGACCGGAGTGGTCTGCGGCAGACCGGGGAGACCTGTTTGACCATAGGGGTAGGATTCGAGCCCGGTCCCTACGGTACCAATGGGTCTTGCCCGTCGTAGCACGAAGTCGACCCGGCCTTCGAGTTGCACAAACGGGTAGCGCTGCCCGTGAGGAGGGGTTCATCATGGAGGTCACCTAAAAACAACACGCAACTGACTTCTCATTAGTAGCACTATACAGACGACAACATGGACGAGGAGCAGGCAGTTGAGGACGCCATTGTGAACCACGATTTACAACTCCGGCGTCTACTTCACACAATCCTAATGTTTATACTTGCTCAAATGACATGACGCATCCCCTGCCGCGTGGAGAGACATCGTATGATGACGGGGGTGCAAAGTGAGTTACAATGGCTACAAGAACTAGAGATGGGTCATCCTTTGCACCTATACAACACGGCGAGGGTCCAACTAGACACGTGCCACACTGTTTTTGACGAGATCCATGCTGGAGGTCACATGCATGAGACATGGTGCCTCACCATCGACGAGGAGATGTTAATGTGGTTTCAGTGCATAAGCTTTCAACTTAGCATTCGCGAGCTCAGTGAACGTTTTCAGCGTGGGCATGCCATTGTTCTCCGCTCACTACGAGAGGTGGTCCATGCCATTTGTCATCAAGCATCCGACACCATCCGCATGCCAGCTGCCGATGCCTATCCGTCGGTGATCTGGAGTGGTCGGCGCGACTACTTGGTTCGCCAATTCCATTGGTGCAATCAAAGGAACGCACGACCTATTCATCATTCAATATCGCCGGCGCCTTGCCTACTTTGACTACCTTTGTGAGACATCTCAAAACATTTTGGCATGTTGCAACGTTCGTATTTGTGTTCGTTGGTTAGGAAGGCTTGTACATGACTCACGCATGTTTAGGGATTCTCTACAACGTGGCCTTGTCATTCCTCCTCACAAATTCATGCTTGCGAATTCCGGGTTCCCCAAGGGCCACGACCTCATGACACCCTACCATGGCCGGCGTTACCACTTGCAAGAGTTTGGCGGCCAGCACATCCGACCACAAGACTCACAAGAGTTGTTTAACCGCCGAAATGCTTCGGCCCAAAGCATGATCGAGCGGGCGTTTGGATTGCTCAAAGGACACTTTTGCATTTTGTGTGCCATGCCAGCTTACGTGGTGGAATTCCAAGGACGTCTCATCCTCTCTTTTTTTTTCATGCACAACATCACCTATTGCATCCGACTATACGATGCCATGGCTCATGCCACAATGGCAATCATGCAAGGCACAGAAGAATGGAATCCCCCACAAGCAAGGTCCGCACGAGCACAAGATCCACCCATGAGGACTAGACGTGATGATGTATCTCATGCAATGTGTACAGATTACAATGCATGGATGAATGAGGGTGGGCATGATGAAGAGGTAGATGCTGATGAGGATTGAACAAGTGCATCATTCAATATTAATGATGAATCATCACTTCAAAGGTTCACTGCACACAAGCGGGGTCCTACCTTTGGCACGCAATGCCTTACCAAAACTGGTCAATGTAACTGGATGCACTGCCTCTTCCTCATCCCACTCCCTCTTCCTCTTTGCTGTCTTGCTAGAGAGCACAACAACATGTACTTCCATGTCTCCGGCATCCAATCCGCCGCTGCTGCTTCCATTGTCGCTTCCGGGTACCATCTTGGGCACCGACGGATTATCAGTGCCTTAAAAAGAACACACGGTCTCCTCACGTAACTGTCCTTTTGAAAATACGTACATAGAATAGTCAACAGGATTGGATGCTAGCGTCAAAAGAAACTCGCGCTTGAGTTCAGCATGCACATAAGTGTCGTCCTGCACTAGGAGGACGGCTTGGTCAAATGTAGAACGTGGACCGCCCGACTGTCCGACCTGGCAGTTGATAGTCGACGTGTTCCTTGCGATGCGCTCCGCTGCTGCCAACTGCTTGTCAATTGCCGCACGATGATCTGCAGCAAGTTCAACCCCACCCCCCAAACCGGCACCACCACTCCCCTCTCCACCCATGCTCGTACCCTCACTTGCGTCGGACATTCCTCGCGTTGCAACAATATTCTCACCCATAGCCTTGTCGTCGCGGAAGAGTTTCGTGGCAAAGTCATACCGTGGTATGTGTTTCCCCTCCAATTCGTTGATGATGCGTGGGTGAAGTGTGCGCAGCTGCCGCCAACGCTCTGGCTCGAGCTCCAGGCGCCACGTCATACGGTTGAGCCGTTTTCCAGTCAAGCTGGCCACCCCAAACGCAATTCTCCACAGCCGCATGAAATGTGGCTGCGGTTCATGAGATGCGGTTGCGGACTTGCGTCAGGGTGACGACTGTCTTGATGCCAAGCACCATGCTCACCTCTGGCGCGATCGCATTATGAAGCTTTGTCATCCACCCACGAAGCAGGCGAAACTCCGCCACGTAGTCCAAACAAAGGCCGAGGAGGGCCATGTCTCGCTCGGGCGTCCAGAAGTCTAGTGGGAGCCGGCTCCCACCCGCTTCCCCGCCACCGCTATTCGCCTCGGCGTCGGAGTTTGCGGCAGGAGTGGATGATATTTCGTCATTGTCGCGGCTACGGACAACGGTGACACGCTTGGCTGCGTACTTTCCTCTGGCAATTCGGTGGGTGTAGAAGTGGGCGTCGTTGACGAACCTTGCTCATCATCCGCAGGAGTAGGCGCCGTCACCATGGGGGTTGAAGACTGCAACCCATCGGCGGCTGCGAGGGTGGGAGCACCGGTGGCAAAGCTTGGGTTGGGCTCTCCATAATGCCAGAGCATGAAGTCGGGAATTGGCACGTCAAAACACGCGTTTCAAAGTTTGGCGGCAAAGGGAGGGATAGGGTACGGAGTGTTACCGGGATTGTACGTAGCAGGGTCCCACCATGGGCTACGGTTGTATTCGCTGGCTCCTCCCAACTCCAAAAGTGTGGGTGGAGGTGGCATTTCACGACCTACACCTCTGTTGCCAATGCGGTCACCTGCTCTCGCTCACATGGGCTGACGGAACCTGACACGTCCTCAGGTAGTAGTTGCTGTAGGCATGGATTTAGTAGGCATGGTAGATGAAGGGGGAAGCCAGCCAACACGAGGAATGGCGTACGGGGAGTGCACCGGAGTGGAGGCTGAGAACAACTCTGGATCCATGGCAACGAGTGAGGTGGGAGGATTGGGTCACAGCTGGCGAATTACGTGCTCTAGGGTCGAATCACGACAACCAGCCCTCCATGTGCAATTCGAGATAGCGACGGAGCCGCCAATAGGCGACTCGGCCGCTGTTTGGGTTTCCGAAAGTTGGACTGTTCAAATTTCAAATATTTCACCAAATTTTGACGGACATCGAATGACCACATCGGTCCATTGATTTCCATGAAACATGCTTTCAACACCTTTTCCATCTGTCCTCCGGAGAAGACCGCCGCATGCCGCAGAGTCTTTAAAAAAAAATCCTCTGCGGCAACTGTGGCAGGCCAGAAATGAGGCCCGTAACCTCTCGTCCAATCACAGACCACTTCGAAATCGTCGTCGTGATGCTTCCGCGGACTATGGAGTTGCGGTGCTAACCAATTTGGACTTGCGAGCCACGTTGGCTCGCAAGGCCTTCGCAATGCCACATCAGCTCACAAATATGATTTGCCGCCTTCGCCGACTCTGCCGTGCCGGAGCCCGCGGTTCTGGACCACGGCCGTACTCTTGCATCCTCTGAATAATTACTATTCAGTCAATGGTTTTCATGGCAGTGCATCGAAGTAAAGCGCTCCTTGCTGTTGCATGTTCAATTTTTGATTGTTCAAACAGGGAAACAGAATTGTGTGTGGCTCATTTGTTTTTTTGTAATGAAGCCATGGAAGGAGTGAAACCGCCGACGTTTGGTGCAAACCGAGAGCACAGGCAATCTGTAACGGATTTAACAGAACCCTTGGCCGACTAGGCCAAAACCGCGGTGCTTGAGGGTCTCCGACTCTCAAGCCATCCCGTCTCAGGTGACCCTGCTTGAGCCACGTGGTTCCTTCTGCATGCATGCACATTTGCACTGCATGAAAACAATATGACTTGCTATTCTCGTCTACTTGCTGAGGGACAATCACTCATCTCTATGCATATTAGCAACAGAGAACAACATGCTATTCTCAAGGGTTTGCGTGAGAGGCAAAGGACGCCATGCTCATCTTGGAAAGGGCTTCATGGAGGTTTTTGCCACATGATGCCACATAGAACCTGTCAAGGCCATGCCATTCACACGACAACACAACAGGCATGTAGATTGCATGCATGATGCAATACAAAGCCATTACGGTAAAACGATGATGCAAGGCATAGATACATGAAGTCATCATGATGCTAGCGGAGATGAAAGCCATGAAATGGGCGTTTGAATGTTATACATTTGGAATAGAATGTGAGGAAACTACACTGATATCCTTGTAGAACCTAGGACCAAAGCTCCAGCCATAGGAGAGTAAACCACGTCTCAGCCTGCGACTGCTGCACAGCTGGCGCGTCGGGGACGCCTCTTTTATTTCAGCAGAACACACACCAATGGTGTGTACGGTGTCACACCATACACTTGGGTGGGTCCTCCTATTATGGACAACCGCCTGCGCTGCATTGCACATGGTGGTGGTGAGAGAGGATTCAACAATAGACTCCATCCACCATCATGCTGGCACCACGATGGGATTTCAGCAAACCAATTGCGGAAATCATTCCTCGTCTCAACTTCTCGAGCCGCGGCCTCAGCCATTCAGTGCTGAATTCGCCGCGTCCTGGAGCGCCTTGGCCGCATCCAGCGCCGCGTTCTTTGCTGCATCCAGCGCTGCACGTGCCGCCGTCACGGCCTGCTTAACCTCGGGCCGCGACAACGCCGCCTGGCCCGCGAGCGCGTTGAGGACCTTGAGCCCGGCGTCCGCCAGGGCCTTGGCCTGCGCGCGGAGCGCCTCGACCTGCGGGAGCGCCAGAGCGGCAAGGATGGTTTTGCCCAGGCCGCCCGCGCTCTGCACGCGCGCTCTGAGATTATCAAGATGCGACTTGACCTGCTCCAGCGCGGCCTCAGCCGCGGCGCGCGCCTTGTCGATGGCGTCGGCGACGTTCTTGCGGATGAGCAGCTTTCGGTGAGCGATGCCTTCGGCTGCCGCCGCGGCGCTGTCCAGCGGTAGCTCGTTAGTGCCGGCGGTTGCGGCGGCTTCGGCTGAGGAGGAGGACGCGGAGGCAATAGCGATGCTGCTGCTAACGACGAGCAGCGCTGTGGCGAGGAGGAGGATGAGAGAGAGGGAAGAGAGGGAGCTGCGATAGCCTCTGGTCGCCATGTCTGATTATCTTGCACGGTTGTGCGTGACGGTTGCTTTCTGAAGACTTCTGGAGGGGGGCGGGGGGGGGGGGGCCAGGGGATTGGCTGGAGTGTTTGAAATGCGGGCCGCGTTGTTAAGAAAATCGAGAACTGGCGCTCGTGCTTATCAGTCGATGCGGACGAACCTCTGTAGATGCGGATGCTGGGCTGCGCAGACGATGACGGCTCCTGACGCGCAGGCGAGCCTATATAGTGCTTTGCGGTGGTCGGTGGCAGCACGAGAGCCACCGCCGCGGAAGGCCGCCATGGCCACCACCTTCCGCATTCCGCCTCAAGCCGGAACGCGCTACGCCACGCGCGTCCTCAATGCTCGAGAGGGAGCTGAGCGTATCCCGTAGCGCGTTTAGACTGTCCGGACGGTGGACCCTCGCATAAAGTCGTGCGATCCCGGACAATGGAAAGTCGCTCGACCTTCATAGGTAAGGACAAACGCACCGCGGCTTTCCGTATGCACGACAAGCCGTCGCAAAGCAGCCGGGGAGCGGAACGCGAGGCGAAGAGAGAGAAAAGGGCACGGAACCACCAGCGGTCTTGAGTCAGAGACACCACCAGTTAGTGCATTTGGGCATTGCTTGACGCTGAACCACAATACGAGGGCGTGTGGGGCTCGGACTCTCGCGGAGTAGGCAGGAGAGAGCGCCGTCAGTCGCCGCCAAATGAGCGGGTACCGGGGAGGTATCCACGCCCCCACATATGGGCCGACCGCGCCCGTCACACTCCGTGTGTTCAGATGAGCGGCCTGTTCCGCCCGCTTGTCCATCGATGCAGAACAACCGGCAAATCGATAAGGGGCACATATATCCGAGCTGCTGTGTCTGCGACCCGCACCAATAACGACTGTCGAGCGGATATCTTGACGAAGGCAGGGATCTGTTTCGTAAGCGCATACATTTTAGATGTCGACTTACGAATTTGATATCTAGATTATGCCGCGTTCTAATCGCACCTATATCGACGACTGCTACCCTCGAAGTTGTCCATCCTCTGCACCGAACTGTGACCTGATAAAAGTGAGTAGCGAGTTCTAAGTATGCATGACGTCGCTGAATAGGGTCTGAGATCCTTCAGTCCGAGTTCGTAGCCAAAAATGGACTCCCTCGTGTCCTTTGGACTTGCCGACGGTAAGTTTTCAGCCGCAAGATAGAAACTTAGGGATTATCCAACGGCCATTAGCTCCTATCGGTGAACCTATTAGTTTACGCGGATGCATGGTAAGACAGTATCCGATTGTGACTATTTGCCTCAACGGTAGGTCAATAAAATTTCTGCTTTAATAGTTCTTTGTCGCCATAACGTTTTACAGACTGCATGAGGCATCCGACAGGATAGCGCCTCGACCACAGGCCTCTCCGCAACACTAGGATTATTTCGAGCATCGCGGACTAGCGAAGAAAGGCGGGCGTGCCTCCGGATCAATGGTAGGGACTAAACAGGCACCTCGCGCAAATTTATCCATAGATAAGACAAGCCATCAAGAACCGCAGAAGACCTAGCAACGCCCTACAAAACAAAAATACTTGCACACACCGATTTCTGAGGTAGACACTTTGAAGGGACTCACTTTCCAATTTCTTTCTAAAAGTTGAGCGACGTCGTAAAGTCGGCCGAACGATATCAAAACATCGATATATTCATGATACCTTTCTGGAAGGTGGTGAAAGTTCTCAGAAGCTTCCCGAATGCAACACCGGAAGTCAGGGAAGTTAGCCAAAATGCAATTGGTGTGCAAATTCGAAAGTCGTTGCGTGGTAGGCCATAAATTTAATGAAAAAATGCCCACGCACGAATTTTGGGGACTCGTGTACGTGAAGAACATAACAATTTTAGCCGCGAAGTCCCGGCACGCAAGCAGACGTAAGAAAGCGACGACAAAAGTAGTCATCCATCAGAAGATCGAGGTCTCGGAGGTTTTCCTGGGGTTCCCATTTGTTTTGCGCACCGTCGTAGTCGTGCCACGTGACCAGATATTCGCTTGTTTTACAAGGACATTGAATTCAGAGGATATCTTCGATCACGTACTCAGGAGGTGAAGGTGCGACGGCTCTGTCGGTGACGTCCGTGCTAGGGTCCCGGTAGGAATTGAGCTTGCTAATGTGGAAGCCGACATGAATCAGTTGTGTGGACTCAGAGCCGACACCGCTCCACACAACGATTGTGGTGCCATAGGTTTTCAGGGATCACAAAACTGCATCATCACGTACAACATTGCCAATGTGATGCACTCGCTGCGTTCCAACATCGAGGTTTGTGGATGTGTAGCTGCTAGACTTTTCTCGGTGGTCAGGACTCGGGCACCCAGAGACATGTTCCGTGGTCACAAGGAGACTTGAGGTGACTCTGGTCAAGACCCGCGCGCTTGGTGGACCGTACCGGTGCGATGTGGAGACCCAGAGCCTTGAACCAATGTGTGCGTGTTGGGAGCTCGTGATGTGTTGCCCAAAGTTTAGTTGCGTACCTTGCTCGTCAGTTGAGACCGAAGCTTCTGGAGACATGTTCCGGGGTCACAAGGAGACGTGCCTTGCACGTCACAAACGTGTTGGGCTTGTCGTGTTGGTCGTTCTGCTTCAAACGACGCGTCATTCTGACGCTTGTGCAAGAATTTGTGACCGGGCGAGTGTTTTAGCCTCGGTTGGGCCGTTCTGGCAGTTTGCGTAGTTTTTCGCAAGGTCCGTTGGGTGCATAGCCAAACGCGCCCCTCGCTGCGCACCAGGCCTCACAACTATTTTGTCGGTTGCTGCTCATTGTTGTAACTCTCTTTGCATGTGTTCATTTTATCGAAGCACACTTGACACTGTCTGAGTCGCCTAGCCAAACTCTTGCTGTTTCGCGTCCGACCTGTGTTGACACCGCGAGCTGACAGAGCGCTGACGCGTAGTCAATGGCAAGTGTGCTAGGAAGCTTGTTGGTGATTACACTTGAATCACCACGCTGTGTGGTACGCATGATCGAGTGACGACTAGGATTTCCATTCGCTTAATCTCAAATGGTCCCAAACATCAGGGTTTGAGCTTCACGAAGTCCTCTCCTTGGAGTTTGATGTTAGCGAAGCTGAGGAGGACGCGATTGCGAGCGCTAAACACCTCATTGCAGCGATGTTTTTCGGCTGTCTGCTTCATAGTTGCTTGCACCTTCTATAAGGTCTTCTGTGTTTCCTGCGAGATGATGGCAAAATCCTAACGGTGAATTTCAACCATGGAGATTTTACTTTGACTCTGCAATCCAGCCAGAGTGGCAAGAAGTTTTTCAGGCAACACCTTGAAAGGCATATTCCCCGTTGTAGTGGAAGTGGCAAAGTTGCACACAAGTTCGGCAATTGGCAGTTTAGCTGCCCAATTAGTGTCGTGTGGCTTGTATAAAGTTCGAAGAAGTTGTTCGAGAGTTTAATAGGTTCGCTCGGTTTTTCCGTCAGTATGAGGATTCAATGCCGTTGATACCCGAGTCAAATGTCGCGGTGCGTCATCAATTCGCCAAAAACGGCTGCACGAAGTACCACGTACCATCATTAGCGACAGAGACCGTCTATGTCACCGATGATGGTATGTGGTACTCCGTGTAGCCGCACGATCTTATTTAGAAGCAGCCGTCCTGTTCCTTGTGCGGTGATGGTGGTCATCGTCGGGATGAAGTGCAAGATTGTTGTGACGTAACTCGTTCCCGTCTGTATGTACAACTTACTGTGACCACTCGGCCGTATCCATGCTCGTGCACATACATGTTGCAGACCTAGCAAGCGCCGGAGGACACATGGGTGGTGGATCTACCCATCCACAGGTGCGAGTAAACTGTCATAGCATCTCGGGTGCATGCAAGGGTGCTCCGCAGTTTTTCTACAAATGCCACAGCTTTCTCGGTGGATTGGGTCTTGAGCCCGACTTGCATCTTTTACATTGTTTGTCCACTGATGAATATCGAACTTGTGCCTGTGCCCAGTTGTACCGTCTGGCTCGATATTTTGCAATTCTAGGTTCATATTGTGTTGCGTTTGGATGCATGTGCGCAGATTTACAGCCAAAACAGTGGTTTTGGGCCACTTTTAGGACAAACCAACACTTCCGTGAGCGCAACCCACATTGTGTCGCCGCAGGTATTTATGGTATGTGCTTGTCAGTTTTCATCTCTGTCCATTACTAAGCTATTGGAGCTTATCAGACTTTGTGGGTATCCCTAGCCTGACCCTTGTTGTTTTTTCGACCTGCTTGCTTACTAGTGCGCCAGCTCACTCGATAATGTCGCCAAGTCAGCACCAGCAAGGCTAGGAAGCTTCCTAGTAATTTCTCTTTGTATCAGGGCAGCAAGACCTCTCTCGCTGAGTTGTACCGTAGAGGCATAGCACCGACAGCAACAATGAGTCACCGCCGCCACCGTATCCTCGGACCTATCATACTCGACGTTAGCAACAGCGGCATCACCACGCAACCGCCACCACCGTAGCAAGAGGAGTTGCAGCAATGAAGAGCTATGGCAGCCAAGCTGGGCGACATCAGTAGCATCCGGTGGCAAGAGCAGTCGTATATGGCTACCATCCTTGACGAAGAAGGGAAAAAAAGTAAAAATGCAGCTCGTAGCAACAACTTATGGCGGCGACTGCATGCAATGGCAGCGTGCAGGGGCGACAGCAGCTTGCATGAGTAGCCGCGAGTGCAATAGTAGTGGCAGCTGCTGCAACAATAGTAGACCAGCCGTAGTAACAGTAGTAGTCTTACAGAGCACTAGTGTTGTATCTAAGCAGTGCTGTGCAGCAGCACCGCTGCGTGGCTACATAGAAGTTGTTTACCATAGTACAAAACCTGCACATGCCTGCGTAGTCCCTATGCAGCCACGAGCAAGGTGTGACGCGATCACACCTACCGGTCAGGCGCAATCTATGTGACTCTAACCAAGGAGGAA
Organism: Penium margaritaceum; assembly: GCA_023375785.1. NCBI lineage: Eukaryota > Viridiplantae > Streptophyta > Zygnematophyceae > Desmidiales > Peniaceae > Penium > Penium margaritaceum. The sequence goes on from SZWC01000506.1 coordinate 180,712, forward strand.
AAAGGAGAAAAAAACCGTTGGTGTAAACTACGCATGTACGAAAAATGCTAGCACAAAAAAACCTTGGCGTAAAAAAATGCTAGCGTAAAAGGTGCTGACGTCATCATCAATTGTGGTCACGTCAACAAAATTTTGATCAAAAGGTCAAATTTTGTCAGGATTTCAACTCTTCAAGAAACGTTGTCGGTTACCCATGTGGACCATTTTGACGTTCCGTCCCATACTGAGCATTCGGATGGCGCCGACCCGTGACAAGGACAAGGGGCTTGGAGACCCTTCCTCCTCTTCAGGCATCATGAGTCCACGGTAGCAGTCACTCACAATCGGTGAGCTTTGTCAGTCGCAGGATGGGATTCGCCGGCAATAGCAATGGCAGACCGACGCGTTGTAGAAGATCGTGGGTCTATATGCAACGTGTGAGAACATGGCAAGGGTGATATTGTACACGTTGGAGATGGTAGAAGGCAGGTTTGTTGGACCGCAGGCGGCAGCAAGGCGTTGCTCCAAGACAGCTTTCAGGTTCAGGAGGCGTTGCAAAATCGCCTCTCTGTGAGCCTGTTTGCCTTCAATGATCAGCTGGTGGAGGCGAGCGTTGTGTACCATTTGCAACTCTTGCAGTTTGGCCGTCCATTCGGCGGCAGGGGCGAGTTCGTCGACAACATTGAACTCTAGGGCGCGTAGATGGCATTAGCGTGCCGCTTGGCTATTGATTTGCAGTGCCTTGAGGCTATTGATAGTCTTTTCAGATCGGGTGAGTTTGGCAGGATCCTTCTTCGCAGGAAGAAGAGTTTCATTGGTGATTTCTCCAAACTCTGGGGGCCGGGATCCATCAATCAGGCTGATTTCAATCTGGCCAATCAGCAGCGTCAGATCGGTCTGAGTAGGTTGTGCATGAGGCGCTCAGGGGTTGTGTCCGGAGGCTCCTCTGGAGGGTATCGCCGTTTGGCCGAAGATAAATGAGGATGCTACTACGTGGTAGCTGTTTGCAGTCCCCATTGTCTGGCCATTGGGTTGGAGCAGCGTGTTGACCTGCGGAGCGACAAGAGTGGGGACAACGCCTACGTGGGTAGCAGCGGAGTTAGGCTGAGCGGCGTTAGCTTGGGTGTCAGAAACCGAACGTAGAGTGACGGGAGGATTGCCGAGCTGGTTGACCTCGACAGCCATTTCGTCCTCGTTGTCATCTTTGATGGAGTTGCTCACCACGTCGCACTGGGCGAGGTTGTTGGTGGCATGCGTTCTCCATCGCTGGGTCCATCTGCAACGCGTGAGAACATGGCACGGGTTCCAGGTTTTACTCGTGGTTCTATTCATGGGAATAAGATCCATATTGTGTCCGGTAATTTTCCCGATGGTCACCCATCAAGCCTAGAAAACTACGCCAGCAGAAAAAACACTAGTGTAGAAAACACAAGCGAAAAAGGTGCTCATGTCATCATCAGTTGTGCTCACGCTAGCATTTTTTGGGTCGAAACGTTATTTCTTTTTTCAGGGTTTCAACTCCTCAAGAAACGTTGTCGCTTCCCCGTTTGGACCATTTTGATGTTCCATCCCATATTGAGAACTGCGATGGTGCCGGCCCGTGACAAGGGCGAAGGGCTTGGAGACCCCTCCTCCTCCTCCTCCTCCTCTTCAAGCATCATTAGTCCACGGTCACAGTCACTCGTGATCAATGAGCTTTGTCAGACGCAGGATGAGATGCGTCGGCAGCAAGAACGACAGATCAACGCGTTGTAGGAGATCGTAGAGTTCTGGAGGGGTCCACGAGCCTCACAGCAGCCACCAAGAGGATATAGTGGAGCGACACCATCCATTCAGCACTCTTTGCTCTATCCAACGTCACGGTCACAGCGCCCCTCATCACAAGTTGACACCTGAGATGAGGAGGAAATAAAGGATGACATACTTGAGGACGAGATTCATGTCCTTGAGGGGCACATTTGTGACTTATGTCTTGGGTAACGGCCTCTCACCCTGTCACCTTCTCGCCATCAAGATCGGATACGTCGTTGGACAGTATTCACTTTTGGTGGTGATTCTCTCATTGGTGGTATCCTTACACCTTTTCCCCCATCTCCCGAGCCTCAGGTCGTCCTCCCCACTGAGTGTCAACCAAAAGTTTTTCAGACACTTGCACCCATAAGGATACCAACGAGGGCTTCGATTGTTAAGAGACCTTGTTTCGGGCGTGGGCCAAATTTGAGGGCGTTTGACCTTACTACCACAGCCAGTACCAGATGTGCGAGGCTCACCAGGTCCGGACAATAGCGAGAGCAATGCGACGTCTACTCTACTCCATGCCACATGAGTTCGTGGTGGATTTTCGTCCGGTCTAGAGTAAGACCGGGACCGGGACAAGAGCAGACCCGCATCAAGGCTGGGAGCTGGCAGTGATATTGCTCCCTCCGAAGACCCATACCACAAGGACGACTCGACTGCGTGAGTTTCATTCCCTCCGTCAAGATCCCACAAAGCTTGCAGCTGACTACTGGAGGCACAAGTTGCGCCTTTACACGCCCCTTGGGACTGGTGGTGGAACGCAGCTGTGGGCACTCAACACCATCATGATGGAGGTACACTTGGATTACGTGAAGCTCTTTACGGGCTTCGATTGTGCGGCACTCCCTAAGCTGTAGAAGTCACGACAACCGCTCCCTTTGGCTCATGGCTACTTCATCCAAGATACATTGACTCATGAGGCTTCTATCGCCTATCAGCAGAATCCACTTGTTGCAGTAGTGAGTGCGATCCCTCCTACTCCTCTGTCCTAGTTCACCAGTCCCACCTCCACCGCTTCCTCCTCCTCTATCCCGAGTGACCAGACTCAGGGTGTTGCAACTGTTGCACAGGAAAAGAAGGGGGAAAAGCGACGTGGCAAGGGACAATAGCAACAATAGCAGCAGCCAAGTAATGGCGGTGGACGTTTGTCCACTGCTGTAACTATGGAGGTGCTCATCACTACACGGAGTGTGAACAGCCCCTTGATTGGCCTTGGATCATGCGCGGCCTCCAGGTGATACACATCTAGCGGATGTCCTCCGATGACAAATAGTTGGGGCGTCCTGCGACCACGATTTTAGTAGGCGCATCTGTTTCACCAGGTAGCAACGGTGGTCTGGACCCTCTTGATTGCACAATCAGGGAGCTTCGTCAGTTGCAATCTTTCGTACTCAGGGAGATGTAAGTGTGTTGTCACAGTCGAGTGGTCCCGAGACAATTTGTCCTACTATGTCTGTTGCCCGCGATGATGCTTGTGGAGGAGCTCAGTCTGCTTGTGATGGGAATGGACACGACAGTATTGATTGGCTTGACGAGCCACATATCCGTGTTGTTTGTCGTTGTCCAGACTCCTCAGCTACACATTCAGTACAACCAGAGTGTTATGTGGCATGTTTTTCAGTGTAAACGACTAGTCGTGAGCCGAGTGGCACCTGGGCCATTGATTCTAATGCCACCCATCACATGACTTGTCGTCGTAGTGACTTTTTTGTACTCAGTTCCGTTGCATCCCTTCAGTCTGTTTGCATATTATCAGGTCAGTCGTTGCCTGTGTAGGGAGTTCGAGTTGTGAACTTTAATGGTCCGTCTGGCCCCTTCTACATTTCCTATGTGCTCTTCGTCCTTCCTCTTGAGCTGAGCCTACTCTCTGTCCGTGCTTGTACCATGATGGATCTCTCTGTTGAGCACTCCGCTGACTCTTCCACTATGACTGATTTCAACAATTGTTCTTCAACAGCCTCAGTTGTCAATGACGTGTATCGTGTGTCTCGTACCACTTCATCTGCCTCCTATCCTTCCTACGCATCTTCACATGTGTTTTTCACTGGTGTTATCTCTCAAGAACACGAGTATTTGCTGTATCACCGCCTTTGTCATGTGAGCTCAAACACTATGTCCAAGCTCATTCGGACTCGCCCAGCCCTCCGTCTTGAGGCAGCTTCCTTCAAGAAGCCGCCCAAGACTGACCATCTCTTCTTCGCTCAGGGTCAGATGCATCATTGCACTTATATTGACTCCACCTACAGGGCACTACGACCACTTGAGTTCGTCCACTCAGACCGTCTTGGTCCCCTCCCGGTCGAGTCCCTCTCAGATCGAGGACGATACGTCCTCACCTTGACTGATGACCTTACCCAGATCAGGTGTGTCTACAGCCTCCGCCATGAGAGCAATTTCGCCCTGGCAGTTCGCCTGTGGCTGGTGATGGCTAAGCACCAGTCTCTTCAGACCCTCCACACATTCCGCTCGGATTGTGGTGGTGAGTTCTTAAGCGAGATGGAGATCTTCTATGCAGATTGCAATTTTTTTCACCAGATCTCTGCCCCTACTATGCCACAATAGAACGGCTTGTCTGAGTGTTGGAACCGCACCATGGAGGATGCGGTCTGCTCCATGTAGTCTGAGTGCAGTCTTCCAAAGACCTTTGTCTTTGAGGGATTTTCCTACATGATGTCGGTCTAGATCCACCTACTGCACGGTCCTCTTCCGCACCATGTCATGCCATATGAATTGTGGTTCATCCATTGCGCCCACCTCCATTTCGCTTATGTTTTGGGGTCCTTAGCATGTGCCTGGTACACCGAGGACCAACAAGGATCTCACCTTGGGGTCGCATGTGTGCCTTCCTTAGCATTTCCCTACGGTCAATGGCCCGGCGCTTTTGGGACCCCGCTCGTAATCACATCGTTGAGTCTCGAGACGCTCGCTTCTTTGAGGCTCTCACCTAGCGCAACCTATCCACCATTATGTTGTTGGCCATCAACCACGTTCCTACCTATATGGCTTCCCGGCCAATTGGGGAGTCTAGACCTACAGATGGGTCCATCTGGTCCTCCTCACCAGTGGTCCCGTCTCCGATTGATGACGATCCCGGCCAATTTGGCTATCGGTCCAATGGCCTTTTTCGGCTCCTTCAAGCACACCTACTCACGTGTCAGTCTCAGTCCCTTTTGGCACACTTGTTTCTGTGCCATTGTTAGTCCCTTCGAGCACACCTGCTCGCATGCCAGTGATGCGCACAACACTGTTAATTTGTCCTAAAACAGGCCCAAAACCACTGTTTTGGCTGTAATTCTGTGCACACGCATTCAAACACAACATCGTCTCAACCTAGGGATGTAGAATCTTGAGCCAGATGCTACAATTGGTCACACGTACCGGCCCGGCATCAATCAATGAACGCACAATGTAAAACATGCAAGTTGGACTGAAGACCCAGTCCACAGAGAATACTCTAGCAACTACAAAAAATCATCAGAACACCTTAGCAAGTAACAGGGATGCCATGACAGCTGAATCGCACATGTGGGTGGATAGAGCCACCACCTGTATTTACTTCGGCACCAGCTGGATCTGCATCAGGGATCTACACAAGCATGGACAAAGCCGAGTGGTCACAATAAGCTATACAAACACACGGGAACGACTCACATCACAACACTCCCTCATGACTCGATGGTATGCATGTCCATACATGTGGAGAAGTGACAAAGGTGTGTAACAAGATGTTCAACAATCCATGTTCACACACCCCACTTCTAGCTACTCCCAAGCAAGGTGCGAAACGCGACAGAACTGGCCATCATGAACTTTCCAAGTGCTATTGCCTTGGTCTGGAAGTAAGCCCTCTGCATGTCCATGCCAACCCAAATGACGGAGATCACCTGTGGCTCCATAAGATCACACTCAAAGTTATTTTCAACAATAATGTACTTCGTGCGTGTGTGAAGCACACTATACTTCTATGCAATGACGAGAGCACTCTGGTTGTCACATCGGAGAATGATACAATACAAAGATCGATGTACCTCACGAAACACACGATGTAGCCACACTGTCTCAGTAGCCCCAACCCCCAACATAACATACTCAACCTCTGATGAGTTACGTGCGATACATCCCTTCTAAACACTATACCACGACACGACGGTGGCACTGAATAGGAACACGTAGCCTGTCTAACTATGCCATCAGGACTTCATACCCAGTCATTTTCTGGGTAGCCGTCTACTACCATCCAACACTGTTGTTGAAAGCAGAGTGTGAGGTACGGTATGGAGACCACGTATCTCACCACTCGTACAACCGTGTGAAGGTCTCTCGCTCAAGGACACCGTGAAAACTGTGCAAGGAGATTGATGGAAAAGACAATGTCGGTTCACATGGTAGTAGCCACATACATCAAAGAGCCAATCAGGTGCAAGTACATGGTCATGTCCACTGTCTTCCCCAGTTGTGCTCGATCATCCACCTTCAAAGCATCCTGCCCATTAGGTGTGATACGGGTTGAGGGTGTAGGAACTGCACCAAGGAGGTCAGCATACCGCTCGCCCACAACGCATGCATAACATGCCTGATGTAGCAAGAGTGTCCATCGTTGAAAATCACATACGATCTCCATCCCAAAAAACACAATTGTAGGTGGTGGAGGCTCGGCCTGCCACAATTGTGGCCAGCCCGGGCACGGTCGGTACACGTGCCCTCTACCGACTGACGAGGCGCGTGTCATCGCCACCATGCGTCGCCAGCGGGAGCGTCGTCTCATCTCTGCCGCCGTAGCTGTCGCCGGCTTTGACACCTCAGCCTCGTCTAGCAGCTCCACCACTCTGGTCGCCTTGCCAGTCCAGCCAACACCAGCGCCGCAGCCATAACATCTGCAGCCATCGGCGCCTCCGTTTCCTTCGCCGGCATAGTCCTCCTACCCGGGCTCCGGCACCGTCACTCCACACTCTGTCTGCACTCCCGGGCCGTCCTCCCGTAAGCGTCAGCTGGAGCAGTTCATCGCGCTCCAGCTCGGCCTGCCTTGCCCTCCTCCCCGGGGAAGTGCGAGTTGCATCAACTCCTGCTCTCCTACCCAGCCCTGCATCTTTGAGACTGAGCTATGATCGTGTCCCATTTCCTCGTCTGTCTCTTCGTCTCCCATGGTCTCCTCTACCCCTTTCCATGACGACGTTGCGTGGCTTGACGATTGGCAGTCTCGGTTTGCGCCTCCTTCCCCCACGTCCGCGTCCCTTGCTTGCTGCCATGTGACCGTTAGCGATCTGGCGACCCCGGTTTAGGACCCTGCTGATACCTGGATCATCGACTCTGAGGCCACGCATCACATGACGGCCTCTCGTGAGGCCTTTAGTTTACTCGGTCCTATAGGCGATGTCTCCGGTGTCCGGACAGGCTCCGGACAGGTGTTGCCTTTCCGTGGTGTTGGCGTCGTTCATTTCCGTGGTCCTGCCGTTTACATCTTTCTGACCTATGTCCTCTTCGTCCCTGGTCTCAAGCTCAGTCTCCTGTCCATCACTACCCTAGACCGCATGAGCATGGACGTGGTGCATTCGCGTGGTATTGGCACTGTGTTGTTGCGTCCGTCTGGTCTTGTCGTACTGCACGCCACCGCCCGTGGCAACGTGTGGCATGTACCTCGCCTCTCCTCCTCTCCTTCCATCTCCTCCCCGTCGGCCGCCACAGGCCATGTGTTTGTCACCAATACTCTCTCTTCTTAGCACACCCACCTCTTGCACCGCCGCCTTTGCCACGTGCACTATGCCGCCGTAGACAGCATGCTCCGTACCCAGCCGACCAAGGGTCTTGACCCGGAAACTTTCCCTCTCCCGTGCCCCACTGAGTACATTGATTACGCTCAAGGGAAAATACACCTGTCCACGTACCCTTTGTCTTCCTCTCGTGCATCCGGCCCTCTCGACTGTGTCCATTCGGATGTCATGGGCCCTCTCCCCACCGAGTCCGTCGATGAGCATGGCCGCTGTGTCCTCACCCTCACTGACGACTATTCTCGCTACCGCTGGGTCTTCTGCCTTCGGCAAAAGAGGGATGTCGCCCGAGCCATCCAGGACTGGCTTGTCCTCGTGGAGCGCGAGTGTGGCCGCTCTCTTCGCCGCTTTCGCTCCGATCGCGGTAATGAGTACATGGGTGAGGCCACGACCTTTCTCGCCTCCCGCAGGATCCACCATGATACATCTACACCCTACACGCCCGCCCAGAACGGTGTCTCCGAACGATGGAACCGTACCATGGCCGACGCCGTCCACACCATGCGGGTCGAGTCCGGTCTCTCCAATGGCTTCTATTTTGAAGCCATGGCCTACATGACCTGGGTCTGGAGCCGGAGTCCCCCTGGTCCCCTTCCCCGCCAGTCCACGCCGTACCAGCATTGGTGTGGTAAGCGCGCTGACCTCCGCCCAGCTCGCATTTGGGGCTGCGTGGCCATTGTGTGGCTGCCCGCCCCGCAATAGGGCGGCAAACTCGCCCCCCGCGGACGTCCCTGCACCTTCCTCGGTGTCTCTCGTCAGTCCAAGGCCTGGCACTTCTGGGATCCCTCCCGGCACTGCATCGTCGAGTCTAGGGATGTCCTTTTCTTCGAAGACCTGTTTCCTTGCGACCTCATTCGCTCTGGCTCGTCCGTGTCTATTCCGTCGCATGGGGGAGTGGTGAGTCCGTCCT
>SZWC01000506.1:189261-199514 GCA_023375785.1 Penium margaritaceum
TCGTCAGTCCAAGGCCTGGCACTTCTGGGATCCCTCCCGGCACTGCATCGTCGAGTCTAGGGATGTCCTTTTCTTCGAAGACCTGTTTCCTTGCGACCTCATTCGCTCTGGCTCGTCCGTGTCTATTCCGTCGCATGGGGGAGTGGTGAGTCCGTCCTTCGTCCTACCGCTTCCGGGTGACACATCCCTCAGTCCCTCTGAGCCGGCAACCCCAGTCGCATCCGCTGGTCCCTCCGAGTCGGCAGCCCCAGTCTCGTCCGTATTCCTCCGGGCCGGCAGCCCCAGTCGCGGCCACTGGTCCTTCCGGGCCGGCAGTCCCAGTCGCGTCCACTGGCCCCTCCGGACCAGCAGCCCCAGTCGCGTCCACTGGCCCCTCCGGGCCGGCAGCCCCAGTCGTGGCCGCTGGTCCCTCCGGGCCGGCAGCCCCAGTCGCGTCCACTGGCCCCTCCGAACCAGTAGCCCCAGTCGCATCCACTAGTCCCTCTGAGCCGGCAGCCCCAGTCACGCCCACTGGCCCCTCCGGGCCTGCGGCCCCAGTCGCGTCCGCTGGCCCCTCCGGGCCAACAGCTCCAGTCGCGTCCGCTGGCCCCTCCGGGCTGGCAGTCCCAATCGCGTCCACCGGCCCCTCCAGGCCAGTAGCTCCAGTCGCGTCCACTGGCCCCTCCGGGCCAGCAACCCCGGTTGCATCCGTTGGCCCCTCCGGGCTAGCAGCCCCGTCCGCCTCCATTGGCCTGTTGCACTCAGTGCCATCGCCTTCCCTGCCACGCTACACACGTGGCCTAGGCGGCAACCTCCGATCCAGGCCGTCGGTGAGCGTGCAGACCGTCGCACCACGCTCTGTGGCGCCTCGACCCCCCGTCGCTCCACGTGTCTCCTCCACTCCCACGGTCGTGAGTGGGGATCCCGGCACCAAGGCCCTCGGCTTGACCACCCCGGCCATCATTGCAGACCTTCACCCGGGCTCCGCACTAGGCTATGCCATGCTTCAACACAAGCATCGGCACGCTGTCGTGGCTGCACTCGCGCGCATCCCACCTGGGGCTCGAGATGCACACGCTCTCTCAGTCCGCTCCACAGCACGCCCGGAGGACCCAGCCACCTTGCGCGAGGCACGAGCCTGTCCTGAGGCCGCACACTGGGATGCTGCCTGCGTCGATGAGCTCGCTGCCATCCGACAGTACCATGTGTACGACCTCGTCGACCTTCCTCCAGGTCGGAAGGCCATCGGCGCCAAGTGAGTCTTTCGGCGCAAGTGGAAGCCCGACGGGTCCTTGGACAAGTACAAGGCCCGCCTTATAGCCAAGGGGTTTGCCCAGATTCGTGGAGTCGATTACAACCAGATCTTTACCCCAGTTGGCCGGTAGTCCACTAGCCGGGCGCTCTTCACCCTGGTCGCCAAGCATGGATGGGAGTTGTATCAGATGGATGTGAGCAACGCCTTTCTCCATGGTTCAGTGGAGGGTGAGGAGCTCTACATGGTGCAGCCCCCAAGCTTCGAAAATGCCACTGGGAGAGTCTGGTGACTGCGTAAGGCCCTCTATGGCCTGAAGCAGTCGCCTCGGTGCTGGAACCAGGAGATCAGCAGCACGCTCCTTCGTGGCGGGCTCCAGCGCAGCACGGCTGACCCCGCACTATTTTTCAGTCCGCGAGGCCAGATTTTTGTTGCTGTTCTGGTTTACGTTGACGATCTCCTCATTGCGTCACCAGACACGGCTGCCATCGAGCGTGTCAAGGACTTGCTGCACGCCGCCTACCAGATGAAGGATCTCGGATCTGCCAGAGTCTTCCTGGGCATGGGGCTCGAGCATGATCGCTCCCAGGGCGTCGTGCACATCCACCAAGCCACCTATGTGTAGACTCTGTCCACCCGCTTTGCGGCGGACCTACCACTCGTGCCGAGCGCATCCTCACCCATGTCACCTGATGGCCAGGTGAAGCTGAAGAGTCCTCACCCAGCTGTTGTGGGGGAGCCAGTTGACGTGACCACGTACCTACGAGTCATCGGGTCACTGATGTTCCTGGCGACGACGACGCGCCCAGACATAGCATTCGCTGTCAACCTCGTGGCCCAGTTTTCTCAGGAGCCATGTCACCAACACTACGAGGCCGCAATCCGAGTACTATGCTATGTCGTCTCGACTCCTCGGCGATGTCTCATGTTCCGCCGTCAGCCGTCTGCTGTCACGGTGGCTACACTGACAGTGACAGGGCCGGTAGTCTGGACAGTAAGAGTCGCATAGGCTGGATCTTTCTGATTGGCGGCAGAGCTAAGTCCTGGCGCAGTAGCAAGCAAGGGTGCATTGCACGTAGTACTGCTGAGGCTGAGTACGTTGCTCTTGGCTGAGGCGTGTGTGACAGTGTGTGGTTGCGTTGTCTGTTGTCCGAGTTGCGTCAGTCTGTCGCATCCATCACGTTGCATTGTGACAATGAGAGTGTCATGGCCATCCCCGACAATGACGGCGTGCATCACACACGCACAAAGCACATCAACGTTAAGTATCACTATGTGCATTCGTTGTTGCATGACGGCAGCATCAGCATCGTGTGGGAGGAGACATCACGGCTTACTTGACCAAGGCACTGAAGCGCGACTCGTTCAAGAAGGCTTTGAGTTCAGTCTACATGCGTCCGTGACGGGATCTCTCTTTGTCCCTGCCTGCGTTTCTGCGTGGCCTAGGGGAGTCTGGTCGTTGATTGTGTCTCTGCCCGCACATGTGCACTACGCCTGTGAGTCATGGGGGAGTGTTGGTTTTCGTGCATCTCTCAATGTACTCTGTTATATCCTCCCGGCTTGTGTACATCGGCGTGCAGAAGATTGACGGCGAGACTCGACGCTGCTGGAGTGTCGCTCGGTGGAGCCGACGCACGCTGAGGCCCACTCACCGTTCGCTGGAGCCTCCTCCCTCTGGCGATGCGCTCAGCTCCATCGGCAGGCCTCCTCGGCGGTCGGGCCATCGGCAGTCACTGCCACTGCAGATGCTGTCCGCATGCACCCAGCGCCGTTTCTGGTCGTGGCATTGCGTCTGCAGCATCATGCTGTACCTAGGGTCCATGTCTCTTGCTGTGTGGCCCTGTTTGGCATCACTGACTGTCGTAGGCACTGCCTGGGTTTGGGCAGCCATAACTCTTTGCTGCTATTTTTCTAGCTGATTCTAACCGCAAGAATGCGTCCGCAGCGTCGGTATGATGGTATGGACCAGTTTTCAAACAAAACGGACGACGCCCGGGTTTTGGGTTGTCGGGCGTCTGGCAGGGCCCACTGAGAAAACCCTGCCTGCCAAAAAATAGGGGGCGACTTTCTGAGTCGCCCCCATTCTCGCTCGACCATGTCTGAGACGCCCCCATTCTGAGAAAAATGGCTAGGCTAAGTCGCCCCCGTTCCGAAAAGTCATAGCCAGGTTGTTGGTTTGTGTGGCTCCCACCCATCACGACCGTCACCGCTAGTTTACCGATATACCCACATTCGGGGTATATGGTAGAGGGGGGCGTGACGACACGACGGGCCTCCGGACTGCACCGAGACTTCTCCAGCACCTATGAAAACGCTGGCGAGACGCGGTGGATGCGTTCCGGCAGCCATGTGGGCTTGTCAGGAGGTAGGAGAGTTTTCTCGGTGGGTTGAGACCCGCGCACCCGGTGGACTGTACCGGTGCGACGAGGAGACTCGATGGCTGTTGTGGGGCTTCCGATGTTCGGAAAGCCGTCTGTGATGTCTGGACGTTGATTCCGAGATTTTTTGGCACTGCTCATATTTTCTCGGTGGTCGAGACCCGGGCACTCGAAGAGCTGTTCCGGTGCCTCGAGGAGACCACCTTTGTTGCTCTCATGGTGTATGCAGTGTGTTCTCCCTGTTGAATCATTTGGGTTCAACAGGGGTGACGGGGCCCGGTGCGGCTAGCTGCTGGCGCCCCTATATAAGCCCGCTAGGGGCTCATTTGTGAACTCTCCTTGTTCTTTTATATTCAGCGTTCCAGACTTAGCCAAATTCTTGCCGTCTTGCATCGCACTCACACACAGAGCTCGTGTTCATTTTTTCATGGGCCTGCATGCCCTAAAATATTTCCAATTTGGTATCAGAGCACAGGGGGGCGTGTGAGCAGCAGAAGCAGCAGGAGTGGGACGGAACGCGAAGAGAACGCACCACGTGGTGCCACGCCGGCAGCAGTGTGAGGGAGCGCAAAACGACTGCACGTGAACGCCACAGGGGCGGTGAGCCGCGAACAGCGGCACTAGCGACTGCGGCGGCAACAGCAGTAGGCGAAGCATCCGCGGCAGCTGCGGTGCCACGCAGCAGAATCAATAGTGGCAGCGTAGCCGCTCAAAGCAACATCAGCTGTAGCAACGCATCAGCCGCTGTAGTAGCGGCGTCAGTAGCAGCAGCAGCAGCCACTGCAGCAATGGCGGCAATAGCAGCAGCGTGCAGCAACGACGGCAGCAGCAGCAGCAACGGCGACAGCAGCAAGCAGCAGCGGTGGCAGCAGCAAGCAACAGCAACAGTAGCGACGGCAGCAGTAAGCAGCAGTAGTAGTTGCTACGCAGAGCAGCAGCAGTTACAGCAGCAGCAGAAGCAACAGCAGCAGTAGAAGCAGCAGCAGCAGCAACTGCAGCAGCTGCACCTGCCGCTGCAGCTGCTGCTACCGCTGCGAGGAGGACGTCAGAGCCCTCCTCTGAGGCAGGGGGCCTCTGAGGGGGCTCGTCGGCCCCGTTCGTCCCCCCTCCCCTCTTCTCGAGGGGGGCCTCGGAGGGCTCCGTCGAGCCCCTCCGTCGAGCCCCCCCTTTGCCTGTTACTACTGTGGTGATGAACGTCATGGTTGGCATTGTTGTTGGACGTGCCCTCCCGGCTGGCATCCACCTTGGCTACAGCGTCGTCCGAGCCTGCGTCCTCCACAGCATACGGATCTGCCGGCATTGGTAGATCCCCTAGCTGGACCTCTGGGGAGCATATTCGCCGAGATCCACGGCCTACGACAGACGGTGTAGCAACTTTGTGACCTCGTCGTCACTGAGCGTGCTTCTTCTACTCGTTTTTCGACGGCCTCTTTGATCACATCTCCTCCATCCTCTCCTCCTTACTCATCCGATGGTGTACCTTCACCTCCACCTGCCAGGGAGTCCCACGCTACCACCATCCTTTCGATCCTCCACTCTGCTACGACCACGACGCCACCTCGCGATGACATGTCTTCATACAGTCGTTCCAGTCGAGTGACCCCGCGACGTCGAGGTCAGCTCTCCGTACACCGTGCTCGCGCCGGTTTTGATACATCCTCCACCTCCTTGGCCTCCGTTGTTGTACCTGTCGAGGTGGAGTGTGGTCACCGTGCATTGCCTGATGTGACCGTAGCGAAAGGATCGGCACTCGCGCCGGGCCGTGGTGCCTGAGCGTCAGCTCAGGCAAACTCAGATGATATGGTGACATTACATGGCGTGGAGTCCGATCTCGACATGGAGTTCATGGTGGAGACTTCCGTGTCATCGAGCTCCACTTCCACGTCCGGGCTGGATCCAGATCTTCCGCAGCAGCAGGTTACATCAGGAGGAGTGCAGACACGGTGTCCTTGGGCGGTGCCACTCGCGGCTCCAACCAGTGGAGGCCCAGCGGCGGCACAGGAGTCCCGTATGGATCGCGATGCGTCTACCGGAATTTTGCGAGATTGTGTGCAGCAGGCTCACACATGTCCGGCAGAGGTTGGAGTGCTTGAGACATGTATGTCATCGAGTTCGACATCTACGCTGGGGCAAGAGCTGGAAGTTCTGCAGCAGCAGGTTGCATCAGGAGGAGTGCAGGTGCTGCGTGCTTGGGCGGTGCCACTCGCGACTCCGACTGGTGGTGGCCTGGCGGTGGCACACGAGTATCGTGCACATCGGTATGCCCCATAAGGATCTCTGGGGGCGTTGGCGTGCGAGATTCACACCAGTACGACAGCAGTCGCAGTGCATGAGCACAGTCGGCCGGTTGGTCTTTTGGAGGTTGATGCATTCATGAGAGCAGCAGTTGAGAGAGGTGTCATTGGGACACGTGCTGTAGCAGACTCAGCAGGCTTCACCGTGTCATCTGTGCTACCTGAGGACCAGCTTGAGCGTGAGGAGTCACCCATGTTCCCTGAGTCTCTGGGTTCACGTATACACAATGGAGCAGCGACATACATGACGGAGTCAGATGGTGGTCCTCACTCTATCATCGAGCAGGTGGTAGCGACCAGCCTTCCCGGCGAGACAGTGCGTGAGCGCCAGCTACGCTTGTTTGTCGCCTTGACAGGCACTGTCAAACCGGAGTCCTGCACACCTATGTCCACTACGGTGGCAGTCGAGGACACTGGAGCAGATCTGTACACGCGAATGGAGTCACCTCATTAGCAGGAGCTGAGTTCTACCCCCTCGTTTTCACCTGTTGGTGACCTTGCTGATCACATAGATGCTAAGAGTGGCAGTACATGCACGGACGACATTTCCACATGCTCCACGGACTCTGATGACTCCTCCTTCTCCTTCTCTCTCGGCATGCGACCGCTCACTCCTCTCATGACAGACACGAGCTGTGATGTGGATGCGACACCTGCAGCTGCATCCGATGCTGTGGTCGCCGTGCATTACCTGATGTGACCGTAACAAAAGGATCCGCACTCGCGCCGGGCCATGGTGCCCGAGCGTCAGCTCAGGCAAACTCAGATGATACGGTGACAGCACATGGCGTGGAGTCTGATCCCGACATGGCATTCATGGTGGAGACTTCCGTGTCATCGAGCTCCACTTCCACGTCCGGGCTGGATCCAGATCTTTCGCAGCAGCAGGTTACATCAGGAGGAGCGCAGACACAGCGTCCTTGGGCGGTGCCACTCGCGGCTCCGACCGGTGGAGGCCCAGTGGCAGCATTGGAGTCCCGTATAGATCGCGATGCGTCTACCGGACTTTTGGGAGAGTGTGTGCAGCAGGCTCACACCAGTCCGGTAGAGGTTGCAGGGCTTGAGACATGTATGTCATCGAGTTCGACATCTACGCTAGGGCAAGAGCCGGACATTCTACAGTAGCAGTTTGCATCGGGAGGAGTGCAGGTGCCGCGTGCTTGGGCGGTGCCACTCGCGACTCCGACCGGTGGTGGCCTGGCGGTGGCACACGAGTATCGTGCGGATCGGTATGCCCCATACGGATCTTCAGGGACGTTGACGCACGAGATTCATACCAGTTCGACAGCGGTCGCAGTGCATGAGCACAGTCGGCCGGTTGGTCTTTTGGAGGTTGAGGCATTCTTGAGAGCAGCAGTTTTGAGAGGTGTCATTGGGACACGTGCTGCAGCAGACTCAGCAGGCTTCACCGTGTCATCTGTGCTACCTGAGGACCAGCTTGAGCGTGAGGAGTCACCCATGTTCCCTGAGTCTCTGGGTTCCCGTATACATGATGCTGCAGCGACGTGAGGAGTCGTAGCCGGAGACACCACTTCGTCTTTGAGGGCGGGAGCCGACTCGCACGTGACAGGGGGAGCTATCTCTACATGACGGACAGACCACATGACTCATCGCCCAGGATCTATTCAGCTACGACATCAGCATCTCCATCGAGGACATCGCTACCAGGTTCATCTGCCCAGGGGGAGTGTTGTGTGGACCTCAACCTGACGCGACGTCATGGGAGATGTATGGCGAGGTCCATGCTCTATTATGAGCATCTACAGCATCCAGCGTGTGGCTCCTGCTACATGCCTACACAACTGCATGTGGACGGTAGCACATTGTTGGTCAAGACCCGGACACTTGGTGATTTGCACCCGTGTTACAAGGAGATCCTCCCATGATCCGGTGTTTAGATGATGATGCTGTTGTGTTCGATTGCTCGTAGCGGTCTAGACCCGTGCACTGGTACCGCCAGTGTCACGAGGAGACCATCTTGTCGTCTGACATGTGTATGTTGTGCATTACAATGGTTTGTGCGCGCGTGTATCACTCCTCTCATGGTCGAGACCCAGACACTTGGTGAGATGTGCCAGTGTCGACGGAGACCTTTGATGGGTGGCAGATCGGTGTGTGTGTGGTTGCCTGGTGCATATTATGGTTTGGCATACGTTGTTCCATGCCTTCGTTCATTCGTTCTGGCGTGGACGGCTATGTCAGCCAGGGGGGGTGTTGGTTTGTGTGGCTTCCACCCGTCACGACCGACACCGCTGGTTTACCGATATACCCACATTTGGGGTATATGGTAGAGGAGGGCGTGACGACACGACGGGCCTCCGGACTGCACGGAGACTTTTTTAGCACCTACGAAAACGCCGGCGAGACGCGGTGGATGCATTCCGGCAGCCATGTGGGCTTGTCAGGAGGTAGGAGAGTTTTCTCGGTGGGTTGAGACCCGCGCACCCAGTGGACTGTACCGGTGCGACGAGGAGACCCGATGGCTCTTGTGGGGCTTGCGATGTTCGGAAAGCCGTCTGTGATGTCTAGACGTTGATTCCGAGATTTTTTGGCACTGCTCATATTTTCTCGGTGGTCGAGTCCCGGGCACTAGGAGTGAGAAGATTCCAGGAAGCTTCCTAGCCTTTCTGCTTGCTAGCCTGACAGCACGGGTCTGGCTGGTTGACACACAGGTCATGCAAGGGACAGCAAGGGTAGGGAGAGACACGTGCACTTGTATCTCAAGCTTCAACTGAAGTGAATGCAGAGAGGAATAACAAATGACAGGTCCACAGCATAAATAGCCGCCGTGGCTCACGGCGGGTGGCGCACACGGCGGTGCCTGTCAAACCTGAACCGGCCCAAAACCACTGTTTTGGCCATAATTCTGCGCACAAGCGTCCAAACGGAGCGCCGTCTGATCCTACGGATGCGCGACAAAAAGACAAACACAACAACTGGTCACACGCCTACGTCCGGGAACAGCCGGAGAGTGTAAGAAAACAAACATGTAAATCAGCCTGGCAGGGCTGTCCACCGAGAAAATCTTGAAGACCTCCAAACGTAGTCCGTGGGTTGTGGGAGCCCTCTGGTACACTGGGTAGGCTGCCAGGCTGCCTCCAGCGGGTGGGGCATCACCTCATGGAACTCTGTCTGCAGCTGGGTCCGCCTCAAGGATCTGCACGAGCATGGACACGGCCGCGTGGTCACAACCAACTGTACAACTGTGTATGACTGACAACATCACAACACTCCCCCATGACCCGATGGTACGCATGTCCATACACGTGCAGAACGCGTGCCGGTGCAACACAGAGTGCTCAAGAGGGACCCGCACAATCACCCACTCTCGGATAGGGGTCGCAATCCGACGGAACGAACAGCCCCGAGGAACTTCCCACGTGCCAGTGCCTTGGTCAGGAAGTCAGCGCGCTGCAAGTCTGTGCCCACCCAGACGATGGAGATCAACTGCCGCTCCACCAGATCGCGCACGGAATGATACTCAACAGCGATGTGCTTCGGCGTGCGTGGAACACACCAGAGTTCTCAGCGATCGCGAGAGCACTCTGGTTGTCGCATCGGAGGATGATGGTAGGCTCGGACTGACCCAAGCACTGGAACAACCGCTGCAGCCACACCGCCTCAGCGGCGCCAGCGCCCAGAGCAACATACTCAGCCTCTGAGGAGCTGCGAGCAATGCACCCCTGCTTGCCGCTGCGCCAAGACACAGCGGTGCCACCAAGCAGGGACACGTAACCCGTGCGGCTGCGTCCATCAGGACTCCATGCCCAATCGCTATCGGTGTAGCCATCTACCACAACCGAGCACTGTCTCCGAAAGCAGAGACCGTGATACGGTGTAGAGACCACGTACCGGACGACTCGCAAAGCTGCGTGCAGAGCGCGAGCCCGAGGGGACTGACTGAACTGTGCGAGTAGGTTGACAGCGAACGCAATGTCGGGACGCGTGGTCGTGGCCAAGTACATCAGTGAGCCAATGATGCGCAAGTACAGGGTCACGTCCACAGTCTCGCCCAGATCGGCTGGGTCTGTCACCTTCAAGGTGTCCTGCCCGTCGGGAGTGATGGGTGACGAGGCGACGGGAACAGTGCCAAGGAGGTCAGCAAACCGCTCCCCCACAACCTGTGCATAACGTGCCTAATGGATGAGAAGTTTCCGTCGACGACGATCACGCACAATCTCCATCCCGAGGAAAACAGCCGCTGGACCAAGGTCCTTCATCCTGTAGGCGGCCTGCAGGACCGCCTTGGCCTCCTTCACGGCCTCCAGTGAAGGAGACGCAATCAGGAGATCGTCCACATACACCAGAATGGCAGTGAGGTGCTCGGCTGTCCGTCGGATGAAAAGTGAC
>SZWC01000506.1:233244-266804 GCA_023375785.1 Penium margaritaceum
AAGCGTCTTTGCTGGATTTCCCTGTCAGCAGGCATGGTCAGGTGGCTGAGGACTTCCTTGCAGAGGAGGCAAGAATCAACGCACTCAGGAGGCAAGCCAAGGACGACGGGCTTGTAGGAGAAGCTGCAGAGGAGTTAGAGGGGCTTAGCCTCTACGTCAATGGCGATGACGATGATGCAGAAGTCCGAGATGGTGTAGGAGATGGAGAGGACTTCGATAATGATGTCTCAGAGATTTGAATGCAGTCACTTGTTTTTTCCATACTCTCTCTCTCTCTCTCTCTCTCTCTCTCTCTCTCTCTCTCTCTTTCTCTTCATTTGCCATGGTGTACTTCATAAGCAACTTAGTCGTACCAAGCTGATCACAGAAATGAGTCAATTGTTTCAGAGCATAGTACAGCCTCACAAAACACATCATCAGGGTAGTGCTTGATCAATTCAGGTACTTGAATGTAAGGGTGTATACTAAGTGTATTGAAGTGTGTGTTTCTAAGAGAAGAAAACATTCAACTGTTTCATGGAGCATAGAACAAAGAGCACAGTCTAGTAGTGAAGTCAATTTGGACAATAGAATGTGCTTGGAGAGCACATTCTATTGTCCAAATTGCACACTGTGTGTAAGCCAGTGTTTTCTTTTCTTCAAGATTCAACATCTGAGACTTGTTTCATGGACATGTAAATGTAGTCCACTTACCCAGAATGCTATCAGTGGCACAGAATGCAAGAGGAGGTCCGCATGAGGAGTAAGTAATAGAGTTTGTATAATGCAAAAAGTTGGATGGAGAAAGATACGAGAACGTTTTTGGAGACTGGCTACAAAACACCTCGTTCAGCAAATACTGTCTTACAATCAACTTCGTCCGGAACCGGCATGATCCGCGGGTCGTTTGGATCTGCGGTTCCTGACCCGGATCTGCGGTTCCGGTTCCGCTGTTGGAACCGATCCTCGGTTCCGGTTCTTTTCTGGGAACCGTGGATCTGACCCGGTGTTCACCCTTAGGTTTGGAGACCTTCAAACACCGTGGTATTTCCCTGGTCGGCCAAGGATTCCGTCCAATCTGCTACAAGGTGGCTTATTGGGAAAATTCCCTTTGAAATCCATGCTTCATGGTACAAGCTTGACCAGTATGGCTGTTGTTTTTGTCATTGTTGAGGTCGATGAGGCTATTGCTTTATCTTTTGGACTCGTGTCCTATTCGCCTGGTTTTACATCAAGTACCCATATGCAAACTCCTTGTTTTATATTACACTTGGCTACGTTGAGAAACACGTCGATCATGTGTTTTTGTGATTTGTTCATTGAAAAATTCTTTACACTTCCTCATCTACTGCTTTCTATATCTCTTGATGCACTTTCATTAATGTTGACATTAGATTATTCACTGCCCTAGTCAACCTATGGAATGGTCCAGTATAGTATATTTTTCCGAAGGATGCATTTGTGTTGCACCCTCAGTGCGTCCTCGATATGCTCCATATTTCCTATTCCTATGTTAATTGATGCTTTGGAATTTCCCAGCATGGTAATCGTTTTTTTTCTTTTCTTTTTCTTCTTCTTCTAGTAGCTTAACACTTCCATTCTTGGTATGTGTTGTGTTCTTTTAAATCTGACCAATTGTCTGATTCAGTTTCTTAATGTTCCATGATTTCTGTCATATTGTCGTTTAACTAGTTGAAGTTAAAGAA
Source organism: Penium margaritaceum (assembly GCA_023375785.1). Classification (NCBI taxonomy): domain Eukaryota; kingdom Viridiplantae; phylum Streptophyta; class Zygnematophyceae; order Desmidiales; family Peniaceae; genus Penium; species Penium margaritaceum. The sequence continues at coordinate 234,930 of SZWC01000506.1, forward strand.
AACGAGGTGGTGCTCACGTCACAAGTGTTAGGCGTGAAGAAAATATAGTATCCTTGTGGCATTTTCTATGTGGAAATTGTTAGTATGACAGCTCATGAAGCAAGCATAGGGTTACGATGGACAAGAAGCTCAGTCAGTGGCTGTTGAGTGTTTCAAGCTTGGATAACACAAAAAGGAGAATAATCCAATGATGTGAAGTTTAAGCAATGTATTTTAGCTCGATGGGAGAGATCTAAAGTTACTACGAAGGCCCTTAAAGTTCGACAAGCTGGAAATAGTCCATGAAATCTGACCACCATGAAAAAGGTTAGCATCAAAACTACGGAGCAACAGAGAACACAGGGATTAAGCTCTGCTTGGACCCTAGTTGCCAGCTAGTTGTGCTACAAATTGTACAAATTGATACANGATGTGAAGTTTAAGCAATGTATTTTAGCTCGATGGGAGAGATCTAAAGTTACTACGAAGGCCCTTAAAGTTCGACAAGCTGGAAATAGTCCATGAAATCTGACCACCATGAAAAAGGTTAGCATCAAAACTACGGAGCAACAGAGAACACAGGGATTAAGCTCTGCTTGGACCCTAGTTGCCAGCTAGTTGTGCTACAAATTGTACAAATTGATACAAATGCATCCCATTCACCGTCAAGTCACACCCTAGTTTTTCCCTGGTTGTACTCCAGTTGCGCTCAAGACATCTAAGTTCCATCCATGTTGCAACCTTTTTGTGCCCTGATTGGACCACAGTTGCGCCATAGTTGGCTCCTAGTCATACCCTAGTTGTGCCCTAGTTACGCCCTAGATGTACCTTGAATGCACCCTAGTTGGATACCTCTTATGCTTTAGTTGTGCCCTTGTTTCATTCTTTGTGCACCCCACCATCACCCTTTTGACACCATTGTTCTGTCCTAGTTGTGTCCTTTATGCTCCATAATTGTACCCTAGGTGTGCCTACTTATTTTCACCATAGAAGGTATGTCATGCTAGTTGTGTTTTTCTTGCGTCCTACTTGAGACCTACCTGTACCCTGCTTGTACTGTTTTTGCATCCTAGATGAACCTTAGTTCCACGTTACTTGTTCCCTAGTTTTGCCATGTTTCTGAGATGAATCTTGAGAGCATCCCAGCATTGTTGCTATAGACTTGGCAACACCTTCCTGGTGACCATTCCACGTTGTCTGACAAGGCAGGAATTAGAACAACAAGGATCAGATAAGGGTGTGTAGAGAGAGTTAAATACTGACAATCACGATATATAATGAGCTTTTGTCCGCATGCCATGGTGAGGCGTGCTAGTGCAGGCCACCTGCCACTACGACTCAGAAATCCATTTTTCTTTGTGTAAATGTGCGCAAATGTTTCACAAAAATGGTTATGTTGAAGTCCATCTATACAGAAACACAGGTCAGATCTAGCAGACTGCTACAATCTTGCTTTAGTCCTCATTTCAAACATGCCTCATGCCCATCCATCAACAGACAATGGATCACATTTCAACAAACATAGAACCTTTCCTAAATTTACAAACACCGATTCATCTCCTTTCCTGCTGGTGTACCAATTTGCGCATGAATAAATGCTCAGAAACAATGTCTTTTGTGCATTCACAAAAGATGTTGGAGTTCTTACCGATGGTGGGAGCACCCTGGTTGTCACAACACAGTACGATGTGGCACACAATAGCCTACAAGGTGATAAATCGCTGACACAACAGGAATTGTACATTTAGATAACAATAAAAAAGTGATGTTGGTATAGATGGTTACAGCCATATTCATCAACAAGACAATGAGTTGAAGATAAAAACTCACGTTCACTGCTACCCCTTATTTGTTCAGGGTCATAAACATTGAGAGATGCTTTCCTCTCAAGTTAGGTTAGCATAGAAGCTATAGGGACCGTAGTAAACCGGAATACAAATCACTCCCATGACACAAGCATAGATTGCATGGTGAAGTAGCAACATCCGTCTCCAATTCTTGAGCACAAGCTCCATCCCCAAAAGCACTTCAGCCGGTCCCAAGACCTTCATCATGTAAGTATTTTGAAGAATGTTTTTGACCTCCTTCACCACCTCAGATTGTGGAGATGCAATGAAGAGGTTGTTGGCATAGACCATGATGGAAAATAGGGGCGTTGGTGCTTGCTTGCCACTATGTGCATGTAACATGAGTGAGGCAATTGCTTCAATCCATACAAGGCTTTCTGGATGCAATGGACATGACCGGATTGAACATCAAATGTGGGAGCCTGGAACATGTAGCTGACAATGGAGGAACATCCATTTGATGGAAGAACCAGTTATGCTGAACAACAAGGCCCAGCAGCCTATATACCATTGTCATCCAACCACAGGGGACCAAGGTGCCAGTTTATTCAACACCCTTGACATGTGAGAATGAATTTATGGTAGGCAACCCTTGTATGAATCAGTGGACAATCTGGCTTCAGTTTCCTACAACAGGATCACCTGACCTTGATTGCCTTTCGGCCTAGTGGAAGATCCACAAGCTTATCGACACCACAGTTTGCAATGCCGCCAAAGTCTTCCTTTCAACTGGCCTCCTAGAGTTACACGTCAGCTCCGGACAGTGAGTCTCTGAATGTGCTTAGGCCGGGTGACGCGGAGGGAGAGGCACGCGGAGCCAGAGAAAACACATTGAGAGATTGTCTTACGCTGATAAGGGAGGAGGTGCCATCATATGGGATGGCAGATTCGTCAGTGACAAGTGCATGTTCTATTGGGCACACTGTGTGAATCGCAATAGAGGTAGTCTAAACACTACAATCAAGGGTCTTCATGCCAAGGTCTCCATTCTAAATGCTACATTACAAGAACAAAAAGGCTATGTCACAGGGCCTCTAGGGTTCAGGTGCCAATGGCTAAAGCTGACCAGTGGTCACCAATGTGAAGGTGCCAGTCAGCATTGACACTTGGACTGACCCGAGCGCCACTAGTGAAGCAGGTGCTAGGAGATGCGAGGCTGGTGCAGAAGAAAAGGATACTAGGACAAGGGCAGGAAAAACGTGTGTGGGTGCCAGATTGAACACAGATCCAGGTGTAGATGCAGGTGAGACAGTTGTGGGGCATGGATAAATGTAAATCTGGTGATGGTGAAATCACAAGCGGTGTAGTAGAAAATGCAAGCGTTGCAGGCAAGGGGGCATGATTAGGAAATTTAGGTGCTACTGGTGCAGGAAAGGATGCATGAGGTACAGACGCTGGCAGATGCATAGGTTTCAGTGTGGATTTAAGGCCAACTATCACAATGGTGGGATCAATGTCAACCGACAATAGTCCAGGGGATGACAGATCTGAACTCCCCATTCTGCTGGAAAGCAGGGCACCTGGGAGCATGGGCAGGCCACAGGGAGAAGATGCAAGAGAAATCCTGGTATGACGAGAATTCTAAGCACACTGCATGGTAGAACTCAACGACGTTATTGCAGTAGGGGTCATTGAATGAAGCTGTGTCAAGACCGAGGGTGAGCTGGTCTTATACCAATTGATCAATGTCTATTCCATGCATGTGAGAGAGGGGCCTGTGTAGGAGGCACTGACACTCAGAAAATAGCGTGCCATTCACAACGCAAGTGTGGAAGGATGAAACAGAGAAGTGACAGAGGGACAGCCACATACAATATGGTACATATCATGTTGGACAAAGCCATGAATAACATTATCATTTTCTCTGGAATGGGTGATTGCACTGCCAATTTGTGCTAAGGTACAGAGAGGAGACTAAGCTCAAGATGAAGCTTATACAACATGTTGAAGTATGAAGAAGGGCCAGAAGGAGCACTAAAATGAAAGATGCCAACTACCTGTACAGATCCAACTGGTCCCATATTTGATTAGTATGCGTGATGACACGTCATGCGATGGATGGCACTCAATGAATGATCCAGGTGGCATCCATCTCAAACTCTTTTGTTGTGAAGAATACACGTAAAGAAACTGAGCTAGAAAACTCAACATGAAGCTCTGAAATAAAGCTTGGATGAAGACACAGTGTCTATGCCTGTAATGCATCTAGTTAATTGGTAATCTTAGGACCGTTTGTGACTATTGGAGGCAAGTCATGCTGAGCCACCCACGCCATCATCTTCATGCAGCACTCATGGAATGAGACAAGCTTTGGGTAATCTCTAGCATAGTCAACATCCCTTGATTTTCTTGGAATGAGAAAACATGAAACAGGTTTTGAATCTCTATGATGGTGCGGTTCTGTGGGTTCGGCTCAGCTGCTGATGATGCCAAGGCATAAAAATATGAATACTTGGCCATCTGCATTACAGTAGATTGGGCAGAGGATGAGGATGAGGGTGTAGATGAAGAAGCTATGCGCTGCGCTTTTGTAGCATGGAGCATAAAAATAATCTTCCTCCAAGGGAGCTCAGTGCACTCTGGGTACCAACGGGCTCATCCATAGCTGTAGCAATGGACCTGACAACCAGCTTCCATAGTACTCTTCCCCTGTTATAGTCCATGACTTGATGTGCATCACTTGCCATCTGTGTCACTGCACAATGAGACTCACCGTGCCAAATTGCGTGGATTTGGGAAAGGAAGAACGTCGGGATAGGGTCGCCAGCATTCAACAGATCACCGCTGCGATGTCGGTCGGATGCGTGCTTCATGGCTGCTTGTGTCTTTGTGAGGGTCTGTCGTGTCTCCTCCCAGAAGTTTGTGAACTGTCAGCAGTGGATGTCAACAGCGGGGATGTTACTCTGATTTTGTAATCCAGCTGGTGTGGCATTAAGTTTGTCGTATACTACCTCGAAAGGTATTTTACCACTTGCGGTGGAAGTGGTGGAGTTGTATGCAAGTTTGGAGATCGGAAGATTTGCTACCCGATTGGTGCCGTAAGGCTCACATAAAATGTGAAGGAGCTATTGGAGCGTCTGATTGGTTTTCTTGGTTTATCCGCTGGTTTGAGGATGGAACGTTGTTGATAACTGGAACCGGCATTCGTAACGTGTCATTGGTTTGTGTCAAAAAGGGCTATTAAAGTGTCTGTCTTTGTCACTGATGATAATACGTGGCACCTCATGCAGCCGCACGACCTGGTTTCAAAATTTTCGTGCTGTTCCTTCTACGGTAATGGTGGTCGTTGTTGGGATGAAGTGTGAGATCTTGGAAAATCTTTCTACAATGACAAGGATGGTGTCATACCCCTCGGGCAATCTCTTTGCAAAATCCATGCTGATGTTGGCCCACGGTTCCGTCGGAGCGTCTTCTGCTCCGTACCTTATCCCTGTGAACCACCCACATTCCACTCGGTAGAACAATCTACACATGCATGGGTCCAGCATTGACCCGTGGAAAAAATCTACAAGAACATGCAAATCAGGCTCAAGTTCATTAGAAAAAAATTGGATGCTACCAAAAGGGGGAAAAGCGTCCAAGCATGTTTTTGGGACGTCGTGGCACTATTTTTGTAGTTACGGATGGATGTATCACCACCTGATGGTGCTCTGGCACGAACTCGGTGCTCATCAGGGATCTGGTCGTGCATGGACACGACCAATTGTTTGTACAAACAATGGATGGCTGATGTTACTTCCGTGACGTACACAAGTCCTTGAACTCTTCAAGTGTGCATTTCTGTTCTTACCTGTGTTGACCCATGGTCCCGAGGTGACCCCATCATCGCGGCCACGGCACAGCGGACCAACACGATGCCCCCGCGATGTGCGGTGGTCGGTCGTTTTCAACTTTGGAGTGCAGCACACCTGCACGTGATGTGGCACACGTCACTGGGCCACTGCGGCCAACACCCACCACCGTAAGAGGGATGTTTTGCGAGGCATCCAGCTCAAACCCTCCCTGTATCCCAACTGATGTTGCTCATCCATGAGCCATTTCACCCTTACCATCCCTCCATTGGGTGGTTCTGAATGGATTCACTTTGGAAAGCCTGGCATGTATGTAGACAGACTGATATGCAATAGTCCAATGCCTGTGATTCTGCTATACACGTGGCCACCTCGTTGATGTTCAGTCAAGGGGAGATAACGTAGGCACTGCTAGGTCAACATGCACGTTTTTGCTTTCAATCTCAAATTTAAGTCAAAGTTTTCTATACTTCTCTCGACGAACCGTGGTTGAACTCACGGTTCGACCTATCATATTGTGTTTACGTGAACCCTTTTTTTTGTGTACGTATTGCATGATGGAGGACATTTTCCAATTTTCAAACTCAGTGGTTTTCAAAATCAGGCGTTTTTGAACACTTGGGTCCGAACATTTGAATTCACGGGTTTGCGAACTCACGGGTTCGCGAGTTCCCATCATCCACTGGCCGCGGAGCCGGACTGCCACCATGCGTCCGTCACCGGACTCGTACACCACAGCCATCCCAGCGTCACTCATCGACGCCGAGTAAGACGGCTGCGAGCACTTACTCGTCAGAGTTTTACACTTGGCCGTAGGCAAGGCCTGCAGCCTCCTATAGCCATGCCACCCAGGAGGGCACCAACTGCATCGTCAGGCAGGGGCTCCTCCTCCCTCCCTGCCTCAACTTCAGCAGCATCTGCCGTGCGCTTTACCCAGGCAGATGTTGCGCCGCCACCATGTGGTCGTCTGCACAATGATGAACTAACGCTCGCCCTCTCTTGGCAGTGCAAGCCTGTCCCGACAGCATCAAAGAAGCCGGGGTTTTTTTGTGGCAGCTGTGGTGTCACAAAGAGTGGCACATGTGACCGCATCCAGGGGCATTTTGGCATGCCTAATGGCAAAATTTATTGCTGCCCCTATCCACCTCCCATCGCCCGAGACGTGCTGGGTCTTGCGAGGTACCCCCGCCCCCCTGCAAGCTAGAAACTAGCTTGTCCTCGGCTGTACAACGGACTTGGTGACTCATGGGGCACAAGCACAAAACCAGTGTCATGGTCATCCCTCTTCGAGACAAGGCAGCGTGAGGAGGCTCTGGAGAGAGCAAGCCAGCCTACTGGTGAGGTGCAAGACCCTATTTCAGCAGCTCGTTCCACTGTCAACCAGATGCAACAGCAGGCGGAGGTTCTGTTGCGTGCTGCAGACCTGCACGAGCAGGTTGATCTTTCACGGCAGCTGCTGCAGCAGCCAGTACCTCTGGCAGATATCAACAAAATGGCGGGGATGGTGCAGACTTCGATGCGGGGACACTGCGATGCCACTGCTAACCAAGCCTGTCAGATGTCAATTGTGAAGCTCATGTGTGGCGACACTCTTCCAATCAGCTTCTGCAGAGAGCGATGGTTGAACGATGTTGTACGTACGGGCAGGCTGACCAACGGAACTTTCTGCCTTCCTGGAAGGTCCACAGTTGTCGGTGATTTGCTGCCTAAGCTCGACGCTAAGCTGGCTGTCGAGGACGCATCACTGAAGCAAGGATGGCCTATCTATGGGGTCGCAGTGGCCCTAGGTGAGTGGGCCGACCAGCAGCAGCGCCCCATCTATAATGCCATTGCGGTCAACGCCAAGGGGCCCTGCCATGTGTTTTCACATGATGCCAGCGGCAGAGTGAGGAACGCGGACCACATGGCCTCTATGATCGAGGAGGCCATTGAAGAAGTGGGGGTGCAGAATGTAGTAAGCGACAACACTGCCGTAAACAAGTGTGCGGCAGAGGACCTGAAGAACAAGTACCCCTCGGTGCTTTGGCAGGGATGTTGCGCTCATAACCTGGACCTTGTCCTCAAGGACATAGGCAAGTCTGACTGGGGAGCAGCCATTCTGTCGCACTGTGAGAAGGTGGTCAGATTTTTCCACAACAACGACATGCCCCGCACGTGGCTGAAGCAGTCGTCGGGCGGCCGTGTCCTCATCCAAAAGTGTGACACACGTTTTGCATCGGCTCACAGCATGCTGCAGCGTTTGTTGGACATGCATCCATTTTTGTTGAAGTTGGCAAACCACGAATGTTGGAAGGGCATGGGAAGCCATAGAGATGGCCTCTTGAAGCAAAGGAAGAAGGGGAGGGAGACTGGGGAGGGGGATGAGGGGGGGGTGGGTGTTCTAAACCCCGTTGCTTATCCATGTTGCATCTCTCCATTGCATGATTTAGACTCCTCATTTGCCTCCATTTCTTTCTTTGCAGCTGTTAGGTTATGAATGGGGCTAGCCAGTGCATCTAAGCTTCCTTCCATGCGTTGCATGAGGCCCATGTGTCAAGGGCTTGAAGCAAGGTGATTGTGACAGTAGAATTCAGTTGTGACAGCGAAATGTGTTGCCAAGTTGTGAATGCCAAGCTGCCAACATGTGAAATTAGGGACAAATGAAAGGAACAATGCATTCCTTTGTAACATGGTGTTCATGGTAATGAACAGAGGTGGTGAATTGTGAGCACCATGGGATGCCAATACTTTGATAGGTTACAAATTTTAAAGTTGCAAACCCCCTCTCCCTGCCCACCAACCCCACCCTCTGAGGTTTCTCAGTCCAGGGTGACCGGGGTGGACGATGTGCCGCTGTTAGGGGGGGGGGTCACATCGATGTGCCGCGGTGCACATCGATGTGCCAATGTTTGGGGTGGCTAGGTCAACATGGGTTCTTACATCTATGGACTACCGCATGTCAACCTCATGATTTTTACGCCAATCCGACGAGGGCATTTTGGCCACCTGTACTAACCTTTGATCTTCCACTTTAGAAGAAACTGACAACTTCAAGCACTTTCCATAATGGTAAACAGAATTGTCGCGATCCGTATCAATGTTGCAATACTTCTTGGTCGACTTCTCAATGATGCTGTACTTTTATAAAATTACGCCTCAATGTTCTTAAAGCCCCCCAATTCCTCGCCAAAACTTCTTGAAGCAGCCACTCACTGCGCGACCTTGCACGTGTTGGTTAGCTCGGGAGCCCAGGACCCAACACATGCCTCATTAGGACTCTTATCATTGCATGTATGCACTCAAATTGTAAGACGCTTATCATCAAAGCACACTTTCTGCTTAATAAAAATTATCCATTTTTCTCAATTCCTTGAATCGTCTAATACTTCGTACCTCATCATGTGGTCCACCTACATTTTGCTTGGTGTAATACTTGGTATCATAGTGTAGCGGTGCTGGAGGGGCAGCCCACGTATTAACTTCCTGGCGACAACCTCGAACCATTTGGAAGATCGCAGACCTTGTGATGATCATTGCGAATGGAGTGTGTGCACCCGCCGTCGAGTAGTAGTGACAAGAAAAGACTTTGTCGATGGAGAATCAGCAGCATGCAAACAGTGAAACTCTTCAGGCAATCCACGCAAGAGTGGAAACTTTCACGGCACATGGCACAACACCGACAATCCTGACGGCCAACCTGGTGACGAACCCCCTGGGCTCGGCAAATCCTTCCCCCTCATTGCTCAGAGGGATGACACCTGGCAACAAGCTTGCATCAACAAAGATTTGTACAAGACGTTTTCAGGAATCAAGAGTCTCAATACCCATCTGCTCTAACAACTCAATGCGACAATGGAGGAGTTTCAGAATTCTCGTGTGCGTGAAGAATTCCTTATACAAAGGAATATTCAACTCTAAAGTGAACCCCATATTTGACCAACACTCCTTGGGTTTTTTTTATCTCACCAACTCAAAAGGAACGATGGTCACGATGTGGCTGACGAGTTTGGAGGTGTTCTTCACTGTTGCTTTGGTCAACAACGAAAAAGAAAAAAAAAAGAATGACCTTGTGGGCTCCATTTTGCATGGGATGAATTTAGTTTGGTGGTTCGATATGAAAACCATCCAACAGAAGCAAGAAACCGTCGGATCTAGATCAACGGCTCATGCAACCACTCTTGTATCGTTGATCACTATTGTTCTACCTCTCAAGCAGATAAATGCAATGTGGCAGACCCCCCTCATCCCACTAGAAACCAGGAATAACTTTGCAAGTGCTACCCTTGTCCACTTTGAAAAAATGAACGAGAAGTCTTACGGTACATGCTTATGATACATGCGTCAAGGCATGCATCACCAAACGAGCGTGGCAGAGTACACGCGATGATTTTGCAAGATCATTACCGGTAGCGACCTCGCAGTTAGAAAAAAGCTCATCGACGATGGAGATTGATGCTACCGATAAGAGTCATCAATGAATCTACTGGTCTTGCAGGAAGCCGAGGAACATCTCGCAAGGTTTTGGGAAACGACATCAATATGCCAAGATTGGGGGAATCCACAAAGAAAGAATGAGCAGTAGAAGACAAGAATCCTATCCGATCAAAAGAGTCCACCAACTGATCGCTTATCTGAGCGGCCCACGTTGCATACGAGGGTTCTTGAGATCCCAAAGTACGACGAGGGATACGAACAAATTGGCAATATTGCTAGGAGTGCAACAGAGCAGATGTGAAAAGTAGAGAACGGTTCTAAAACTATTGGACAGAGGAGCTTCTCACAGTCTCTCAAGCAACGACAAGGTACGAAAGCTGGGTTTGCATACCAAACCAGGGATAATTGAAGGAAAAAATGGTCGACGGATGACTAAAGATCCGTCGACTTTGTGGACCACTCTAACTATAAATTAAAGATCTGCACGACGTGGCAGTCTGGAAGAGTTGTCCAATGAGAGATCACAAAATCATCCTCGGACAAGATTTCCTATATCCGCCCAATCCGCAAGTGGATAGGAGTGGATTGTTCTACGTTAGCATTAATGGTAGGAAGTGAAATTTGTTCTACGTGAGCAACCCACAATGCTATAGAAGTTATAGGAAGTAGAAAAGGTGGAAGATGCAAAGGAAGTTGCAGCTGTCACAAAAATGCCAAACGATAGCTCTAGACTAAGCAAGGGGATATTAGTAAAGTGGAGCTCAAGCATGGCTAGTCCATGTGGAGACAGGGGAAGCAAAAGAAGTCCCACCAGCCAAGGCGTCCATATTGGCCTCAATACCTAAGAAGTTTGCGACTCTTCTGGAGGAGTTTTCACCTTTTGTTAAGGAGTTTGAAGGTGTTTTTCAATAGATTACCTCGAGAGTTACCTTTGCACCCAAACGTTGACCACCAAACTGACTTCGAACTGAACAACAGAGCGACAATAAAAGGAACCTATTAGATGGGCGACCACGACCTTGCGGAACTCAAGAAGTAGTTGGGAAAGATGCTCGATTAGGGACTTGTAAGTCCACCCACATCACCATACGCGATACCTGTACTTTTTGTGAATCCCAACGGCACTTCTCCTTCTGCCACTGCATCTCGCATGTAATGGTACTGCCTTTTGACGTGCTTGGTCCTGTCATGTAGAACAGGATCTTCACTCAGGGTGATAGTCCCTTGATTGTCGCAGTAGATGGTCGTTGGTTCCATCCGCTCGAAACCAAGTTCACCGAGTAGCATTCGCAGCCAGGTTGCTTCACGTGCAGCGATGTATTCTGCCTCAGTAGACGATAGCGCAACGACTGGTTGCTTTTTTGACCGCCAGCTGACTGGTCCTCCACTCAGGATGAAGATGTAGCCTGATGTGGATTTTCTGGCAGTCTTATCGCCTGAAAGATACGCGTCGCAATAGCCCACAAGTGTCATTTTGTCACTTTGAGTGTATTGGATGTTGCGCTCTGCATTGCACTTTAGATACTTCAAGCAACGTTTTGCAGCAGTGAGGTGGTCTGCTGTTGGGTTCTTGCATCCTTGACTCAAGATCCCCACAGAATAAGACAGATCAGGCCTCGTCCCGACGGACGCATACATTAGCGATCCCACCAGACTCGGGTAGAGTTTGGTGTCGGTGGGATCTGCCAACATGTCCACAGTGATTGGCCGTGTCAGACCATGATCCACATTGAGTGGAGTGTTGGTGGGATGTGGCTTGTCGAGCCCAAACTTCTCTGCCATGCGTGTGATGTAGGTGCTTTGAGAAAGTGTCACTGTGGATGGATGCATGGTCCGTAGTTGGCCCATGTTGCTCATCTCAAAGGTAGTTGAGAGAGCTTGTTTGAAGGAGTTGATAGTTGGTAAAGATCTGCCAAACATGATTAGATCGTCCACATACAATATGACACCCAGATTATCAAGACCACCTTTGTAGTAAACTGAGTAATCAGAGTGAAGCCGGACCAGGTTCTGGCTGATGAAAAACTCGTGAATTTTCTTGTTCCACTACCGCGGCGCTTGCTTGAGGCCATAGAGGGATTTGAGTAGCCGACAGACTTTACCTTCCCCCCCGGGCTGCACAAATCTCTCAGGCTGGAGCATGTACACTTCTTCCTCAAGATCACCGTTTAAGAAGGCAGACTTGACGTCCATTTGGTAGAGATGCCAGCCTTCATGGGCAGACAGAGCCCGAATCACCCTGATAGAGGATTTTTTGGCGACAGGGACGAACGTATCACTGTAGTTAATCCCGTGTACTTGGGTGTAGCCACGGGCCACCAATCTGGCCTTGTAGCGGTCAGGTTGTCCGTGTTCGTCTAGCATGAGCTTGAAGATCCATTTGCACAAGACAACTGGAGCATCCGCAGGAGGATCGACCAGAATCCACGTGTTCTGTTTGAGGAGTTGCTCATACTCGGCGACAGCAGCAGCATGCCTGGCAGAAGCTTCAGGACGGCTCATCGCATCCTTGTAGCTGACTGGGTCAACCACCTGAGTGATGAGAGCCACATCGGCTACAGAATCGATGGTAGGATAGACAGCTGAAGGTGAAAGAGATGAAGCTGGGAGAGAGGGACGTTTCTCGGTGAAGAGGGCAGTCAGAGCCTTCAACCCAGCGATGTGAGTAGACCGTCGGGGACCCTGAGATGCATCCCAACCATCAGGTTGAATGTGTTTGCCTTGACGAGGTCCCGCTCTGGGCTTCTTGGGAGGTGCAGGGGCAGGGGCTGCCGGCGGAGGAGCAACTACTACAGATGGTGCTGGAGGAGCCTCGGCTTCAGCTGCAGGGACAACAGGAGGGAGAACTCCCGGGTGCTCATCGTCATGAGTCTCATGGGAACGCTGAGGTGGCAGCGGCTGGATGGCATCCAAGGATATCACCTGCAAGTCAGGGTTAGTAACAGGGTATTGTCGATCACGAAGAGATTCATCAAATGTGGCACTGCGGCTACGGATGATAGTCTTGGTCCTCAGATCCCAGAGGCGGTAGGCATTGTTCCCATCTTCATAACCAACCAAGACTCCTTTGCGGGTGTGAGAGCCAAGTTTTTCACGAAGTTCAGGTTTGACCCAAGCATAGCCAGTGCAACCCCAGACTTTCAGATGACCCACATTGGGTTTGTGACCTGTCCAGGACTGGTATGGAGAGGTGCAGTTAGGTGCCTTGGAACACGGAACTCGGTTGAGAAGATAGGCAGCCGTATTGACCGCTTCTGCCCAAAAACCAGCAGTCATGCTGGCAGCATAAAGCATGGAGTGTTCCTTGTCCAGAAGAGTATGGTTCATCCGTTCTTCTTTCCCATTTTGCTGCAGCGTGCACGATGTTATTCGCTGATGAGTGATACCTTTCTGATCAAAGAAGGACTGAAGGGTGGCGTTGACAAATTCTCCGCCATTGTCAGAGCGGAATGCTTTGATGGTCTTGTTAGTTTCATTTTCCACCTCCCGGGTCCACGTGATGATGTGCTCAGGAGCTTCAGACTTGTGGCGTAGAAAACGAACCTACACATAGTGATTGAAGTCATCCAGGAGAACCAGAAAGTAATGTTTACCAGAAAGAGAGGCATCTTTGACACAGCAGAGGTTCATGTGGATGAGTTGAAGTTTGTCTGTGGTGTTGCTGTCAGAATAGCTGTGGAAACTGGTTTGGTATTGCTTGCCAGCAAGACATCCTTCACAGCAGGTGTTGGTAGGCTTGTGAAGGGAAGTAGGAAGGCAATGAGCCATTTCTTGTTGTGACATAGTCTCAAGATTGTTGAAGCCAACATGACCCAGACGCTGATGCCAGAGGATGGTAAGATTGTCAGTAGTCTGAGTGGAGGTGGCAATTGGAGTTGCTGTGGCCAAAGCCACCTCTGGAGCTGATGGGTCTGCCTCCACATCCATGGTGGGCATAATTGTCAAGTTACCTTCTCGTTGTGCTTGAGCAACAAGTTTGCCATTGCTGGCAAAAATCCTATAGCTCTTGTCAGTGTCAAAAACCACTTTAAAATCTTTTTCGTTCAATCAAGTGACGGAAAGGAGATTTGCTGCCAAGTCAAGTACAAATAAAACATCGGAGAAGGTTCTGGAGGCCACCTTCCCTTCAAATGAGATAGCAATTTTGACGGTGCCAACTCCAATGGCTGGGATGACACGGCCGTCACCAATGCGTACAGGTTTGGGATTACGGAGTTCCTTGAAGTTGATGAACCAGGAGCGATTGCAAGTCATGTGTCGGGTGCTGCCGCTGTCAATTATTCATGCCAGAGTTCCGGCAGCAAGTAAGAAGGCACTGTCAATGGTGCAGAGAGCCAGATCTTCAAGGATGAAGTTGTCAGTTGGAGTTGAATCTGGTACAGGGGATGATGAAGTTGATTGCTGTGACAGAGGTTGTGCCAGATTGGAAAAGTGCACAGTGTCAGGTGTGAAGTTGATTTCTTTTGCTGCGTCAGACCCATTTGCATGGAGAGTCTCCATTTGGTGTAGCATCTGGTTCCATGCTGTTGTCATCTGTGTGAACATGTTTTTGAAACCTTCGATGAAATTTCTTGGTGAAGGCGTTGTTGTCAAGAGGGCATGTTGTGTGTCAGGATGTCGTGGCCTCTTTGTTTGATCACAATAGCAATTGATGTGGCCAAGTTGCTGGCAGTTCCAGCACTTCACATGTTCATAGCCCTTGCTGCCGGGTGCTCCTGCTGGAATATTACCCCCTTGAGATGGTTGGCGATGAAAATGCTGTGGCTGGTTTCTGTAGAAACCTGTATGGCCATGCCCATTTGCATGTGGGCTTGTGAAGTGCTGCTGAGATCTGCCTCCGTAGAGAGCAGCCAATGCCGCATCTGAGAGGTCTCCACTTTTGAGGAATTTTTCTTTTGCTCGAAAAAGAGTATCACAAGCCCTTTCCAGGGTTAGTTCATATACTCCAGGTTGTGCTGGTCCTCCTTGAATCACCGGCTGCTGTTGTTGGGCTGCCTGGGCAGCTGCGCCAGAGTTGTTGCATGAGCTTGCGATGTTGCTGGAGGAGGATACTCCAGATAGAGCTTGTTGTTGAGCTGTTTCCAATGACTGGAGTCTAGAGTCAAATGTGGCACCCTGCTCTTGAAAGGCAAGTAGTTGTTCCACGGTTGTTTCAAAACGTGATGATAGACTGGCAAAGAGTCGTAGAACAATGAATGTTTCAGATAGAGATTGGCCCATTGAAGTGATACGCTTGACCAGCATTTTGAGTCGGGAAACGTGGTCTTCCAGTCTGGTGTTTTCATCCATCTTGAGTTCACAGAACTGGATAAAGAGGTTGTGGAGTTCAGAATCGCCGACTTTGTGATATCTCTGTCAAAGTGCAACCCATGCCTTCCTTTGATCCAAGGTGGGATTTCCATCTCTGATGAGAAACTTGAGGCGTTCAGAAACTTGAATTGCCAGGATGGAAAATGCCTGATCACATATGTGCTGCCATAGTAGTTTCTCATCTGCTGAGGCCGTTGCGCTTAGAGTCTCAGTTGGGGGATCTGACACCACTCCCCACAAGCCTTTGGCCAGAAACACCATTCTCATGTTGAATGTAAATTCATGGTAGTCCCTGCCATCAAATGGTTGAATCTCGAATGTGTCACCCATGTTGCCTCCACTGAAACATGCCATGACTGCCAATGGCAGGTGTTGCTTCTGCTGGTGATGCTAGTGGAATCCGCTGAATCCACTGAATGAATGTCCAAGACAGCGCAGCCAGTCCTTGATGCAGTCAAGCAACGCCCCTGCTCTGATACCACATGTTAAATATTGAGATCATTAAAGTGTAGTTGACTGTGATCAAGAACAGTGCAACCAATCGCAATTCAGTTCTGAAGCTCCAACACAGATTTCTTGTTCATCAGGAACTCCTGGAATGCAATAACTCAAAATGAAGTACAAGTCCAACTCCAGTTCCTGGGTACAAGTATGATATGTAAGAACATCTCCTCCTAGAACAATAGAGTGCCGGTGTTGAGTCTCGCTGTTAAATCCTGAAGCTTCAGTGCACCTTGCACTGCCGTTCGCTTCATATGCCATGTGCGATGAATAGTGCGAGACTGCAATCTGCCGTCAGGAGCCTGCAGGTGCTTTGGGGTGCGGTCACACCAAGTCTTGCTGTTCTTTCCGACCCCCCCCCCCCCCCCCCCCCCCCCCCCCCCGGTATCCATGAAGCCCCACTTGATTTATGCATTTGTCGTGACCGCCGATCCTGTAAAGATAGATTTTCCTGAGCCCTTGGATTGAGTTTTATAATCGATCTTCCGATCGACTATCAAAATTTTTCCGGAGAGTGTCCGGCTCCTCTGTGCTTCTTGCGCTCGCACCTCGTCGCCTCTCCACGTCAGCACCCCACCTGATCTCTTCTCTTGCTTGCGCCACTCGCTGTAGTAGTGCAATGACTGCCGGAATATATGGTGCAGCTCAATAGATGACTGACATGAATAGGTACACAGTGGGCAGGGCGAGGCATGGGATTACCCTCTCTCCTGACCCCTTACAGCAGAGTAGAGCAGTATAGTAGAGTAGCATAAGTGATGGTGGGGGAGGGGAGAGAGATTGTGTCATCTCTCCCCTCCCTCACTGTCGTTATGCTCTGTATGGGTTTGGGACATATCTGCCTTCAATCATGCTTCTTGGCCGGATCATCGACGGTGGATGAACAACCATGGAACCGAAAACGGTGGAGGCGGTTGCTTATTGGCCGACGCCAACCTATGTCTGGAACATTCAAGTTTTTCAGGCTTGTGCAACAACTATTGTTGATTCATAAAGGACTGCACTCAAGTGTCAGCTCCTCTCTCTGATCTCACTTGAAAAACCAAAGAGTGGAGTTGGGGGATAGAAAAAAAGAAGCATTCAAATCTTTGAGAAACGCTCTGACCTCGGTGCCAGGCTAACGATAGGAAGGTTCAATGGTGGACTACACCATGGCCACAAATGCGTCCGATCGGACAATCGGAGCTGTTCTCCCCCAATATAATGGCAGTGGAGAACAAACGGTCACGTACATGTCGCAAAAGTTTCATGAGATGGAACTCAACTACGCGATTCATACAAAATAAATGCTCACACTCGTGCACGCGTTCAAAACAAGGCATTCATACTTGGAATGCAGGCGATGCATCATCCACACCGACCATCACGTACTGAGATGTATCGAGAAACAGCCAAATCAGAGCTGTTGAAAAACTCGATGGATGGAGGTCCTCGAGGCTAACGTCAACTAAGAAATCGAGTATGGACCTGGAAAGATAAATTTAGTAGATGCTATAAGTTGGCGTTCGACTTGTGCTAACTGGATCGAGCGTGGGTCCGTGGCATGTGGGCAGTTGGAAGGGATGGCTTCAGGGTCCCAAAAGTACTTGCATCTAATATGAGACAATACACTATAGTATTATCTTGGATGTCTATGTGCACCAATTGCCGATACAAAAACCAGGTACACTTCTCATTTTAGGGGGGGAGGGTGGTCAAGTCGTCCCCCCCTCCTGTCAAAATCGAATTGTATTGGAGGAGTGTATACGGAGGTGTATTGAGAGAGGGGTAGACTTAGTACACAATTGTAATAGTACACTTGCGTTTTGTTTGATTGTATGCAAGACACTCCATGCGATACACTCCCCCAATACATTTGTTATATCTTGTGGAGGGGGGTGTTGCTTCTATGCTCGTTATCCACCAATCCTAGTCAGGGTGTCGTTCCGTTTTCTTTCTATGCTCATAATCCGGCACTCCTAGTCATGAGATGCACAAAGCAAATTAGGCACGCAAGCCAATCAAAACTTTTTTTCTTTTCACGGAACCGTTTAGATGTCACGATTGATGTTGCTTATCGACTTTAGACTCATAAGAAAGAACACACACATGTATTATTTTGGTTTTCTATCCTCTACACTCACCAATACACACACCAAATACACTTCTCACCTTTTAGGGGGGTTGGAGGGACAATTTTTCCCCTTACCCCCCCTCCCCTCCCCCCCAAAAAAAAATTGTGTATTGGATGGAGTGTACTAGGAAGTGTATCTAGAGGGGTCTGAATTAGTGCACAAGTACATGAATTCACTTGTGTACGATTTTAAGTGTGCATACTGTACAAACTGCGATACATACTCTAATACAATCGAGGAGTTGAAGGGGGAGGGCGGGGACTGGGTGAGATAGGATAATACGTTGGACGCAAGTGACATATACCCAGTTTTCAAAACTATATAGCACATTCACCCATTGTCCAGCGTAAAAATAACCTAGCTACCCATCTGCCACCGCTATCGCCATGCCAGTAACAAAGAAAAGAGGCAAAAATGCATGGCGAGGCCATATGCCATACTTTGAAGACGCATGGCATGTGGCGTCCCACGCTAGTATCACAAACCCCTTCGTTGAAGGGTTTGTGATACTTGCGGGGGGAGGTTTATCCAGACTTTGAGGGGAGTTCTAGACTCCACATGTGTTGAAAGGGAACCTGCTCAACGCCGCTACTGTGGGACCCAGCAGGAGCACGCACAGAACCCTAAAACCCGGGGTAGGGTTTGATTGAGGTTTAGGAGTTGAATGAATGGATTTGCGTGCACAACAAAATATCGAAATTAAAAGAAGGGCGTTTTTGCTCGATCGCGAGGGAGCGATGACCCCATGCACTTTTTTTCTTGCTCGCCCATTGACGCATGCCACGAGCGAGCATGATTTCCGCCTGTGCTTTTCAGGTTTTTTTTTTCCCGTGTTGGGCGGATGAGATTCACACTTTGCGTTTTATGGGTATGCAAGCTATTTGGTCCAAGTACATTTTATGTATGGCCTTCCGAATCTCCACGATACACTACCCAATACGTCGTCCAAATACAATGGAGTATGTGGAGGAGAAGGGATGGGGACAACAACCAACTCTGAGTTTTTTACATTCAGGGCAGTTGTGATTTTTCAAAAGAAGCAACCTAATGTCATGATCACCTTCAAATAAAATCTCTACATTCGTTCTGGGTTTTGATCACATGTTGTGTATCACAGACATAATCTCATTTACGGTTGAAGACAGAAATAGGTTAGCCTGAAAAATATTTTGTATCCTTTTAAAATTACAAAATTAACGACTGAAATGTTTTATTGCTATAAGTATAGCTTTCTCTAGAAACAAAACTATAGTTTTTCACTGAGAAACCAATCTAACAAGTGCATACATTCTAGTAAACTTCTAGGAAGAGAAGAAAATGGAGGAGTTGTACACATAAGTTATGAAGTGTATAAAATTGGGACAATTAACCATATATCTACCAAGTCCCCAACGAGAACTTTTCCGGCAGAGAAGTCACACCTCCATCTCTTGTTCAAGTAGATAGGAATATGGAGTACGTGACATGCTCGAATACTAGCATCGTAGAAATACAACCAAGTATCTAGTAAGTAAGCATGATTTCAACTATGCGCACAACAGTTGGGAGCCTTAAAACAACCTCTGGGACATCGATTATTGAATGAATGCTACTATCTCTGTCACCGGCCTACGCCTACTTACGCGCCATGTTGTCACGGCTAAAAGGGGAGAGTGTTATGTCCATGACGTACACAAGTCCATGAGCTCTGTGAGTGGGTATTTTTGTCTTTACATTTATGGCCCATTGTGCATCGACCTAAGGATTTTGCCACTGATCGGCCAAGGACATCTGGGCCACCTGTCCCGACGTACAATGCTTTGCTCTAGAAGGCTTTGACAAGTTTGTCCCCTTTCCAGAATGGTCAACATAAGTTTTTCAAACTGTATCAATGTTTTGATCTTATTCATTTGACTTCTTCACAACACTGGAATTTCATAAAACCATGCCTCCATATTCCCGAAGCCCCCTAATTTCTTTGTGGAGCTTCTCGAAGTAGACACTCACTGTGCGACCTCGCACACATCGCTTGGCTCTAGCACTAAGGACCCAACATCTGCCTCATTTTGATTCTTGTCATTGTATGCATGTACTTAAATTGTTAGAGACTTTCCATCAAAAAACAATTAATGCTTAATGCAGATTTTCCATTTTTTCCAATTCATGGAGTTGTCTACTATTTGCACCTCACCCCTATGAACTGCTACGCCTTTGATGTACACAAGTATCCAAACTTTGCGCTTGGTTACTTTCGTCACCAGTACATTCATGGCCCTCCACGCGTTGACCTACAACATTCTACACCATTTGACTGAGGGAATTTCCGCCAACAGTCCCGACCTCCAATGTTGTGTTTAAGAAGTTTCTGACAATTTTGACCACCTTGAAAAAAGTCCAAAAGAAAGGTCGTGAATTATATCAATGTTTTGACATTACTCGGTCGACTTCTTGATGGTACTAGACTTTTATAAATATGCATCTTGATATTCTCAAAGCCCTCGACTTCTCGGCGGAGCTTCTTCAAGCAACCACTCATTCTAGGACATCATACGCGTTGCTCAAATCGAGCGGCAAGGACCTGATATATTCCTCATCCTCGTTTTTTGCCATTGTAGAAATGTTCTCAACTTTCTCCACACTTGTCATAAAAGCACACTGATTGCTTAACACAAGTTGTCCATGTGTCCCAAATCCTCAAAATCTCCTATGTCCCGCACCTCATCCATGTGAACCAGCTACATTCCACAAGACACTTTGATTTGGAGCGCAAAAACACTATAGGGGCAATCGTTGCATCAGCCATGTGGCGACGAACTCACAGGAGTCATCTGTGCATCTCCACCATTCAAAATACCGTAGACCTTGCAACGACACAGGTGGACAATGCAAGCGCAACTGGTGATGAGTAACAGTCCCTGGTGATTACTCCTGCGATGGAGGATCAACAACATGTAAACACCGACACACTCCAGGTAAACCAAAAAACAACAACAACCTTCACAGTGAATGGCACGACACCAACAAACCCGGCGGCCAACTCGGAGTCGGACCCCTCGGGCTTGTCAATCCCTTCACCTTCGCTGTTGCCAATTACGACAACACCTATCACGATGGGAGGCAATGACCAACAAGCACAAATCAACGAAGAACTCTACCAGGAGCTGTCGAGACTTGAGATTCTCAACACCCATGTAATCCAACAACTCAACATGGCAATGAAGGAGGTTCAGGTGTCTCGTGCGTGCAAAGTAGTACTCATCGAGAGAAAACTAACTCTTGAGTGAACCTTGATTCGACTGGAACTTCTCGAGCCATTCAATCCCGCGATCTCAAAGGGACCAAAGATCAGGATGTCGCTAATCAGTTGGAGGTGGACCTCAGCGCTTTAAGGATCAACAACAACAAGAAAATTGACCACGTGGTCGCGCTTTTGTGCGGCACGACCTTGAGTTGGTGGTCAAATCTGAAGATTATCAAACAGCAATAGGAGACCAGTGGAGCCAGATCAATGGCTCATGCGACGGCTCTCATATTGTTAACCACAAGCATACTATTTTTCAAGAAGACTAATCTGATGTGGCACGACTCTCTCAGGACACCGGAAATGTGGAGCAAGTTTACACGAGCTATTATCGCTTGTTTTAAAAGCTGAATGAGAAGTCTAACGGATGGTATAGACTCCAATGCCTATGTCTACAATCTAGCGTGACAAAGTACACTCGGCATAATCATCACTAAAAGTGACCTCGTCTCCAGCAAACTGTATTTCTACTACAAGGGCCTCAAGCAAGAATTTTGGCAAGTAATCGCCATTTTCCGTATCCAAGACTACCTTCCCCGAATGATTGCAATAGTTGTTTGCATCAATAGTGATAACTAAAACGCTTGGATGCAGGAATACAAGGGCTGGTGATCCCAGAGCCACGATTCTTATCATAGCAGAGGAAAGTCCTAATCTACGAAAACCTCATCTCCAATGGAGATTGACGCCTTCGATCAATGCAATCAACGGCTCTCTTGTACAGAAGGGAAGTCGAGTCATGTCTCAAGTACCTATTTGAAATAGCATCAACAAACCAATAAGGGGGGCAAGTTGTAGTAGTAGAGTGAGGAGGCGGGGTACGGCAAAGGACAGGAGTAGACGGCGAGGCTCCTGTTCGGTCGGAAACTTCTACGCCGACCGATTGCCCATCTGAGTGGCTCATATCACTGCAGACGAGGGTTCATGAGGTTGCAAAGTTTGACGAGGTGTACGAGGATGACCAGTTGGCGATACTTCTACGAGTACAACCGAGGGGTTGTAAGAGTCCCAAAATGGTACCAGAATTATTGGATGGCGGAGTTTCTTATAGCTTTGTAAGCAAAGACATAGTTCAGAAGTTGGAAATTTAGACCAAATCAAGGATGTTTGAAAGAAAAACTGTCGACGGACGTCTTCATATTCGTTGTCTTTGCAAACCACTATAACTTTAAATTGGAGATATGTAAGATGTAAGAATCTCGAGTAATTGCCCAATGAGCGATCACAAAATAATTCTCGGATGAGATTTCCTCTACCGCATAGTTTGCAGGTGGACTGGAGTAACGGATTGGTCTACGTTAGCATCAATGGCAAAGAACAATATGTGCCTCTGCTTGAGCGACCGATGATGCAACGACTTATGAGAAGGTGCAAAGAGGAAGTAGTAGAGGAAGTCCTAGTACCCACAAAACACCAACCGACATCTCTGGACGTGGCCATGAGGTACCTGAAGCTTGGAGTTCAAATGTGGCTAGTCCACATTGAAGCACGGGAAACATAAAAAATTACAGCTGTTGCGGTGATGAAAATTGCCTCGACAATGGGAAAGTTTACAACGGTGTCGCAACACCGTTGCGACACCTGCAACACTCATCAAGGAGTTCAAAGGGGTTGTTTCCCCAAAAACATTCCTCGTGCGCTACCATCGTAGGGAAACATCGACCATCATATAAACCTGAAGCCAAGAAGCAGAGCGACGAGGAAGGGGACCTATCAGATGAGCAACCATGAGTTGACCGAACTGAAGAAGCAATTGGATGAGATGCTCGTTCAGAGGTTCATCAGAACTTCCATGTCACCATATGCAAAACTAGTACTTTTCCTAAAAAAGAAAACCGTAGAGATGCAGATTCGCATGATCTACCAAGTGTTGATTGACATCACCATCAAGAACCGGTATCCTCTTCTGCAAGCAAAAGAACTCTCCGAACAACTTCGTGGAGCCCAAACTTTAAGTAAAATCGACCTACGTCGCGGTTACCATCGTATCCGCATATCTGGTAAGGACATCGAGAAGAGAGCATTCCGTACCAGATGCGAGCAATTCAAGTTCATGGTTATGCCATTTGGACTAAATAACGTCCCCACTACTTTTATGGCGGTGATGAACAACATATTCCGCCCATACCTCGACGCCATTCTGCTGTACAACCAGACCTGGAGGAGCACAATGGACATCTTAGAAAAGTTCTTGAAGTTTGACAAAGAGATTTTTTGGGGGAAAATCTTGAAGTGGGACTTCGTTCGTCGTTCGATCCAGTTTTTGGGCCACATCATCGGTGGTGGATGAATCACCATGGACACGAAAAAGATGGAGGCAGTGTTGATTCACCGATATCCACGAATATTTGGGACATCCACGTATTTTGTGTGCTTGTGCAACTACTACCGTTGACTCGTAAAGGACTACGCACGGGCTTCGGTGCCTCTCTCCAATCTCACTCGAAATACCATCGAGTGGTGTTGGGAGAACATCAAATAAGAAGCGTTGAACCCTTTGAGGAACGCTTTGACCTCGGTGCTAGCCTTACGATTGGTTGATCCAATGGAGGACTGCATCATGAAAACCGACGTATCCAGTCAAGCCATTGGAAACGTTCTCATCCAAGACAATGGTGGTGGAAAACAACCGGCCGCATACATGTTATGAAAATTATGCGGGTCAAGACTCAGCTACACGATGGAAGAGAAAGTGATGCTACCGATGATACATCTTCCACACCGACCATCATGCGCTAAAATATCTCAAGACTCAACCAAATTTGAGCTGTCGACAAACTCGATGGATGGAGTTCCTCGAGTCCAACTTCGACTGCGACATCG
The DNA here is from genome assembly GCA_023375785.1 of Penium margaritaceum. Taxonomy (NCBI): domain Eukaryota; kingdom Viridiplantae; phylum Streptophyta; class Zygnematophyceae; order Desmidiales; family Peniaceae; genus Penium; species Penium margaritaceum. Next base: position 258,988 of record SZWC01000506.1, read on the forward strand.
AGTACCAGCCTAGGAATACCAATCATGCGGATACTTCGAGTCAATGACCCAATTTAATGACCGAGATCAACACGTTGCTCGTTGAACGAGACCCGTACCTCACAAGACTGTTTGCAAAGGGTTATGAGGAGTTTGTCGGGTACGACAAAACTAAGTTCTGGTTTGACGATCCCTACTGGTGACGATGATTCACTCGCCAGGTCGTCGTTCAACCAAGTGAGGAAGTGCAAAGTTTTCTTCGGAGGAATGTCACGACACCAGTCCAGGTGGAAATTTCGATGAGGACAAGACGTCCAACAAGCTGGTCAAATACTACTCGTGGGACAAGATGAAGACCAACGTGTTTAACTTCTGAAAATCGTCTGACACCTCTTAAAGAGAAAAATCTTGTCGCACGGGGCCACATGGCCTACTCCAACCCCTTTGTGCCCCGACGAAATAGTGGGGCGACATGAGCATGGACTTCGTGTCGATACCGCCTGTCCCCAATCGATGGTTCTGACGCCATCCTCGTCGTGGTGGGACAATTTTAAAAAATTTCACATTTCATTCTGACGACGACCACCATCACCCGAAAGGATCAGTGTGATTGCTTCTCAACCAGATTATACGGCTACACTGGATGCCACTTACCATCATCAATGACACAGACAGTCGATTCACTAGCCTAAACATAGCGGACCAATCAGGCGCTTGAACAACTTCTCTACACATTATGTGAGCGGCTCAACACCAATTGGACAGCCAAGCTGTCAACCGTTGGATTCGCATGCAACTCCACTTTTACACCACTGGTAAAATCACTTTCAAGTGGTTTATGATAGTGTTCTCGCCACACCGGCCGAAATACAAATTCAGAGTAACATTCGTGCCGTCAACATCCATCGCATGGACTTTGCAATCATTTGGGAGGAAACACGTCAAACTCTTAAAAAGACTATATCGACTATGAAGCGAGCAGCCAGTCGACATCGTATCGATGATGTGTGCAACGCTGGTGATCGGGTCCTCTTCAGTTCAGCGAACATCAAACTAGGAGGACAGGAATTTGTGAAGCTCAAACCCCGATGGTTGGGACCATTTGAGATTGAGTGAATGCAAACCCCCTGTCGTCGCCCGACTTTGTCTGCATGGCAGCATGGCGATCCATCCTGTCCTCCACATCAACAAGCTCAAGGACTACCGGGACCCTAGTGCAAACTTCCCTGGGAGAGTTGTCGCTCCTCCACCCTTTGCACATGTGGATGGAGATACTGTGTACGTGATTGAAGACATCCTCAGACATTGACGGCATAGAAGAATGAGTGAGTATCTGATAAAGTGGCACAGCTACGACCCCGCGTACAACAGGTGGGAGCCTTACGACAACCTTCGAGATGTGGATCACCTGATTGACAACTAGTACCGTCTTCACCGGCCCACGAATGCAAAGGCGCAAGGACGTCACGGCTAAAAGGAGAAGGTGCGACGTCCCTGACATACACAAGCCCCTAAACTTCGCGAGTGGGTTTTTCTGTCATTAAATTCATTGCCTACCGCGTGTTGACCCTCTATCAGTTTTTGCGTCGTTCAGCTAAGGGCATTTTGGCCAACTGCCTCGACCTACGATGTTTTGTTCTAGAAGTTTCTGGCAACTTCCGACCACCTTCTAGAAAGGTTGACAAAAGTGTCGCAAACTATATCGATCTTTTGTTATTTTCCAGTCGACTTCTCGACGGCGCTAGACGTATATGAAGACGTGCTTCGATATTCTCGAAGCTCCCCAAATTCCGGGCAAAGCTTCTTGAAGTAGAAAGTTACGACACGGCCTCGCACGTGTTGCTCGGTGCGAGCGCCAAGGACCGAACATATGACTCATTCTCATTCTGTGCATTATAAGCATGTGCTCGACTTCTTGACACTTGTCATCAAAGTACACTTACTACTGAATACAAATTATCCATTTGTTCCAAGTCATAGAAGCCTGTTTGGTCCCGCACCTCATCCCTGTGAACCACCTACAATCCGCTCGGTGTAACATGAACCACCTACGTTCTGCTCGGTGTAACAGCCGGAATGACTTTTGTTGAAGTGGTACCAATATTTCAAGGGTCAATTGCTTCGTTAGAGACGAGTGCGAAACTTTATTGTCTTAGGTGATTCGACTCGCAACTTATTCACAATACTGGTTCGTGACAAAACTTATTTGCAGTAAGTAGCCCCGGTCTCCGCGGGGTCGCTCCAATTATTTTAACCAACAAATTTGAAATCGTTCTTCTGGCCTCGAACTTACGCAGAAGATCTTTCCTAGTCCGAACATGTTTTACTGGAGAATTATGTCTAAATCATGCGACGGAAACTTTTTGCACAGACACCATAACTCAATCTAGGTCTATGTAATAAAACATTTTGCTTCGTCTGAAAAATCATTCCGCGACTAGAATTAAGTGGTCAGTAAAAAAATTTACAAATGAAAACAAAACAATTTCATTTCATTATAAGTCTAGGGGGAAATTTTAATGGTTTTGTAGCTTTAATGACAATTTATAAACAATCAAATCAAAATACAATGAAAATTTGTCATTAAAATTATAAGAGTAAATATCAGTGGAATAAACATGACATGACGTCACTTACAAATTAAATTTTTACGCCTTCATAAAACGTACTTATCAAGAAATAGTAAATTAATGAGCACAATTCTATCTGTTTATGTTGTAAAAAGTAAAATTTCTGTTCCAACGTTGTTTTTAACATGGAGGAAGTTCAAAGCTTAGCTCATGTTGATAAAAACATGAGAAAGAAGAACTAATGCAAACATATCTATCCAAAATAGTTGTTTTATGATGTTTCATAAAAATAACAATGATATGGTTATAAATTCCGGTTTAATGTTGAAATTTACGTATTTTTGAATTTTTTTACATAGTTAATTCCTTTGCAAAACGTTGCAACTCGAGTGAAAACTTCTGTAAGAATGGATTTTTAAAATTAATATCTGAAAACATGTAATTGAATTTTATTTCACGTTCGTAAAATCATATTTAATGTTCTTCATGGAAAATATATAATATTTCAATATCATATTATGAGCGAATTTTGAAGAACATTAATTATAAGTTTCTATACAATTAAATTATTTCAAAAGCCTCTCAAAATAAGATGGTCGAATATTGTAGTTTTTCCATGAAGAACATTGGATAGGGTTTGAAAAACGTGAAATTAAATACAACTACATGTTTGTGGATATTAAATACAATTACATGTTTGTGGATATTAATTTCAATGCTCGAATATTATAGTTTTTCCATGAAGAACATTGGATAGGGTCTAAAAAACGTGAAATTTTGTAATTTTATTTAAGTTCACGTTTTTTAAGACCCTATCCAATGTTCTTCATGGAAAAACTATAATATTCGAGCATCGTATTTTGAGAGGCTTTTGAAATAAGTTAATTGTATAGAAAATTATAGTTAATGTTCTTAAAAAGCAACTCAAAGTATGATATTGAAATATTATATATTTTCCATGAAGAACATTATATATGATTCTACGAACGTGAAATTAAATTCAATTACATGTTTGCGGATATTAATTTTATAAATCCATCCTTACAGAAGTTTTCACTCGAGTTGCAACGTTTTGCAAAGGAATTAACTATGTTAAAAATTTCAACAATACGTAAATTTCAACATTAAACCGGAATTTATAACCATATCATTGTTATTTTTATGAAACATCATAAAACAACTATTTTGGATAGATATGTTTGCATTAGTTCTTCTTTCTCATGTTTTTATCAACATGAGCTAAGCTTTGAACTTCCTCCATGTTAAAAGCAACGTTGGAACAGAAATGTTACTTTTTACAACATAAACAGATAGATTTGTGCTCATTTATTTACTCTTTCTTGATAATTAATTTTTATGAAGGCGTAAAAATTTAATTTTTAAGTGACGTCATGTCATGTTTATTCCACTGATATTTATTCTTAGAAATTTAATGACAAAATTTCATTGTATTTTGATTTGATTATTTATAAATTTTCGTTAAAGCTACAAAACCATTAAAACTTCCCCTAGACTTATAATGAAATGAAATTGTTTTTGTTTTCATTTGTAAATGTTTTTACTAACCACTTAATTCTAGTCGCGGATTGTTTTTTCTGACAAAGCAAAATGTCTTATTACATAGACGTAGATTGAGCTATGGTGTCTGTGCAAAAAGTTTCCGTCGCATGATTTAGACAATTCTCCAGTAGAACATGTTCGGACTAGGAAAGATCTTCTGCGTAAGTTCGAGGCCAGAAGAACGATTTCAAATTTGTTGGTTAAAATAATTGGTGCGACCCCGCGGAGGCCGGGGCTACTTACTGCAAATATGTTTTGTCACGAACCAGTATTGTGAATAAGTTGCAAGTCGAATCACCTAAGACAATAAAGTTTCGCACTCGTCTCTAACGAAGCAATTGACCCATATTTCAACTTGTGGATATGAAAGCTACATACCTGAGGCCGCGGTGGTACCGTTGCTATTTGTCCCTTTTCCGAGTCGGCTGTGGCGTCGCGCAAAAAGCTCCCACTGACGCCCATTCCACCGTTGCAACTCTCGTATCCCCCCCTCCCCTCGAAGCATCCACTCCTCCCTTTCCCCCCACCCCAGGGGCGTACCCTCCCACTTTCCCCAATGACCCCCGGCTCCCCCTCCTTCCCTCCACATCCGCCGCTGGGAGCACACTCCATCTTCATCTTCACCACCTTACCCAGCGTTAGTATCATTGTCATCAACGTGGAAAGCGACAAGCGCAATGGCAGTAGCAACCGAAGCAACGGCGGGTCAACCGAAGCGAAAGCGGTCTTCGCAAAATCCAACGCCAATGGATGGAGGAGGTGGAGGGGAGGGCCGGACGCCGGCACCCGTGCGTGGCATTGTCGCCGTGGCGGACAATGGCACGGGCACTCGCAAGAGCACCGCCGGCCGCCCAGCTGCCTCCGTGAATGGCAAGAGCAGCAGCGCACTTCACAGCAAAGCCCTTCGCTTTGTCGGCAAGCTGGCGGCGGGGCTCTCTCTCCGATTGCGGCGGCAGCAACAGCAGCAGCAGCAGCAGCAGCAGCAGCGGCAGGGGAATGGAGGAACTGGCGAGAATTGCGACTATGGGCGTAGCAGAGCCCCACTGCTGCTGCCTCAGATGTCAGTGGTGGCAGAGGCGCTGCGGAGCGCTGTGCAGCAGCTGCCGGAGGGAAGTAAGCTGCGGAGGGTCCTGGAGAAGCGCAGCAGGGCTTTTGCTGCTGCGCTGCTGCGGCAGCTGGAGGCGGACTTGGCTGCTCCCGGGGCAAGGCAGGCAGAGGAGCAACAGACCGCAGAAGGCGAGAAGAGGACGAAACGACAGCGGCTGGGCGGTGTGGGTGCAGCAGGGAATGTGGCAGTCGTCCACACTTGTGCCAGTGGTGGGTCTGTACATGGCGGTGCCGCTGCCATCAGAAGCTCCACTGGCGCTCCCCCTGCTCCTCCTCCTCCTCCTTCTCCGCTGCTGGCCACCTCATTGGCGTACAGCACTGCTCTGGCCGGCCTGTGGGCTTCGACAGCTGCCGCATTGCAGCAGTGGTCTCCGCAGTCTTCTCCATTGCCGGGAAAGGAAGGGGCGGCGCCGTTGGCGGAGGCATACTCCCAATGCCCAACGCCACATTTCCCTTCGCGGCTTCCTTCAGCGGGTGCGCTGAAGGACGCCGCTCGGCTGCTGCTCGCGCGCTTTCCTCCGCCACTGTCGGTCGCGTGGGCGCACGCTGCACTGGTTGCCATGTCCGACCCGGGAGCGGGTGCAGCAGGAGCAGCAGCAACAGCTGCTGCAGGCGTGGATGGCGGTGGCGGCAGTGATGCAGCCGATCAAGCGGGCGCGCACGCCGTGGCATGCATCCGCACGGCGGAGGGCATCTTCGGTTCTGTTTCACCTCTCGTCTCTGCTGCGGCTGCAACAGCAGCTGCAGCTGCGGCGGCCTATGGTTCTCCGCCTCCACGTGCAAGGCGCCACCCACCGCTGCTGCTGCTGCTGTTGCTAGCGCCTTCGGTGGCAGCGGCTTGGCGGGCAGTTGCCGCAACCTCGAGTGCGCTTTCCACTGCTGAAGCACAACAGACACGGCAGCAGAAGCAGCAGAAAGCAAAGGGAGGCCCTTGGGAAGAAAGCACGGCTGCTGCTGCTTCTATTGCTGGTCTGGCATCGGCCGTGCGCAGTCTGCGCTCGCTCCTCGGTAGCATCTCCGTCGCTGCTGCCCACTCGGTAGCTGCAAGCACGCCAGACGCTGCAGAGATCGCTGCTTCTGCTGCTGCTGCTGCTGCTGCCAGAGGCCCGTCGCCTTACTCTTATCATGGCTCCGTTTTTCCCCCGTCTCCTGACCTTCCGCTCTCCCAGTTGTTGTTTCCCCGATCCCGGAGTGAAGCTGAGTCTGCGGCCGTGTGCCGCCTGCTGGTGAGGGCTGTGTGCGACGGCACTGGCGCGACTTCTGCTGCCGTCGTTGCTGATGCTGCTGCCGGCGATGGGGGGGAGCTAGCAGTAGCTGCTTTTGAGCCCTTCTTAGGTTTGGCTGTTGGGAGAAAGGGAGGCAGGAAGAAGGGGCAGGAGGATGAGGAGGAGGAGGAGGAGGGTGAGGCAGAAGGGCGGGAGGAGAGTGAGGGAGACGAGGGTCAGGAGGAAGGAGAGGAAGAAGGAGGAGGAGGATGTAGCCGATTGGCTGGCCGGTTGCTCTGTCTGTTATTTGTGTTACGAGCCGCAGTCACGGTGCTTGATTCTGCCTTCTCAAGGTTCCAGAGAGGCCAAGGCCAGCAGGTGGCGGCTGTGGTGGGCGAGGGTGGCAGAGGCAGGGGAGGAGCGGGGGGCCAGCGGTCACGGATTGCAGGAACAAAGGCAGGCGCGCGATCGGAGGGCGACACCTGCGATCTTGACTGGGCGGAGGCGGTGGACTTGGCACTGGGAGGAGGCGCAGCTTTTTCGTCGTTGTCTGCTGCGACGATGAGTCTGGTTGCTGCCACCGGGGGGAACAAGCTGGCCGTGCTTGGTGAGCCTAAAGCCTCCGCTCCACTTGTGGTGGTGTCTGAGGCTGTTGTTCCAAGTTTTTGCAAAGCACGGGAAGGAGGCTCACTGTCTTGCCGGTGCTGGTGAGGAGGATGAGGTAGCTGGGCTGGGTGGCCGAGCTTGCAGGGTGGACTTGTAACTCGTTTTGTCTGAAGGAAAGGAGTGCAAAACCTTTGCTTCTTGCTGGGTAGAAGAAGCTGGCTCTGTCAACCTTCTTGACCCGTTTGACGTGGTGCTAAATCTCCGTGCACCGACACTGCCTCATTTGTTTTTTTGGTTCATCTGTTCACGTGGGTTAGGTATCAGCCATACGCATGCTGCTGCCAAAGGTTTTTTGTCCGTGCATTGCGTCAACAGATGGGCTCTCAGAGGTTTTTCGCCGTTCCGGGCCTTTGCGGATGGGCAGTGCAAGCGCTCAGGGTTGATGCAGGCGGCAGTGTGGGGAGGGGGGCTGCTGCCTAGAGGGCTTGCGAGCATTCACGAGGAAGATAGGCCCCAGCGGTTGCGGCCAAAGGTTAAGGTCCGATGTGGGAGGACAGCAGCTCTTAAACCCGAAACCCCGGAGAGGTTTGACTCACAAGGGGCAGAGGGATTCCCGCAATCCCAATGTCAGCTGGAGCACAGACCATTCTCTCTCTCTCTCTCTCTCTCTCTCTCTCTCTCTCTCTGTGCATGCCTTTCGTAGCGACGCCTTCCGGTGGAACATTCAGTTTCCTCATCCATACGTCCGCCTAGAAGTGATGACTCGGCTAGCGCACGCTTGAGTGCGAGG
>SZWC01000506.1:316147-326773 GCA_023375785.1 Penium margaritaceum
GGGGGGGGGGGAGGTGTTAATTGTGGTGTCCTTTTTACATTCATATCTTTCATTTGGATGTAGCCCTTCCTTACACATCATAGTTTTCTGATTTCGGTACTTTGCCTGAGTCTGTTGTGCAGATCAGAATGTGGCTGTCTAATGTTCTCCCTTGTTCTCTAACAACAATGTTTCACGTTCAAGGTGTTGGCACTGTTTGTTTTTATGGACACAGTGGTGATTCATTTCTGCCTAAAATACTCTTCATGGCCACACTAAAAGTCTATTTCCTGTGTGTCGTCACTCCTGATAATGAGGACATGGACTTCATCTCATCTCATGGTGTTGACATTGTTTCCTTGCCATGCACTAGTTGCATTGTGTTGTGTGGCCATAAGCAAGACAAATTTTCTCGTGTTTTTCACTTCTCTCACCCCCATTTCTACTGCCTTGCCGTCATACATATTGCACCCTCCCTTTCTCCTGTTGATACACGCCTTCACTCCCCCCCCCCTCCTAATCGTGAAGGAAGAGAAGGTACTGACGAGACTGGCTTACTTAGCCTGAACGTGCCTGCAAGCGCTTTGGTCTGGCGATGATGGTGAGCTCTTCAGATCCCTCTCCCGCTTTCTCTAGTCTCAAGTGGTGCGTATGGAGCCCATTACTTCATACACACCTCAACATAAAAACATCTGTGCATGTTAGAACCGTGCCCCTACTGACGTGGTCCTCACCCTCCTCTCCAAGTTTTGTGCATTGGTCAAGTCACTCCCTTTGAGCCCAGGCGCGACCTTTGTGCAAATCTTTGCCTGGCTTGTGTTTTCTCTTTTCAGCTTTATAGTTTTTTATTTGCTTTGCAAAGCGTTTGAAGCTCTCTTCTTTGAGAGATTCAAAGTTGTACTGTATGTAGATGATCAGATCATCTGCTCACCTTCGGTGGAGATGATGGATGAGTTGGAGTTTGACCTCAGCAAAAGGTTTGAGATGAAGGACATGGATCCCCTGAAGTAGTACCTCGGGATTGCCATCCACCGCATTCGAGCAACAGACACAATCGAACTCCCAAACCAAATACATCGGTGAGGTACTGAAGCGGTACCACATGGAAGACTACAAACCTGTTGACACCCCAATGACGACCGATACAAAGCTGAAAGCCTACATGTCACTATGCAACAAAGCAGAACGGAGGCAGATACAAGACATCCTCTACCAGTCCGCCATTGGTAGCATCATGTACGCCATGGTAGGGACTTTTCCGGATATCTGCTATGCTGTGGGAAAAGTGAGCAGGTTCGTGGCCAACCCAGGGCCACAACATTCACAGACAGTGAAGCGCAACTTGTGCTACCTGTAGAAGACGTGTCACATGGGCCTTTTCCTTGGAGGCCAAGAAGGTACAGACCCCCTCCGTCTAAAGTGTTACATTGATACCAACTATGAAGGAAATCTTGACGACCAGAAATCCACCTCTAGATACGTGTTTATCTTGAATGGCGTTGTCGTCTCACGGGCCAGCAGGAAGCAATATTGTATTTTTGTGTCCACAGCTGAGGCAGAGTACGTTTCTGTGTCTGAGTTGTGCAAGGAGACTCAGTGGCTATGCAGCTTGCTTGGCAAAATGACCGTGCCACAGAAGGACACCACGGTTGTACACGTGGACAACATGAGTGCCATATTGATGGCTGAAGACGAGATCATCTCTCGACGAACAAAGCGCATAGACATACGTTACCACTGCTCACGTGACCTGGTCATGAAGAACGTGGTGGACTTGCTGCACTGCGGAACCAAGAGCATGCTTGCTGATTGCAAGACCAAATCTTTGGAGAGCGACTTGCACTATGCAGGCGTTCGTGGCTATAGTATGAGGAGTACGGCATAGGAAGGGTGAGCGACAAGGCATAAATGGAGCCCAATGAATGATAGGTAGACAGAGGTGCAAGGGAGAGATTTTTTGTATGATGTGCACCTTGTCCTCTGGCTAGCTGCACGGACAAACAAGGCATGCACTGCTCTATGGAGAACGTCCCCTTGGTTTGTTCTGAGATAAGCCAAGAATGCACTGTTCATAATGGGCATATCCCCTGGAGATCATAATAGGAAACAGACGTTTGCGGCCTAGTTGGAACAAGTGCCGGAGCTCATATGTCGCGCGTTCAAACCCGGCAATGGCCGCAGTTCTCTTTGTGGCCCAAAACGAGACAGGAAGCTTCTCAAAAACTTACTAGAGCCTGCCTTGAAGATGACACTTGGCGGTCTCAGGACGCGCCAAGTAGGACTGTCGGTTGATGTTGGCTCCTGCAAAGCCACTGCGAGCACAAGCGTTAGCAAAGCTCTGCAAGTATAAGAGCATGTACCTTGCATGCATTCATTAACAGGACTTTGCCTTTGAGACTCCTCACAAAGTGTTCAACCAAGGGTAGACAGTAAAAACCTTCATGCGGACTTCGTGAGGTTACAAACTGAACAAACCTAAAGTATGGATCCCTCGTTCGAGGGTGATATGTTATCTTGGTTGCAATACAAAGAGCGGTTGGCGGTCTCCCATGTCAGGACCCAATTTCTAGACCGTTGCTATCCAAAGCATTGACACAAGTCCTGAGGGCCGTAAAGGGCATCGAGAGCTGAGGCAGCATTCGATGGCAGACAGGGGCAACTGACAGTGTCAACATCGTGAGGTCGTGGGACCGAGGATCAATTCGGGAGTTGCAGCAGTGACAGGGCAATGAGCGAAAGAAACCACCAGGGACCAGCTCTGGGAAAGAGGGGTGGTGATAGCCGCAACAGGAGGAACCGGAGGAGGAGCGCAGGATGGCACCCCCTTGGGGATAGGAGGACCGGGACACATAGATGTAGCACCAGGGCAGCAACAGCAGGCGGCAAAGGGAATGAGGGAGATGAAAACAACGACCATCCCTCGGAGCGGTTGTGGCGGTGGGCGGAGGGGTTGGAGTGGGGCCGACTGTATGGGGCAGAGGTACTCCGCCCTTTATCTACTCACGGATCCCAGCAAGCGCATTGGATTCAGTTTGAGCAGTGGTGGTAGTGCAATTGGTGAGGTGCATAACCCACCCCGTGGATGTCGCAGGGCCCTTACTACTCCAGATGATACCGAACCTCATCCTCAGGGTGCGTACTCAGCAGCAGCGTGGCCCAGACGTCGACTTGGTGAGATTACCAGCCACCCGTTTCCTATAGGGAGAGTGCAAGGAGTTCTGGAGATGGACTGTCGCACATTCTCGTCCCGCAGGTTACCTACCACCTCCACATTGCCTGCGCCACAGAGAGGAGGCGAGGAGGAGCAGCTATAGAGCGCGGTGACCAAGTTCCACCGAGGGAATACCAAGGCATGTGATGTCTTGGACAGGTACCCATTGGCACCACCTATACCGGAGGTGTTGGCGTAGCTATAGGTAAAACACCCGGCAAAGGAGTGGTCGACGCCAGCATGGGTAACAGAGGCGGCAAGGCGGGCTCCAGCAGGGTTCTCAGATGCACATGGGGTGCGGAGGGCCCTATTGGACAGCAGCAGAGGCACGTCGGCACGACCATCGGGTCTGATGCCCGACCATCTTTGACAGGCTGTGGTGGGAGACGAGCGAGTCACAAGGCTGTTGGCGTAGCTACTCCCCTCTCTATGCCGAGGACGACTCCACCCCACAGTTTGGGGCTTCCTTGTAGCGAGCAGGCTTATCGCGCTAACAAAGCTTGATGGTGGTGTGCGTTTGATTACAATGGGAGAGGCAATTCCATACCTGTTATGGAGATGGATGGCGATTACAGTGAGAAGCGAGTGGAGAGGGTGTTGGCACCACTGCAGCAAACGGTGACACTGTCGGCGGGGGAGGCACGTTGGTCCACACCATCATGGAGCAACTAGACCAACAGGCGGAGTGGGGGCTCCTGAGCATCGAGGTGAAGAACACTCAACTCCGCATACAACTCCGTTGAGTGAGCACCCATCTTCAAGAAGGTGCAGGCGAGGGGATTCTAGCGGCTGCTCCCAACACTGGCCCTTTTTTACAATCAGCTTTCGAACCTATACTACCAGGGAGGGTCCTAGCCATGCGTTCTCCAGTTGGAGAGGTGAGTGCGACAAGGAGACCCCATCAGCCCCTTCCTCTACGCCTTGGCGCAGTAGGATGTACTAGAGGCAGCACAAGCATCGATGGGATGGATGTGACGGGTGCTGGCGTACTTGGATGACACCTACTTATTAGGTCCATTATAGAAGCTTGAAGCGGTGTTCATAGCACTACAAAGGGGATTGGTTACGGGATGATGGAGTTCCAGCAAATGCCAGCTGTACCTACCGGTAGCGTTGGGACAGGTGTCGGGGGGCATTGCGGGAGTCCCACGAGCGACGGACGGGATGGTGATCTTGGGAATTCTGATCGGGACAGAGGATTTCTGTTGAGCACGTCTAGATGTGGCAATACACTAGGTGGAGGAGATATTAGAGACACTCATTGACGTGCCAGACGCCCAGGCCACATTCAGCATCTTGAGGGAGTGTACCACTTGCAGGCTTTAGTATCTCATGCTTTTAAAGCCCCCGTCAGAGTGATGGACCAGTCAGTTACAGCGGTTCAACAAGAAGGTGGGGTCATGCCCGTGTTGGCGGTTGGCACTCACCGAGGTGTAGGGGACCAGAGAGCGAGGGGCAGTGGCCCACGTTGAGCAGAAGACACGGCTCCCAATTCGGCTGGGCAGACTGGGCCTGGGGGGTGTGGGGATCCTTGCCATCCTCTCATTTGGATGCAGCCAATTCCAGTCCTCGCATGCGGTGAGACGTCTCCTCCATCCATAGGGTCCTGAGGAGAGTGGAGAGGACGAGGGAGGAGGGCAAAGACCATGGACGAGGGGGGCCTTTGTAGAGTTTTGAGAGAGGGCACTATATGGTGCAAGCAGGGCAGCCCCAAGCGTCTGTTCCAGGACTTGTGTGACTCAGTCTACGAGTGGCAGCTTGGGGAGCTCCGATCGATGGTGGCAGCAGAATTGGGAGGGGAGGAGGCGTTCCCACAGTTGTAGTGGCTGGGGGCGGTTCAAGGGGAGGAGAGCGGGGACTGGCTACTGGCACATCCCCGGTCCATCACCGACCATTTGTACATGGCACCGGAGGACTGGAGAGTGGCGTGCAGGTTTCAACTTAGGCTACTGATTGCACACCTGCACCATACGCCGGTGTGCACGTGTGTGTAGAGGAGCTCTATACACCCATGTGCACCACAACACGTCCTTAGTTGTGTCTAGGGAGGGGGGCACAAAGGCGGTCCATAATACCATGATGAGAAACTTGGCAGCAGTGGTACGCGAGAGTGGGATGGGCGGAGTGACAGTCGAGCACGTAGGCTAGCTACAAGAGGGGCGCCCGGATATCACATGTTTTGACCCAGTCACAGGTCACGCGCTCGTGATGGATGTGGTCATCGCTGACCCGTAGTGACCGAGTCCGCGGAGGACGTCTGCTGAGCGGCCGGAAGTGGCACTGGAGGATGCAGTGAGAACAAGGGAGAGGAAGTATGGACGGTGGTGACGTGAGGTAGAGAACGACCAAATACTTGCGTTGTAGATGCTAAGAAGACTCCAGAAACTGTGCTTTCTCCTCCTCTTCCACCTTGACAATACGCTTAAGGGACCTACAGTGCAAGGACAGGCTGACTCCCTTGCACAGCCTCCTTCTGAGTACTAGCCTTTTCATGTAATCATGTTTCCTGTCCAGGCAGTATGCCTAGAACGATTCGTTTTTTCTGACGAGGATTTTTTGCAATTTCAGACTGCAATTTTGGCTCCCATGTCAGTCAGCGCTGAGGCCAGAAATAACAGTAACAATCAATCACCCCATAATCATGCACTTAAGGAATTTTGCACACACATGTATATTTTGGATTGAATCAATGAGTGAAAATTGATGAGTTACAAAGACAGGCTCTTATTCCCACCTGTTTGTTCCTTTTTTTTTTTTTTTTAGACATGCAGTTTGCAGTAAGACCATACTTGCTTTCCTTACACAGGTGGATGATGTCAACGTCAAGAACTGAAGTTACCACAGAGATTCTGGGGTCTACCATCCTAGGCCGGTTGACCATACCTCAGAGATAATGCACACAACTGGACACATTTTAGAACTCAAGTCTTCTATCAAGAGGAACTGTATGTTCTTNGTCAGTCAGCGCTTGGGCCAGAAATAACAGCAAAAATCAATCACCCCATAATCATGCAGGAATTTTGCACACACATGTATATTTTGGATTGAATCGACGAGTGAAAATTGATGAGTTACAAAGACAGGCTCTTATTCCCACCTGTTTGTTCCTTTTTTTTTTTTTTTTAGACATGCAGTTTGCAGTAAGACCATACTTGCTTTCCTTACACAGGTGGATGATGTCAACGTCAAGAACTGAAGTTACCACAGAGATTCTGGGGTCTACCATCCTAGGCCGGTTGACCATACCTCAGAGATAATGCACACAAGTGGACACATTTTAGAACTCAAGTCTTCTATTAAGAGGAACTGAATGTGCTTAGTCAATACATCTTGCAGATTATGCTGTCGAAAACAGGTTATCTGCACAAAAATGCATCTTCCTATTGTATTTGCTGGGAAGAAAGGAACACTCAACTACAATGCAATTGATCCCTTGTGGTGATGAAACAAGAATACAGAGACAATCTTGGGAAAACTCTGTGTTGCAGCTGCAATCAAAGGAACCTCTTGAGGGGCCTGTTCAGCCGAGCTCATTGATTTACCATGCTCTTCCTAGCCTTCTGTACTCCGACAGCTTTCCTTGTGAGCAGGGAGTACATGAGAATTTCTTGACCATCCACGGAGATGTGTGCATCACCATGGAGGGGTGCTTCCGCATCACCATGAAGGGGTGCTTCCGCATCACCATGGATCGCTTTTGCCGCCGACGTGATTTGTTGTGGGAAAGCACCTGGGGGCTCCAAAAAACCACCTACCACTGGGTCGCACATGAGAGGAACCGGGTCATGGGTCGCCTTTCCAAGATGGGGCTGGTGCTGCAGATGGCAGGGAAAAAATGGTGCCGAGGCATACCCGAGGAGGCACAAGACCTGGGTGGGCCGCCATTGCTTGAGGCTATACACCTTGTGAGGGGCGGCATGGGTGGTCTCAACCTTTGATTGGGGCCGTGTGTCATCCTCCTCTCAGTCCCAACCACTCTCCTCCTCCTCCTCCTCCTCCTCCTCCTCCTCCTCCTCCGCCGCCGCCGCCGCCGCCACCTGCTCCTCCTCAAAGTCCGACAATCCGTCCGAGTCTGAATCATCTAAGTGGGCTGACACTTCTGTTGTTCTATCCTCTTCTTCATTTTCGTGGGTCTCCACTCTTTCAACCTTTTCTCCTTCAGTCTCTCCTTCGGAGTCTCCCACAACATCCCTGTCTGTGTCCCAGGTGGTGAACCGTGAACTCTCGTCAGCACCATGTCCTTTGCCACCCTTTCTTTCGGCCTCGTCTCCCTACACCCATAGAAATATACTCCGTTCTCTTCAGTCCGGACCTACTGCATTTGGCCGACGATCCCAACCGTCCAGTGTCCCTCCTAGTAATCCATTGTCCTTTTCTCATCCTCTTCCAACAGTGCCTTGCACCCCTGCCTCGAGGCTCAATGCCCAGGTTCCGACCACATCAATTGTTCGTACCAACGTGGCTCAAACTTATTTGCTTGTCTCCAATGAATTTCAGTCTTCTCTTGCTGCGCTATGCACTCTGATATTGAAGCAGCTCTTGTTGCTACTACAACACCAACCTGTTATTTGAACCCAACTGCGTGCATCAATCATGTGATGCTTTTATCGCCACCATCTAGGAGAAGGAAGAAAAGAGGAGTTTGAGTCCTTGGATGCGTATGACGTTTACAAACAAGTTGACTTCTTTTTGCATGCAAGGTGTGCTCATGCAGGGGAGAGCCATACAGTTCCAATGAGTAATACTAGGCTTGAATCATGGCAAAGGGTTTGCTGAGATCCGAAACATAGTCTTTAATGAGACATTTGCATGGACCAACCGCTATAGCACAGCTTGTGCCCTCATTAGCCTTGCCGCCCAAAACCACATGGAACTGTACCAACCGGATGTGGCAAATGTCTTTTTTCCATGGGACGACCAACAAAAAAAGTATGATTAAACCATTTTGACCAATCACCCCAAGTCCACACACTTGATAATATGTATACAACACTGAAACATATGGTAAGGACCCATCTAAGAAAATAACGTAGGCATTTGTTTATGTTTCATGGAAAGTGTCGATTGGAATCATGTTCAGAGTTACTTTTTTGTACATGACGATGAATTTCTCAGAAATTGATCGATAAATGGATGCCCTAAATTTTGTACAAAAACCATTCTCTACAGTATTTGTTTCAAATACTTTCAATAAAATGCTTTTTCACATGGTTACATACTTTGCGTTTTTTGTCTAGTTAATGTTACGTTTGTGAGTATGCTAATGACGTTGATTTGTAACTGATTCTGGCAACAATATACGCATAGTTGTTTCATATTTCTAGGAGTCATGATGATTGAGGGGAATGTTACATGGTCCTAAGCAATTTTTCTTGTCGATGCTTGAACGTCCCACCCCCTCCACTATGTTCTCCAAACGTATTGTGGGGGTGTATTGGGTACTGTATCTTTACGGGGGGTACTTTAATACACTTGTGTAGAAATTCACTTATGTACATTTTGGTGTGTATTCACGATACTCTCCCCGATACACGCCCACAATGCTGGAAAACTACACAAGTGGTTTTTTTCTTTGTGTACTAGCTACACTTCCTAATACACTCCTCCCAATACACTCAGGGGTTTGGGGGAGGAGGCGGGGGGGGGGGGATCGAAGTCCCCCTCCCCAAGTCGTGATCATATTGGGATGTATTGGAGAGCATATCGGGAGGTTGATATTGTATTGCACTTGTATAAATTGTGGAGATGAAGTATGGAAAACACACGTGTGTTTTTTCTTTGTGTATCAGCTACAGATTCAAATACACTCCTCCGATACACTCGGAGGGTTTGGGGGGGAGGAGGGCTCGACGTCTCCCCCCCTCTCTCAAAGTTGCGAGTGTATTGGGAGAGGGATGGTGCTTTCATGCACTTGTGTATTATGTGGAGATAAAGTATAGAAATACACTAGTGTTTGTTGTATTCGTGTACCAGATACACATCTCAATACACTCCCCTAATACACTCGAGGGATTTCGGGAGGAGAGACTCAACGTCTGCCCCCCTGGCCCCCTCCCTCCCCCCAAAGTCACGAGTGTATTGGAGAGTGTATTGGAGGGTTGGTATTTCATGTACTTGTGGATTCCGTGGAGATAAAGCATAGAAAATACACATGTGTTTATTTTCTTTGTGTACCAGCTACACATCCCAATACATTCCTATAATGCACTCGAAGCGTTTGAGGGGGGAGGGATTGGGGGAACGGCAACGTCCGTCCCCTCCCTCTCCCTCCCCCCAAGTCCCGAGTCTATTCGGGAGGTGTATCAGAGAGTGTATCGGAGGGTTGGTATTTTAATGCACTTGTGTATTTTGTGGAGATAAAGTATGAAAAAATACATAAGTTTTTTTTTCTTAATGTACCAGCTACACATCACAAGACAACCCCCCAATACACGCAAGTGGTTTGGGGAAGGGGGAGTTCACGTCCCCCTCCCATCCCAAGTCGGGAGTGTATTAAGGGGAGGTGTATTAAAGAGTGCATTGGGGGGTTATGTTTTTTCATGCACTTCTGTATTATGTAAAGATAAAGTATTGAGAAATGCATAAGTGTTTTTTCCTTGGGCAGTTCGATCTCAGAGCCCAGGTTCGAGGTGCGGTTGGATTAAGGGACCCGTTTCGATATTTATCCAGCTCTTGGGCCCTGCCGACTGATCTGACCGACCAGAGGGCCCGGTCGATCAATCTCGACAACCTCTGGGCCCGTCGGCAGTCTACTGCTAGTTGCACGCTCGATCCGGCAGCTTCGCCGGTCTGCGTTCACCCATGACCGTCGAACAATAGTGGAAATCTTATGAACCTCATCAAATTAAATACATAAAGCTTTCCGGAACACACATCATTTGCGATGGCAGAACAGGTCCTTTGGATGCTTTCGTTGTTCTCCAGTTGGGTAAAGTGTTGAAATCGTCGGATGTGTTTCTAAGAACACATCTCGGCCGTCTGTAACGACCAAGTGGTCGACCTCAAACTAGTTCAAGGTCGACATATGCGATTGTTTCGTGAATAGCCAAGATTTACCAGCTTCTTGTTTGTTTTTTGCGATGGGAACCAACCGCTTTGCCAAGACACACTAGCAACCGACCGCTTAAACTGGCGAGCACTACTGTGAGATCGCCAGTCCGGTAAGATCCCGGCCATCTCCAACTGGCAGCCGACAGCTGGTGGGCCCTCTGGTTGAGCGCCGCCCAAACACAGGCCCCGACGCTGATGGATCATGCAATGCGGGTCTTCGCGTCGGGATGGGGCATGGATCCAGGCCCCAGGGTCAATTTGGCCTTTATTTTGTTTTATTTTCTTGATCTACCAGCTATTCGTCCTGAAACAAACCCCTAATAGACTCTAAGGTTTGGGGGGGAGGGGAGGGGGAGGAGGGGGGGGGGGGCTTGACGTCCGCCCAC